>CATKUP010000082.1:1800000-2335000 GCA_949786385.1 Onychomys leucogaster
AACTTTTCTGCTCAATGGAATCTACATCATTCACAGAGCTCACACGTTTCTCGCTCTTCACTGAAAAGCATTGGATGTTAGAGGACCTATGGTTTGTATCAGTTTCAGAAGAAGAGTTGAACTAGATATGGTCCGAATGTGTGGGTAACACAGTTCTTTTGGACTGAGCACACTCATGTTTCCTTCTGTTTTAGAGACTCTAGAAAGCAAGACCGTGCTTCTTACTCTAAAGCAGAAAGTGGTTCATGGATGAGAACTGTGCTGTGTGTTTCCCTTTAGAAATGGAGTTAAATCCCAAGCTCTGTGTCTTCATACAGGCAAGAAATCGTTTCAGGTAAACACAGTCACTTAACAGCTCAAATGAAGCTACATTGTTCACGAAGCTCAGACGTTTGTTGCTCTTAATTGAAAAGCATTGGATGTTAGTGGACCTGTGGTGTTTATCAGTTTCAGAAGCAGAGCTGAACTAGACATGTTCCGTATGTTTAGGAAACACTGTTCTTTTGTTCTGAGCACACTCACTCTTCCTGCAGTATTAGAGACTCTAGAAAGCACGAGCTTGGTTCGTGCTCTATAGCAGAGTGTTTTTCATGCATGAGAACTGTGCTGTGTGTTTCACTTCAGAAATGGAGTTAAATCACAGGCTCTGTGTCGTCCTACAGGCAATAATTCGTTTCATGTAAAACGCAGTCACTTTTCAGCTCAAAGGAGCTACATCGTTTCACGCATCTCACACGTTTGTCGCTCTTAAATGAAAACAATTGGAGGTTAGAGGACCTGTGGTTTGTATAAGTTTCAGAAGCAGAGTTGAACTAGATATGGTCCGAATGTGAGGGAAACACAGTTCTTTTGGTCGGAGCACACTCATGTTTCCTTCTGTTTTAGAGACTCTAGAAAGCAAGAGCGTGCTTCTTGCTCTAAATCAGAGTGTGGTACATGGATGAGAACTGTGCAGGGAGTTTCCCTTGAGAAATGGAGTTCAATCCCAGGCTCTGTGTATTCCTACAAGCAAGACTTCATTTCAGGTAAAGGCAGGAACTTTTCTGCTCAATGGAATCTACATCATTCACAGAGCTCACACGTTTCTCGCTCTTCACTGAAAAGCATTGGATGTTAGAGGACCTATGGTTTGTATCAGTTTCAGAAGCAGAGTTGAACTAGATATGGTCCGAATGTGTGGGTAACACAGTTCTTTTGGTCTGAGCACACTCATGTTTCCTTCTGTTTTAGAGACTCTAGAAAGCAAGACCGTGCTTCTTACTCTAAAGCAGAAAGTGTTTCATGGATGAGAACTGTGCTGTGTGTTTCCCTTGAGAAATGGAGTTCAATCCCACGCTCTGTGTCTTCCTACAAGCAAATTTCTTTTCAGGTAAGGGTAGTCACTTTTCAGCTCAAAGGACCTGAATCGTTCACGAAGCTCACACATTTCTCTTCTTAACGGACAAGCATTGGATGTTAGAGGACCTATGGTTTGTATCATTTTCAGACAGAGTTGAACTAGATATGGTCTGTACGTGTGGGAAACACCGTTCTTTCGCTGTGAGCACACTCAGGTTTCCCTCTGTATTAGAGACTCTAGAAAGCAAGAGCGTGCTTCTTGCTCTAAAGCAGAGTGTGTTTCATGGATGAGAACTGTGCTGGGAGTTTCCCTTCAGAAATGGAGTTCAATCCCAGTGTCTGTGTCTTCCTACAAGCAAGATTTCTTTTCAGATAAACACAGTCACTTTTCAGCTCAAAGGAATCTACGTCGTTCACCAAGCTCACACGTTTCTCGCTCTTAACTGAAAAGCATTGGATGTTAGAGGACCTGTGGTTTGTATCACTTTCAGAAGCAGAGTTGAACTATATATGAACCATATGAGTAGGACACACATTTCTTTTGTTCTGAGCACATCACTTTTCCTGCTGTATTAGAGACTGTAGAAAGCAAGAGCATGCTTCTTGCTCTAAAGCAGAGTGTGTTTCATGGATGAGAACTGTGGTGTGCATTTCCTTTAGAAATGGAGTTAAATCCCAAGCTCTGTGTCTTCCTACAGGCAAGAAATCGTTTCAGGTAAACACAGTCACTTAACAGCTCAAATGAAGCTACATCGTTCACGAAGCTGAGACGTTTGTTGCTCTTAATTGAAAAGCATTGGATGTTAGTGGACCTATGGTTTTTATCAGTTTCAGAAGCAGAGCTGAACTAGACATGTTCCGTATGTTTAGGAAACACTGTTCTTTTGTTCTGAGCACACTCACTCTTCCTGCAGTATTAGAGACTCTAGAAAGCACGAGCTTGGTTCTTGCTCTATAGCAGAGTGTTTTTCATGCATGAGAACTGTGCTGTGTGTTTCCCTTCAGAAATGGAGTTAAATCCCACGCTCTGTATCTTCCTACAAGCAAATTTCTTTTCAGGTAAGGGTAGTCACTTTTCCGCTCAAAGGACCTGCATCGTTCACGAAGCTCACACATTTCTCTTCTTAACGGACAAGCATTGGATGTTAGTGGACCTGTGGTGTTTATCAGTTTCAGAAGCAGAGCTGAACTAGACATGTTCCGTATGTTTAGGAAACACTGTTCTTTTGTTCCTAGCACACTCACTCTTCCTGCAGTATTAGAGACTCTAGAAAGCACGAGCTTGGTTCTTGCTCTATAGCAGAGTGTTTTTCATGCATGAGAACTGTGCTGTGTGTTTCACTTCAGAAATGGAGTTAAATCATAGGCTCTGTGTCGTCCTACAGGCAATAATTCGTTTCATGTAAACGCAGTCACTTTTCAGCTCAAAGGAGCTACATCGTTTCACGCATCTCACATGTTTTTCGCTCTTAAATGAAAACAATTGGAGGTTAGAGGACCTGTGGTTTGTATAAGTTTCAGAAGCAGAGTTGAACTAGATATGGTCCGAATGTGAGGGAAACACAGTTCTTTTGGTCGGAGCACACTCATGTTTCCTTCTGTTTTAGAGACTCTAGAAAGCAAGAGCGTGCTTCTTGCTCTAAATCAGAGTGTGGTACATGGATGAGAACTGTGCAGGGAGTTTCCCTTGAGAAATGGAGTTCAATCCCAGGCTCTGTGTATTCCTACAAGCAAGACTTCATTTCAGGTAAAGGCAGGAACTTTTCTGCTCAATGGAATCTACATCATTCACAGAGCTCACACGTTTCTCCCTCTTCACTGAAAAGCATTGGATGTTAGAGGACCTATGGTTTGTATCAGTTTCAGAAGAAGAGTTGAACTAGATATGGTCCGAATGTGTGGGTAACACAGTTCTTTTGGACTGAGCACACTCATGTTTCCTTCTGTTTTAGAGACTCTAGAAAGCAAGACCGTGCTTCTTACTCTAAAGCAGAAAGTGGTTCATGGATGAGAACTGTGCTGTGTGTTTCCCTTTAGAAATGGAGTTAAATCCCAAGCTCTGTGTCTTCATACAGGCAAGAAATCGTTTCAGGTAAACACAGTCACTTAACAGCTCAAATGAAGCTACATTGTTCACGAAGCTCAGACGTTTGTTGCTCTTAATTGAAAAGCATTGGATGTTAGTGGACCTGTGGTGTTTATCAGTTTCAGAAGCAGAGCTGAACTAGACATGTTCCGTATGTTTAGGAAACACTGTTCTTTTGTTCTGAGCACACTCACTCTTCCTGCAGTATTAGAGACTCTAGAAAGCACGAGCTTGGTTCTTGCTCTATAGCAGAGTGTTTTTCATGCATGAGAACTGTGCTGTGTGTTTCACTTCAGAAATGGAGTTAAATCACAGGCTCTGTGTCGTCCTACAGGCAATAATTCGTTTCATGTAAAACGCAGTCACTTTTCAGCTCAAAGGAGCTATATCGTTTCACGCATCTCACACGTTTGTCGCTCTTAAATGAAAACAATTGGAGGTTAGAGGACCTGTGGTTTGTATAAGTTTCAGAAGCAGAGTTGAACTAGATATGGTCCGAATGTGAGGGAAACACAGTTCTTTTGGTCGGAGCACACTCATGTTTCCTTCTGTTTTAGAGACTCTAGAAAGCAAGAGCGTGCTTCTTGCTCTAAATCAGAGTGTGGTACATGGATGAGAACTGTGCAGGGAGTTTCCCTTGAGAAATGGAGTTCAATCCCAGGCTCTGTGTATTCCTACAAGCAAGACTTCATTTCAGGTAAAGGCAGGAACTTTTCTGCTCAATGGAATCTATATCATTCACAGAGCTCACACGTTTCTCGCTCTTCACTGAAAAGCATTGGATGTTAGAGGACCTATGGTTTGTATCAGTTTCAGAAGCAGAGTTGAACTAGATATGGTCCGAATGTGTGGGTAACACAGTTCTTTTGGTCTGAGCACACTCATGTTTCCTTCTGTTTTAGAGACTCTAGAAAGCAAGACCGTGCTTCTTACTCTAAAGCAGAAAGTGTTTCATGGATGAGAACTGTGCTGTGTGTTTCCCTTCAGAAATGGAGTTAAATCCCACGCTCTGTGTCTTCCTACAAGCAAATTTCTTTTCAGGTAAGGGTAGTCACTTTTCAGCTCAAAGGACCTGAATCGTTCACGAAGCTCACACATTTCTCTTCTTAACGGACAAGCATTGGATGTTAGAGGACCTATGGTTTGTATCATTTTCAGACAGAGTTGAACTAGATATGGTCTGTACGTGTGGGAAACACCGTTCTTTCGCTGTGAGCACACTCAGGTTTCCCTCTGTATTAGAGACTCTAGAAAGCAAGAGCGTGCTTCTTGCTCTAAAGCAGAGTGTGTTTCATGGATGAGAACTGTGCTGGGAGTTTCCCTTCAGAAATGGAGTTCAATCCCAGTGTCTGTGTCTTCCTACAAGCAAGATTTCTTTTCAGATAAACACAGTCACTTTTCAGCTCAAAGGAATCTACGTCGTTCACCAAGCTCACACGTTTCTCGCTCTTAACTGAAAAGCATTGGATGTTAGAGGACCTGTGGTTTGTATCACTTTCAGAAGCAGAGTTGAACTATATATGAACCATATGTGTAGGACACACATTTCTTTTGTTCTGAGCACATCACTTTTCCTGCTGTATTAGAGACTCTAGAAAGCAAGAGCATGCTTCTTGCTCTAAAGCAGAGTGTGTTTCATGGATGAGAACTGTGGTGTGCATTTCCTTTAGAAATGGAGTTAAATCCCAAGCTCTGTGTCTTCCTACAGGCAAGAAATCGTTTCAGGTAAACACAGTCACTTAACAGCTCAAATGAAGCTACATCGTTCACGAAGCTCAGACGTTTGTTGCTCTTAATTGAAAAGCATTGGATGTTAGTGGACCTGTGGTGTTGATCAGTTTCAGAAACAGAGCTGAACTAGACATGTTCCGTATGTTTAGGAAACACTGTTCTTTTGCTCTGAGCACACTCACTCTTCCTGCAGTATTAGAGACTCTAGAAAGCACGAGCTTGGTTCTTGCTCTATAGCAGAGTGTTTTTCATGCATGAGAACTGTGCTGTGTGTTTCACTTCAGAAATGGAGTTAAATCACAGGCTCTGTGTCGTCCTACAGGCTATAATTCGTTTCATGTAAACGTAGTCACTTTTCAGCTCAAAGGAGCTACATCGTTTCACGCATCTCACACGTTTTTCGCTCTTAAATGAAAACAATTGGAGGTTAGAGGACCTGTGGTTTGTATAAGTTTCAGAAGCAGAGTTGAACTAGATATGGTCCGAATGTGAGGGAAACACAGTTCTTTTGGTCGGAGCACACTCATGTTTCCTTCTGTTTTAGAGACTCTAGAAAGCAAGAGCGTGCTTCTTGCTCTAAATCAGAGTGTGGTACATGGATGAGAACTGTGCAGGGAGTTTCCCTTTAGAAATGGAGTTCAATCCCAGGCTCTGTGTATTCCTACAAGCAAGACTTCATTTCAGGTAAAGGCAGGAACTTTTCTGCTCAATGGAATCTACATCATTCACAGAGCTCACACGTTTCTCGCTCTTCACCGAAAAGCATTGGATGTTAGAGGACCTACGGTTTGTATCAGTTTCAGAAGAAGAGTTGAACTAGATATGGTCCGAATGTGTGGGTAACACAGTTCTTTTGGTCTGAGCACACTCATGTTTCCTTCTGTTTTAGAGACTCTAGAAAGCAAGACCGTGCTTCTTACTCTAAAGCAGAAAGTGTTTCATGGATGAGAACTGTGCTGTGTGTTTCCCTTCAGAAATGGAGTTAAATCCCACGCTCTGTGTCTTCCTACAAGCAAATTTCTTTTCAGGTAAGGGTAGTCACTTTTCAGCTCAAAGGACCTGAATCGTTCACGAAGCTCACACATTTCTCTTCTTAACGGACAAGCATTGGATGTTAGAGGACCTATGGTTTGTATCATTTTCAGACAGAGTTGAACTAGATATGGTCTGTACGTGTGGGAAACACCGTTCTTTCGCTGTGAGCACACTCAGGTTTCCCTCTGTATTAGAGACTCTAGAAAGCAAGAGCGTGCTTCTTGCTCTAAAGCAGAGTGTGTTTCATGGATGAGAACTGTGCTGGGAGTTTCCCTTCAGAAATGGAGTTCAATCCCAGTGTCTGTGTCTTCCTACAAGCAAGATTTCTTTTCAGATAAACACAGTCACTTTTCAGCTCAAAGGAATCTACGTCGTTCACCAAGCTCACACGTTTCTCGCTCTTAACTGAAAAGCATTGGATGTTAGAGGACCTGTGGTTTGTATCACTTTCAGAAGCAGAGTTGAACTATATATGAACCATATGTGTAGGACACACATTTCTTTTGTTCTGAGCACATCACTTTTCCTGCTGTATTAGAGACTCTAGAAAGCAAGAGCATGCTTCTTGCTCTAAAGCAGAGTGTGTTTCATGGATGAGAACTGTGGTGTGCATTTCCTTTAGAAATGGAGTTAAATCCCAAGCTCTGTGTCTTCCTACAGGCAAGAAATCGTTTCAGGTAAACACAGTCACTTAACAGCTCAAATGAAGCTACATCGTTCACGAAGCTCAGACGTTTGTTGCTCTTAATTGAAAAGCATTGGATGTTAGTGGACCTGTGGTGTTGTTCAGTTTCAGAAACAGAGCTGAACTAGACATGTTCCGTATGTTTAGGAAACACTGTTCTTTTGCTCTGAGCACACTCACTCTTCCTGCAGTATTAGAGACTCTAGAAAGCACGAGCTTGGTTCTTGCTCTATAGCAGAGTGTTTTTCATGCATGAGAACTGTGCTGTGTGTTTCACTTCAGAAATGGAGTTAAATCACAGGCTCTGTGTCGTCCTACAGGCTATAATTCGTTTCATGTAAACGTAGTCACTTTTCAGCTCAAAGGAGCTACATCGTTTCACGCATCTCACACGTTTTTCGCTCTTAAATGAAAACAATTGGAGGTTAGAGGACCTGTGGTTTGTATAAGTTTCAGAAGCAGAGTTGAACTAGATATGGTCCGAATGTGAGGGAAACACAGTTCTTTTGGTCGGAGCACACTCATGTTTCCTTCTGTTTTAGAGACTCTAGAAAGCAAGAGCGTGCTTCTTGCTCTAAATCAGAGTGTGGTACATGGATGAGAACTGTGCAGGGAGTTTCCCTTTAGAAATGGAGTTCAATCCCAGGCTCTGTGTATTCCTACAAGCAAGACTTCATTTCAGGTAAAGGCAGGAACTTTTCTGCTCAATGGAATCTACATCATTCACAGAGCTCACACGTTTCTCGCTCTTCACCGAAAAGCATTGGATGTTAGAGGACCTACGGTTTGTATCAGTTTCAGAAGAAGAGTTGAACTAGATATGGTCCGAATGTGTGGGTAACACAGTTCTTTTGGACTGAGCACACTCATGTTTCCTTCTGTTTTAGAGACTCTAGAAAGCAAGACCGTGCTTCTTACTCTAAAGCAGAAAGTGGTTCATGGATGAGAACTGTGCTGTGTGTTTCCCTTTAGAAATGGAGTTAAATCCCACGCTCTGTGTCTTCCTACAAGCAAATTTCTTTTCAGGTAAGGGTAGTCACTTTTCAGCTCAAAGGACCTGCATCGTTCACGAAGCTCACACATTTCTCTTCTAAACGGACAAGCATTGGATGTTAGAGGACCTATGGTTTGTATCAGTTTCAGACAGAGTTGAACTAGATATGGTCTGTACGTGTTGGAAACACCGTTCTTTCGCTGTAAGCACACTCAGGTTTCCCTCTGTATTAGAGACTCTAGAAAGCAAGAAAGTGCTTCTTGCTCTAAAGCAGAGTGTGTTTCATGGATGAGAACTGTGCTGGGAGTTTCCCGTCAGAAATGGAGTTCAATCCCAGTGTCTGTGTATTCCTACAAGCAAGATTTCTTTGCAGATAAACACAGTCACTTTTCAGCTCAAAGGAATCTACGTCGTTCACCAAGCTCACACGTTTCTCGCTCTTAACTGAAAAGCATTGGATGTTAGAGGACCTGTGGTTTGTATCACTTTCAGAAGCAGAGTTGAACTATATATGAACCATATGTGTAGGACACACATTTCTTTTGTTCTGAGCACATCACTTTTCCTGCTGTATTAGAGACTCTAGAAAGCAAGAGCATGCTTCTTGCTCTAAAGCAGAGTGTGTTTCATGGATGAGAACTGTGGTGTGCATTTCCTTTAGAAATGGAGTTAAATCCCAAGCTCTGTGTCTTCCTACAGGCAAGAAATCGTTTCAGGTAAACACAGTCACTTAACAGCTCAAATGAAGCTACATCGTTCACGAAGCTCAGACGTTTGTTGCTCTTAATTGAAAAGCATTGGATGTTAGTGGACCTGTGGTTTTTATCAGTTTCAGAAGCAGAGCTGAACTAGACATGTTCCGTATGTTTAGGAAACACTGTTCTTTTGTTCTGAGCACACTCACTCTTCCTGCAGTATTAGAGACTCTAGAAAGCAGGAGCTTGGTTCTTGCTCTATAGCAGAGTGTTTTTCATGCATGAGAACTGTGCTGTGTGTTTCCCTTCAGAAATGGAGTTAAATCCCACGCTCTGTGTCTTCCTACAAGCAAATTTCTTTTCAGGTAAGGGTAGTCACTTTTCAGCTCAAAGGACCTGCATCGTTTCACGCATCTCACACGTTTGTCGCTCTTAAATGAAAACAATTGGAGGTTAGAGGACCTGTGGTTTGTATAAGTTTCATAAGCAGAGTTGAACTAGATATGGTCCGAATGTGAGGGAAACACAGTTCTTTTGGTCTGAGCACACTCATGTTTCCTTCTGTTTTAGAGACTCTAGAAAGCAAGAGCGTGCTTCTTGCTCTAAATCAGAGTGTGGTACCAGGATGAGAACTGTGCAGGGAGTTTCCCTTGAGAAATGGAGTTCAATCCCAGGCTCTGTGTATTCCTTTTGTTCTGAGCACACTCACTCTTTCTGCAGTATTAGTTACTCTAGAAAGCACGAGCTTGGTTCTTGCTCTATAGCAGAGTGTTTTTCATGCATGAGAACTGTGCTGTGTGTTTCCCTTCAGAAATGGAGTTAAATCCCACGCTCTGTGTCTTCCTACAAGCAAATTTCTTTTCAGGTAAGGGTAGTCACTTTTCAGCTCAAAGGACCTGCATCGTTCACGAAGCTCACACATTTCCCTTCTTAACGGACAAGCATTGGATGTTAGAGGACCTATGGTTCGTATCAGTTTCAGACAGAGTTGAACTAGATATGGTCTGTACGTGTGGGAAACACTGTTCTTTCGCTGTGAGCACACTCAGGTTTCCCTCTGTATTAGAGACTCTAGAAACCAAGAAAGTGCTTCTTGCTCTAAAGCAGAGTGTGTTTCATGGATGAGAACTGTGCTGGGAGTTTCCCTTCAGAAATGGAGTTCAATCCCAGTGTCTGTGTCTTCCTACAAGCAAGATTTCTTTTCAGATAAACACAGTCACTTTTCAGCTCAAAGGAATCTACGTCGTTCACCAAGCTCACACGTTTCTCGCTCTTAACTGAAAAGCATTGGATGTTAGAGGACCTGTGGTTTGTATCACTTTCAGAAGCAGAGTTGAACTATATATGAACCATATGTGTAGGACACACATTTCTTTTGTTCTGAGCACATCACTTTTCCTGCTGTATTAGAGACTCTAGAAAGCAAGAGCATGCTTCTTGCTCTAAAGCAGAGTGTGTTTCATGGATGAGAACTGTGGTGTGCATTTCCTTTAGAAATGGAGTTAAATCCCAAGCTCTGTGTCTTCCTACAGGCAAGAAATCGTTTCAGGTAAACACAGTCACTTAACAGCTCAAATGAAGCTACATCGTTCACGAAGCTCAGACGTTTGTTGCTCTTAATTGAAAAGCATTGGATGTTAGTGGACCTGTGGTGTTTATCAGTTTCAGAAGCAGAGCTGAACTAGACATGTTCCGTATGTTTAGGAAACACTGTTCTTTTGTTCTGAGCACACTCACTCTTCCTGCAGTATTAGAGACTCTAGAAAGCAGGAGCTTGGTTCTTGCTCTATAGCAGAGTGTTTTTCATGCATGAGAACTGTGCTGTGTGTTTCACTTCAGAAATGGAGTTAAATCACAGGCTCTGTGTCGTCCTACAGGCAATAATTCGTTTCATGTAAACGCAGTCACTTTTCAGCTCAAAGGAGCTACATCGTTTCACGCATCTCACACGTTTGTCGCTCTTAAATGAAAACAATTGGAGGTTAGAGGACCTGTGGTTTGTATAAGTTTCATAAGCAGAGTTGAATTAGATATGGTCCGAATGTGAGGGAAACACAGTTCTTTTGGTCTGAGCACACTCATGTTTCCTTCTGTTTTAGAGACTCTAGAAAGCAAGAGCGTGCTTCTTGCTCTAAATCAGAGTGTGGTACATGGATGAGAACTGTGCAGGGAGTTTCCCTTGAGAAATGGAGTTCAATCCCAGGCTCTGTGTATTCCTACAAGCAAGACATCATTTCAGGTAAAGGCAGGAACTTTTCTGCTCAATGGAATCTACATCATTCACAGAGCTCACACGTTTCTCGCTCTTCACTGAAAAGCATTGGATGTTAGAGGACCTATGGTTTGTATCAGTTTCAGAAGCAGAGTTGAACTAGATATGGTCTGAATGTGTGGGTAACACATTTCTTTTGGTCTGAGCACACTCATGTTTCCTTCTATTTTAGAGACTCTAGAAAGCAAGACCGTGCTTCTTACTCTAAAGCAGAAAGTGGTTCATGGATGAGAACTGTGCAGTGTGTTTCCCTTCAGAAATGGAGTTAAATCCCACGCTCTGTGTCTTCCTACAAGCAAATTTCTTTTCAGGTAAGGGTAGTCACATTTCAGCTCAAAGGACCTGCATCGTTCACGAAGCTCACACATTTCTCTTCTTAACGGACAAGCATTGGATGTTAGAGGACCTATGGTTTGTATCAGTTTCAGACAGAGTTGAACTAGATATGGTCTGTACGTGTGGGAAACACCGTTCTTTCGCTGTGATCACACTCAGGTTTCCCTCTGTATTAGAGACTCTAGAAAGCAAGAAAGTGCTTCTTGCTCTAAAGCAGAGAGTGTTTCATGGTTGAGAACTGTGCTGGGAGTTTCCCTTCAGAAATGGAGTTCAATCCCAGTGTCTGTGTCTTCCTACAAGCAAGATTTCTTTTCAGATAAACAGTCACTTTTCAGCTCAAAGGAATCTACGTCGTTCACCAAGCTCACACGTTTCTCGCTCTTAACTGAAAAGCATTGGATGTTAGAGGACCTGTGGTTTGTATCACTTTCAGAATCAGAGTTGAACTATATATGAACCATATGTGTAGGACACACATTTCTTTTGTTCTGAGCACATCACTTTTCCTGCTGTATTAGAGACTCTAGAAAGCAAGAGCATGCTTCTTGCTCTAAAGCAGAGTGTGTTTCATGGATGAGAACTGTGGTGTGCATTTCCTTTAGAAATGGAGTTAAATCCCAAGCTCTGTGTCTTCCTACAGGCAAGAAATCGTTTCAGGTAAACACAGTCACTTAACAGCTCAAATGAAGCTACATCGTTCACGAAGCTCAGACGTTTGTTGCTCTTAATTGAAAAGCATTGGATGTTAGTGGACCTGTGGTGTTTATCAGTTTCAGAAGCAGAGCTGAACTAGACATGTTCCGTATGTTTAGGAAACACTGTTCTTTTGTTCTGAGCACACTCACTCTTCCTGCAGTATTAGAGACTCTAGAAAGCACAAGCTTGGTTCTTGCTCTATAGCAGAGTGTTTTTCATGCATGAGAACTGTGCTGTGTGTTTCACTTCAGAAATGGAGTTAAATCACAGGCTCTGTGTCGTCCTACAGGCAATAATTCGTTTCATGTAAACGCAGTCACTTTTCAGCTCAAAGGAGCTACATCGTTTCACGCATCTCACACGTTTGTCGCTCTTAAATGAAAACAATTGGAGGTTAGAGGACCTGTGGTTTGTATAAGTTTCATAAGCAGAGTTGAATTAGATATGGTCCGAATGTGAGGGAAACACAGTTCTTTTGGTCTGAGCACACTCATGTTTCCTTCTGTTTTAGAGACTCTAGAAAGCAAGAGCGTGCTTCTTGCTCTAAATCAGAGTGTGGTACATGGATGAGAACTGTGCAGGGAGTTTCCCTTGAGAAATGGAGTTCAATCCCAGGCTCTGTGTATTCCTACAAGCAAGACTTCATTTCAGGTAAAGGCAGGAACTTTTCTGCTCAATGGAATCTACATCATTCACAGAGCTCACACGTTTCTCGCTCTTCACTGAAAAGCATTGGATGTTAGAGGACCTATGGTTTGTATCAGTTTCAGAAGCAGAGTTGAACTAGATATGGTCTCAATGTGTGGGTAACACAGTTCTTTTGGTCTGAGCACACTCAAGTTTCCTTCTGTTTTAGAGACTCTAGAAAGCAAGACCGTGCTTCTTACTCTAAAGCAGAAAGTGTTTCATGGATGAGAACTGTGCTGTGTGTTTCCCTTCAGAAATGGAGTTAAATCCCACGCTCTGTGTCTTCCTACAAGCAAATTTCTTTTCAGGTAAGGGTAGTCACATTTCAGCTCAAAGGACCTGCATCGTTCACGAAGCTCACACATTTCTCTTCTTAACGGACAAGCATTGGATTTTAGAGGACCTATGGTTTGTATCAGTTTCAGACAGAGTTGAAGTAGATATGGTCTGTACGTGTGGGAAACACCGTTCTTTCGCTGTGAGCACACTCAGGTTTCCCTCTGTATTAGAGACTCTAGAAAGCAAGAAAGTGCTTCTTGCTCTAAAGCAGAGAGTGTTTCATGGATGAGAACTGTGCTGGGAGTTTCCCTTCAGAAATGGAGTTCAATCCCAGTGTCTGTGTCTTCCTACAAGCAAGATTTCTTTTCAGATAAACACAGTCACTTTTCAGCTCAAAGGAATCTACGTCGTTCACCAAGCTCACACGTTTCTCGCTCTTAACTGAAAAGCATTGGATGTTAGAGGACCTGTGGTTTGTATCACTTTCAGAAGCAGAGTTGAACTATATATGAACCATATGTGTAGGACACACATTTCTTTTGTTCTGAGCACATCACTTTTCCTGCTGTATTAGAGACTCTAGAAAGCAAGAGCATGCTTCTTGCTCTAAAGCAGAGTGTGTTTCATGGATGAGAACTGTGGTGTGCATTTCCTTTAGAAATGGAGTTAAATCCCAAGCTCTGTGTCTTCCTACAGGCAAGAAATCGTTTCAGGTAAACACAGTCACTTAACAGCTCAAATGAAGCTACATCGTTCACGAAGCTCAGACGTTTGTTGCTCTTAATTGAAAAGCATTGGATGTTAGTGGACCTGTGGTGTTTATCAGTTTCAGAAGCAGAGCTGAACTAGACATGTTCCGTATGTTTAGGAAACACTGTTCTTTTGTTCTGAGCACACTCACTCTTCCTGCAGTATTAGAGACTCTAGAAAGCACAAGGTTGGTTCTTGCTCTATAGCAGAGTGTTTTTCATGCATGAGAACTGTGCTGTGTGTTTCACTTCAGAAATGGAGTTAAATCACAGGCTCTGTGTCGTCCTACAGGCAATAATTCGTTTCATGTAAACGCAGTCACTTTTCAGCTCAAAGGAGCTACATCGTTTCACGCATCTCACACGTTTGTCGCTCTTAAATGAAAACAATTGGAGGTTAGAGGACCTGTGGTTTGTATAAGTTTCATAAGCAGAGTTGAACTAGATATGGTCCGAATGTGAGGGAAACACAGTTCTTTTGGTCTGAGCACACTCATGTTTCCTTCTGTTTTAGAGACTCTAGAAAGCAAGAGCGTGCTTCTTGCTCTAAATCAGAGTGTGGTACATGGATGAGAACTGTGCAGGGAGTTTCCCTTGAGAAATGGAGTTCAGTCCCAGGCTCTGTGTATTCCTACAAGCAAGACTTCATTTCTGGTAAAGGCAGGAACTTTTCTGCTCAATGGAATCTACATCATTCTCAGAGCTCACACGTTTCTTGCTCTTCACTGAAAAGCATTGGATGTTAGAGGACCTATGGTTTGTATCAGTTTCAGAAGCAGAGTTGAACTAGATATGGTCCGAATGTGAGGGAAATACAGTTCTTTTTGTCTGAGCACACTCATGTTTCCTTCTGTTTTAGAGACTCTAGAAAGCAAGACCGTGCTTCTTACTCTAAAGCAGAAAGTGTTTCATGGATGAGAACTGTGCTGTGTGTTTCCCTTCAGAAATGGAGTTAAATCCCATGCTCTGTGTCTTCCTACAAGCAAATTTCTTTTCAGGTAAGGGTAGTCACTTTTCAGCTCAAAGGACCTGCATCGTTCACGAAGCTCACACATTTCTCTTCTTAACGGACAAGCATTGGATGTTAGAGGACCTATGGTTCGTATCAGTTTCAGACAGAGTTGAACTAGATATGGTCTGTACGTGTGGGAAACACCGTTCTTTCGCTGTGAGCACACTCAGGTTTCCCTCTGTATTAGAGACTCTAGAAAGCAAGAAAGTGCTTCTTGCTCTAAAGCAGAGTGTGTTTCATGGATGAGAACTGTGCTGGGAGTTTCCCTTCAGAAATGGAGTTCAATCCCAGTGTCTGTGTCTTCCTACAAGCAAGATTTCTTTTCAGATAAACACAGTCACTTTTCAGCTCAAAGGAATCTACGTCGTTCACCAAGCTCACACGTTTCTCGCTCTTAACTGAAAAGCATTGGATGTTAGAGGACCTGTGGTTTGTATCACTTTCAGAAGCAGAGTTGAACTATATATGAACCATATGTGTAGGACACACATTTCTTTTGTTCTGAGCACATCACTTTTCCTGCTGTATTAGAGACTCTAGAAAGCAAGAGCATGCTTCTTGCTCTAAAGCAGAGTGTGTTTCATGGATGAGAACTGTGGTGTGCATTTCCTTTAGAAATGGAGTTAAATCCCAAGCTCTGTGTCTTCCTACAGGCAAGAAATCGTTTCAGGTAAACACAGTCACTTAACAGCTCAAATGAAGCTACATCGTTCACGAAGCTCAGACGTTTGTTGCTCTTAATTGAAAAGCATTGGATGTTAGTGGACCTGTGGTGTTTATCAGTTTCAGAAGCAGAGCTGAACTAGACATGTTCCGTATGTTTAGGAAACACTGTTCTTTTGTTCTGAGCACACTCACTCTTCCTGCAGTATTAGAGACTCTAGAAAGCACAAGCTTGGTTCTTGCTCTATAGCAGAGTGTTTTTCATGCATGAGAACTGTGCTGTGTGTTTCACTTCAGAAATGGAGTTAAATCACAGGCTCTGTGTCGTCCTACAGGCAATAATTCGTTTCATGTAAACGCAGTCACTTTTCAGCTCAAAGGAGCTACATCGTTTCACGCATCTCACACGTTTGTCGCTCTTAAATGAAAATAATTGGAGGTTAGAGGACCTGTGGTTTGTATAAGTTTCATAAGCAGAGTTGAACTAGATATGGTCCGAATGTGAGGGAAACACAGTTCTTTTGGTCTGAGCACACTCATGTTTCCTTCTGTTTTAGAGACTCTAGAAAGCAAGAGCGTGCTTCTTGCTCTAAATCAGAGTGTGGTACATGGATGAGAACTGTGCAGGGAGTTTCCCTTGAGAAATGGAGTTCAATCCCAGGCTCTGTGTATTCCTACAAGCAAGACTTCATTTCAGGTAAAGGCAGGAACTTTTCTGCTCAATGGAATCTACATCATTCTCAGAGCTCACACGTTTCTTGCTCTTCACTGAAAAGCATTGGATGTTAGAGGACCTATGGTTTGTATCAGTTTCAGAAGCAGAGTTGAACTAGATATGGTCCGAATGTGAGGGAAACACAGTTCTTTTGGTCTGAGCACACTCATGTTTCCTTCTGTTTTAGAGACTCTAGAAAGCAAGACCGTGCTTCTTACTCTAAAGCAGAAAGTGTTTCATGGATGAGAACTGTGCTGTGTGTTTCCCTTCAGAAATGGAGTTAAATCCCACGCTCTGTGTCTTCCTACAAGCAAATTTCTTTTCAGGTAAGGGTAGTCACTTTTCAGCTCAATGGACCTGCATTGTTCACGAAGCTCACACATTTCTCTTCTAAACGGACAAGCATTGGATGTTAGAGGACCTATGGTTTGTATCAGTTTCAGACAGAGTTGAACTAGATATGGTCTGTACGTGTGGGAAACACCGTTCTTTCGCTGTGAGCACACTCAGGTTTCCCTCTGTATTAGAGACTCTAGAAAGCAAGAGCGTGCTTCTTGCTCTAAAGCAGAGTGTGTTTCATGGATGAGAACTGTGCTGGGAGTTTCCCTTCAGAAATGGAGTTCAATCCCAGTGTCTGTGTCTTCCTACAAGCAAGATTTCTTTTCAGATAAACACAGTCACTTTTCAGCTCAAAGGAATCTACGTCGTTCACCAAGCTTACACGTTTCTTGCTCTTAACTGAAAAGCATTGGATGTTAGAGGACCTGTGGTTTGTATCACTTTCAGAAGCAGAGTTGAACTATATATGAACCATATGTGTAGGACACACATTTCTTTTGTTCTGAGCACATCACTTTTCCTGCTGTATTAGAGACTCTAGAAAGCACGAGCATGCTTCTTGCTCTAAAGCAGAGTGTGTTTCATGGATGAGAACTGTGCTGTGTGTTTCACTTCAGAAATGGAGTTCAATCCCAGTGTCTGTGTCTTCCTACAAGCAAGATTTCTTTTCAGGTAAACACAGTCACTTAACAGCTCAAATGAAGCTACATCGTTCACGAAGCTCAGACGTTTGTTGCTCTTAATTGAAAAGCATTGGATGTTAGTGGACCTGTGGTGTTTATCAGTTTCAGAAGCAGAGCTGAACTAGACATGTTCCGTATGTTTAGGAAACACTGTTCTTTTGTTCTGAGCACACTCACTCTTCCTGCAGTATTAGAGACTCTAGAAAGCACAAGCTTGGTTCTTGCTCTATAGCAGAGTGTTTTTCATGCATGAGAACTGTGCTGTGTGTTTCACTTCAGAAATGGAGTTAAATCACAGGCTCTGTGTCGTCCTACAGGCAATAATTCGTTTCATGTAAACGCAGTCACTTTTCAGCTCAAAGGAGCTACATCGTTTCACGCATCTCACACGTTTGTCGCTCTTAAATGAAAACAATTGGAGGTTAGAGGACCTGTGGTTTGTATAAGTTTCATAAGCAGAGTTGAACTAGATATGGTCCGAATGTGAGGGAAACACAGTTCTTTTGGTCTGAGCACACTCATGTTTCCTTCTGTTTTAGAGACTCTAGAAAGCAAGAGCGTGCTTCTTGCTCTAAATCAGAGTGTGGTACATGGATGAGAACTGTGCAGGGAGTTTCACTTGAGAAATGGAGTTCAATACCAGGCTCTGTGTATTCCTACAAGCAAGACATCATTTCAGGTAAAGGCAGGAACTTTTCTGCTCAATGGAATCTACATCATTCACAGAGCTCACACGTTTCTCGCTCTTCACTGAAAAGCATTGGATGTTAGAGGACCTATGGTTTGTATCAGTTTCAGAAGCAGAGTTGAACTAGATATGGTCTGAATGTGTGGGTAACACATTTCTTTTGGTCTGAGCACACTCATGTTTCCTTCTGTTTTAGAGACTCTAGAAAGCAAGACCGTGCTTCTTACTCTAAAGCAGAAAGTGTTTCATGGATGAGAACTGTGCAGTGTGTTTCCCTTCAGAAATGGAGTTAAATCCCACGCTCTGTGTCTTCCTACAAGCAAATTTCTTTTCAGGTAAGGGTAGTCACATTTCAGCTCAAAGGACCTGCATCGTTCACGAAGCTCACACATTTCTCTTCTTAACGGACAAGCATTGGATGTTAGAGGACCTATGGTTTGTATCAGTTTCAGACAGAGTTGAACTAGATATGGTCTGTACGTGTGGGAAACACCGTTCTTTCGCTGTGATCACACTCAGGTTTCCCTCTGTATTAGAGACTCTAGAAAGCAAGAAAGTGCTTCTTGCTCTAAAGCAGAGAGTGTTTCATGGATGAGAACTGTGCTGGGAGTTTCCCTTCAGAAATGGAGTTCAATCCCAGTGTCTGTGTCTTCCTACAAGCAAGATTTCTTTTCAGATAAACACAGTCACTTTTCAGCTCAAAGGAATCTACGTCGTTCACCAAGCTCACATGTTTCTCGCTCTTAACTGAAAAGCATTGGATGTTAGAGGACCTGTGGTATGTATCACTTTCAGAAGCAGAGTTGAAGTATATATGAACCATATGTGTAGGACACACATTTCTTTTGTTCTGAGCACATCACTTTTCCTGCTGTATTAGAGACTCTAGAAAGCAAGAGCATGCTTCTTGCTCTAAAGCAGAGTGTGTTTCATGGATGAGAACTGTGGTGTGCATTTCCTTTATAAATGGAGTTATATCCCAAGCTCTGTGTCTTCCTACAGGCAATAATTCGTTTCATGTAAACGCAGTCACTTTTCAGCTCAAAGGAGCTACATCGTTTCACGCATCTCACACTTTTGTCGCTCTTAAATGAAAACCATTGGAGGTTAGAGGACCTGTGGTTTGTATAAGTTTCAGAAGCAGAGTTGAACTAGATATGGTCTGAATGTGTGGGAAACACAGTTCTTTTGGTCTGAGCACACTCAAGTTTCCTTCTGTTTTAGAGACTCTAGAAAGCAAGACCGTGCTTCTTACTCTAAAGCAGAAAGTGTTTCATGGATGAGAACTGTGCTGTGTGTTTCCCTTCAGAAATGGAATTAAATCGCACGCTCTGTGTCTTCCTAAAAGCAAAATTTCTTTTCAGGTAAGGGTAGTCACTTTTCAGCTCAAAGGACCTGCATCGTTCACGAAGCTCACACATTTCTCTTCTTAACGGACAAGCATTGGATTTTAGAGGACCTATGGTTTGTATCAGTTTCAGACAGAGTTGAAGTAGATATGGTCTGTACGTGTGGGAAACACCGTTCTTTCGCTGTGAGCACACTCAGGTTTCCCTCTGTATTAGAGACTCTAGAAAGCAAGAAAGTGCTTCTTGCTCTAAAGCAGAGAGTGTTTCATGGATGAGAACTGTGCTGGGAGTTTCCCTTCAGAAATGGAGTTCAATCCCAGTGTCTGTGTCTTCCTACAAGCAAGATTTCTTTTCAGATAAACACAGTCACTTTTCAGCTCAAAGGAATCTACGTCGTTCACCAAGCTCACACGTTTCTCGCTCTTAACTGAAAAGCATTGGATGTTAGAGGACCTGTGGTTTGTATCACTTTCAGAATCAGAGTTGAACTATATATGAACCATATGTGTAGGACACACATTTCTTTTGTTCTGAGCACATCACTTTTCCTGCTGTATTAGAGACTCTAGAAAGCAAGAGCATGCTTCTTGCTCTAAAGCAGAGTGTGTTTCATGGATGAGAACTGTGGTGTGCATTTCCTTTAGAAATGGAGTTAAATCCCAAGCTCTGTGTCTTCCTACAGGCAAGAAATCGTTTCAGGTAAACACAGTCACTTAACAGCTCAAATGAAGCTACATCGTTCACGAAGCTCAGACGTTTGTTGCTCTTAATTGAAAAGCATTGGATGTTAGTGGACCTGTGGTTTTTATCAGTTTCAGAAGCAGAGCTGAACTAGACATGTTCCGTATGTTTAGGAAACCCTGTTCTTTTGTTCTGAGCACACTCACTCTTTCTGCAGTATTAGAGACTCTAGAAAGCACGAGCTTGGTTCTTGCTCTATAGCAGAGTGTTTTTCATGCATGAGAACTGTGCTGTGTGTTTCACTTCAGAAATGGAGTTAAATCACAGGCTCTGTGTCGTCCTACAGGCAATAATTCGTTTCATGTAAACGCAGTCACTTTTCAGCTCAAAGGAGCTACATCGTTTCACGCATCTCACACGTTTGTCGCTCTTAAATGAAAACAATTGGAGGTTAGAGGACCTGTGGTTTGTATAAGTTTCAGAAGCAGAGTTGAACTAGATATGGTCCGAATGTGAGGGAAACACAGTTCTTTTGGTCGGAGCACACTCATGTTTCCTTCTGTTTTAGAGACTCTAGAAAGCAAGAGCGTGCTTCTTGCTCTAAATCAGAGTGTGGTACATGGATGAGAACTGTGCAGGGAGTTTCCCTTGAGAAATGGAGTTCAATCCCAGGCTCTGTGTATTCCTACAAGCAAGACTTCATTTCAGGTAAAGGCAGGAACTTTTCTGCTCAATGGAATCTACATCATTCACAGAGCTCACACGTTTCTCGCTCTTCACTGAAAAGCATTGGATGTTAGAGGACCTATGGTTTGTATCAGTTTCAGAAGCAGAGTTGAACTAGATATGGTCTCAATGTGTGGGTAACACAGTTCTTTTGGTCTGAGCACACTCAAGTTTCCTTCTGTTTTAGACTCTAGAAAGCAAGACCGTGCTTCTTACTCTAAAGCAGAAAGTGTTTCATGGATGAGAACTGTGCTGTGTGTTTCCCTTCAGAAATGGAGTTAAATCCCACGCTCTGTGTCTTCCTACAAGCAAATTTCTTTTCAGGTAAGGGTAGTCACATTTCAGCTCAAAGGACCTGCATCGTTCACGAAGCTCACACATTTCTCTTCTTAACGGACAAGCATTGGATTTTAGAGGACCTATGGTTTGTATCAGTTTCAGAC
Organism: Onychomys leucogaster; assembly: GCA_949786385.1. NCBI lineage: Eukaryota > Metazoa > Chordata > Mammalia > Rodentia > Cricetidae > Onychomys > Onychomys leucogaster. The sequence goes on from CATKUP010000082.1 coordinate 1,820,883, forward strand.
AGAGTTGAAGTAGATATGGTCTGTACGTGTGGGAAACACCGTTCTTTCGCTGTGAGCACACTCAGGTTTCCCTCTGTATTAGAGACTCTGGAAAGCAAGAAAGTGCTTCTTGCTCTAAAGCAGAGAGTGTTTCATGGATGAGAACTGTGCTGGGAGTTTCCCTTCAGAAATGGAGTTCAATCCCAGTGTCTGTGTCTTCCTACAAGCAAGATTTCTTTTCAGATAAACACAGTCACTTTTCAGCTCAAAGGAATCTACGTCGTTCACCAAGCTCACACGTTTCTCGCTCTTAACTGAAAAGCATTGGATGTTAGAGGACCTGTGGTTTGTATCACTTTCAGAAGCAGAGTTGAACTATATATGAACCATATGTGTAGGACACACATTTCTTTTGTTCTGAGCACATCACTTTTCCTGCTGTATTAGAGACTCTAGAAAGCAAGAGCATGCTTCTTGCTCTAAAGCAGAGTGTGTTTCATGGATGAGAACTGTGGTGTGCATTTCCTTTAGAAATGGAGTTAAATCCCAAGCTCTGTGTCTTCCTACAGGCAAGAAATCGTTTCAGGTAAACACAGTCACTTAACAGCTCAAATGAAGCTACATCGTTCACGAAGCTCAGACGTTTGTTGCTCTTAATTGAAAAGCATTGGATGTTAGTGGACCTGTGGTTTTTATCAGTTTCAGAAGCAGAGCTGAACTAGACATGTTCTGTATGTTTAGGAAACCCTGTTCTTTTGTTCTGAGCACACTCACTCTTCCTGCAGTATTAGAGACTCTAGAAAGCACGAGCTTGGTTCTTGCTCTATAGCAGAGTGTTTTTCATGCATGAGAACTGTGCTGTGTGTTTCACTTCAGAAATGGAGTTAAATCACAGGCTCTGTGTCGTCCTACAGGCAATAATTCGTTTCATGTAAACGCAGTCACATTTCAGCTCAAAGGAGCTACATCGTTTCACGCATCTCACACGTTTGTCGCTCTTAAATGAAAACAATTGGAGGTTAGAGGACCTGTGGTTTGTATAAGTTTCAGAAGCAGAGTTGAACTAGATATGGTCCGAATGTGAGGGAAACACAGTTCTTTTGGTCTGAGCACACTCATGTTTCCTTCTGTTTTAGAGACTCTAGAAAGCAAGAGCGTGCTTCTTGCTCTAAATCAGAGTGTGGTACATGGATGAGAACTGTGCAGGGAGTTTCCCTTGAGAAATGGAGTTCAATCCCAGGCTCTGTGTATTCCTACAAGCAAGACTTCATTTCAGGTAAAGGCAGGAACTTTTCTGCTCGATGGAATCTACATCATTCACAGAGCTCATAAGTTTCTCGCTCTTCACTGAAAAGCATTGGATGTTAGAGGACCTATGGTTTGTATCAGTTTCAGAAGCAGAGTTGAACTAGATATGGTCTGAATGTGTGGGTAACACAGTTCTTTTGGTCTGAGCACACTCAAGTTTCCTTCTGTTTTAGAGACTCTAGAAAGCAAGACTGTGCTTCTTACTCTAAAGCAGAAAGTGTTTCATGGATGAGAACTGTGCTGTGTGTTTCCCTTCAGAAATGGAGTTAAATCCCACGCTCTGTGTCTTCCTACAAGCAAATTTCTTTTCAGGTAAGGGTAGTCACATTTCAGCTCAAAGGACCTGCATCTTTCACGAAGCTCACACATTTCTCTTCTTAACGGACAAGCATTGGATGTTAGAGGACCTGTGGTTTGTATCAGTTTCAGACAGAGTTGAACTAGATATGGTCTGTACGTGTGGGAAACACTGTTCTTTCGCTGTGTGCACACTCAGGTTTCCCTCTGTATTAGAGACTCTAGAAAGCAAGAGCGTGCTTCTTGCTCTAAAACAGAGTGTGTTTCATGGATGACAACTGTGCTGGGAGTTTCCCTTCAGAAATGGAGTTCAATCCCAGTGTCTGTGTCTTCCTACAAGCAAGATTTCTTTTCAGATAAACACTGTCACTTTTCAGCTCAAAGGAATCTATGTCGTTCACCAAGCTCACACGTTTCTCGCTCTTAATTGAAAAGCATTGGATGTTAGAGGACCAGTGCTTTGTATCACTTTCAGAAGCAGAGTTGAACTATATATGAACCATATGTGTAGGACACATATTTCTTTTCTTCTGAGCACATCACTTTTCCTGCTGTATTAGAGACTATAGAAAGCAAGAGCATGCTTCTTGCTCTAAAGCAGAGTGTGTTTCATGGATGAGAACTGTGGTGTGCATTTCCTTTAGAAATGGAGTTAAATCCCAAGCTCTGTGTCTTCCTACTTGCAAGAAATCGTTTCAGGTAAACACAGTCACTTAACAGCTCAAATGAAGCTACATCTTTCACGAAGCTCAGACGTTTGTTGCTCTTAATTGAAAAGCATTGGATGTTAGAGGACCTGTGGTTTTTATCAGTTTCAGAAGCAGAGCTGAACTAGACATGTTCCGTATGTTTAGGAAACACTGTTCTTTTGTTCTGAGCACACTCACTCTTCCTGCAGTATTAGAGACTCTAGAAAGCCCGAGCTTGGTTCTTGCTCTATAGCAGAGTGTTTTTCATGCATGAGAACTGTGCTGTGTTTTTCCCGTCAGAAATGGAGTTAAATCCCAGGCTCTGTGTCTTCCTACAGGCAATAATTCGTTTCATGTAAACGCAGTCACTTTTCAGCTCAAAGGAGCTACATCGTTTCACGCATCTCACACATTTGTCGCTCTTAAATGAAAACCATTGGAGGATAGAGGCCCTGTGGTTTGTATATGTTTCATAAGCAAAGTTGAACTAGATATGGTCTGAATGTGTGGGAAACACAGTTCTTTTGGTCTGAGCACATTCAAGTTTCCTTCTGTTTTAGAGACTCTAGAAAGCAAGACCGTGCTTCTTACTCTAAAGCAGAAAGTGTTTCATGGATGAGAACTGTGCTGTGTGTTTCCCTTCAGAAATGGAATTAAATCGCACGCTCTGTGTCTTCCTAAAAGCAAAATTTCTTTACAGGTAAGGGTAGTCACATTTCAGCTCAAAGGACCTGCATCGTTCACAAAGCTCACACATTTCTCTTCTTAACGGACAAGCATTGGATGTGAGAGGACCTATGGTTTGTATCAGTTTCAGACAGAGTTGAACTAGATATGGTCCGTATGTGTGGGAAACACCGTTTTTTTGCTCTAAGCACACTCACGTTTCCCTCTGTATTAGAGAATCTAGAAAGCAAGAGCATGCTTCTTGCTCTAAATCAGAGTGTAGTACATATGTGAGAACTGTGCAGGGAGTTTCCGTTGAGAAATGGAGTTCAATCCCAGGCTCTGTGTATTCCTACAAGCAAGACTTCATTTCAGGTAAAGGCAGGAACTTTTCTGCTCAATGGAATCTACATCATTCACAGAGCTCACAAGTTTCTCGCTCTTAACTGAAAAGCATTGGATGTTAGAGGACCTGTGGTTTGTATCAGTTTCAGACAGAGTTGAACTAGATATGGTCTGTACGTGTGGGAAACACCGTTCTTTCGCTGTGAGCACACTCAGGTTTCCCTCTGTATTAGAGAATCTAGAAAGCAAGAGCGTGCTTCTGCTCTAAAGCAGAGTGTGTTTCATGGATGACAACTGTGCTGGGAGTTTCCCTTCAGAAATGGAGTTCAATCCCAGTGTCTGTGTCTTCCTACAAGCAAGATTTCTTTTCTGATAAACACAGTCACTTTTCAGCTCAAAGGAATCTACGTCGTTCACCAAGCTCACACGTTTCTCGCTCTTAACTGAAGAGCATTGGATGTTAGAGGACCTGTGGTTTGTATCACTTTCAGAAGCAGAGTTGAACTATATATGAACCATATGTGTAGGACACACATTTCTTTTGTTCTGAGCACATCACTTTTCCTGCTGTATTAGAGACTCTAGAAAGCAAGAGCATGCTTCTTGCTCTAAAGCAGAGTGTGTTTCATGGATGAGAACTGTGGTGTGCATTTCCTTTAGAAATGGAGTTAAATCCCAAGCTCTGTGTCTTCCTACAGGCAAGAAATCGTTTCAGGTAAACACAGTCACTTAACAGCTCAAATGAAGCTACATCGTTCATGAAGCTCAGACGTTTGTTGCTCTTAATTGAAAAGCATTGGATGTTAGAGGACCTGTGGTTTTTATCAGTTTCAGAAGTAGAGCTGAACTAGACATGTTCCGTATGTTTAGGAAACACTGTTCTTTTGTACTGAGCACACTCACTCTTCCTGCAGTATTAGAGACTCTAGAAAGCCCGAGCTTGGTTCTTGCTCTATAGCAGAGTGTTTTTCATGCATGAGAACTGTGCTGTGTGTTTCCCCTCAGAAATGGAGTTCAGTTCCAGGTGCTGTGTGTTCCTACAAGCAAGACATCGTTTCAGGTAAAAACAGTCACTTTTCAGCTGAAAGGTTGCTACATCGTTCACAAAGCTCAGATGTGTTTCGCTCTTAAGAAATGGAGTTAAATCCTAGGCTCTGTGTCTTATTACAGGCAATAATTCGTTTCATGTAAACGCAGTCAAGTTTCAGCTCAAAGGAGCTACATCATTCACGAAGCTCACACATTTCTCTTCTTAACGGACTAGCATTGGATGTTAGAGGACCTATAGTTTGTATCGGTTTCTGTCAGAGTTGAACTAGATATGGTCCGTATGTGTGGGAAACACCGTTCTTTTGCTCTGAGCACACTCACGTTTCCCTCTGTATTAGAGACTCTAGAAAACAAGAGCGTGCTTCTTGCTCTAAAGCAGAGTGTGTTTCATGGATGAGAACTGTGCTGGGAGTTTCCCTTCAGAAAAGGAGTTCAATCCCAGGCTCTGTGTCTTCCTACAAGCAACACTTCATTTCAGGTAAAGACAGTCACGTTTTAGCTCAAAGGAAGCTACATCATTCACGAAGCTCACACGTTTGTCACTCTTAATTGAAAAGCATCGGATGTTAGAGGACCTGTGGTTGTTATCAGTTTCAGAAGCAGAGTTGAACTAGATATGGTCTGTAAGTGTAGGAAACACCGTTCTTTTTTCTGAGCACACTCACTTTTCCTGCTCTATTAGAGACTCTAGAAAGCAAGAGCTTAGTTCTTGCTCTAAAGCAGAGTGTTTTTCAAGGATGACAACTGTGCTTTGTGTTTCCCTCAGAAATGGAGTTCATTCCCAGGATCTGTGTTTTCCTACAAGGAAGACTTCCTTTCAGGTAAGGGTAGTCACTTTTCAGCTCAAAGGACCTACATCGTTCATGAATCTCACACGTTTCTCTACTTAACTGACAAGCATTGGATGTTAGAGGACCTGTGGTTTGTATCCGTTTCAGAAGCAGAGTTGAAATAGCTATGGTCCATATGTGTAGGACACACAGTTCTTTTGTTCTGAGCACATCACGTTTCCTGCCATATTAGAGACTCTAGAAAGCAAGAGCATGCTTCTTGCTCTAAAGCAGAGTGTGTTTCATGGATGAGAACTGTGCTGTGCGTTTCCTTCAGAAATAGAATTAAATCATAAGCTCTGTGTCTTCCTACAAGCATGAAGTCATTTCAGGTGAACACAGTCACTTTACAGCTCAAATGAAACAACATCGTTCACGAAGCTCACACATTTGTCGCTCTTAATTGAAAAGCATTGGATGTTAGAGGACCTGTGGCTTTCATCAGTTTCAGAAGCAGAGTTGAACTAGATATGGTCCGTATATGTAGGAAATACAGTTCTTTTGTTCTGAGCACACTCATGTTTACTTCACATTTAGATCCTCAAGAAAGCATGAGTATGCTTCTTGCTCTAAAGCACAGTGTGTGTCATGGATGAGAACTGTGCTGTGTGTTTCCCTTCATAAATGGAGTTCAATCCCAGCCTCTGTGTCTTCATACAAGCAAGACTTCATTTCAGGTAAACGCAGTCATTTTCAGCTCAATCGAAGCTACATCATTGAGGTAGATCACACGTTTGTCGATCTTAACTGACAAGCATTGGATGTTAGAAGACCTATGGTTTGTATCAGTTTCAGAAGCAGAGTTGAACTAGGTATGGTCTGCATATGTAGGATACACCGTTCTTTTTTCAGAGCACACTCACGTTTCCTGCTGTATTAGAGAATCTAGAAAGCAAGAACTTGGTTCATGCTATAATGCACACTGTGCTTCATGGATGAGAACTGTGCTTTGTGTTTCCCTCAGAAATGGAGTTCAATCCCAGGCTCTGTGTCTTCATACAAGCAAGAATTCATTTCAGGTAAAGGCAGTAACTTTTCAGCTCAAAGGAAATTACATCATTCACAGAGCTCACACGTTTCTTGCTTGTAACTGAAAAGCATTGGATGTTAGAGGACCTATGGTTTGTATCAGTTTCAGGAGCAGAGTTGTATTAGATATGGTCTGAATGTGTAGGGAACACAGTTCTTTTTGTCTGAGCACACTAATATTTCCTTCTGTTTTAGAGACTCTAGAAAGAAAGGGCGCGCTTCTTGCTATGAACAGAGTGTGTTTCATGGATGAGAACTGTGCTGTGTGTTTCCATTCAGAAATAGAGTTCAATCCCAGGCTCTGTGTCTTCCTACATGCAAGACTCGTTTCAGGTAAGTGTAGTTACTTTTCAGCTCAAAGGACCTACATCGTTCTCTAAGCACACACGTTTCTCTTCTTAAGTGACAAGCATTGGATGTTAGAGGACCTGTGGTTTGTATCAGTTTCAGAAGCAGAGTTAAACTAGATATGATCCTTACGTGTAGGAAACACAGTTCTTTTGTTCTGAGCACACTCAAGTTTACTACTGTATTAGAGAATCTAGAAAGCAAGAGCTTGATTCTGGCTCTAAAGCAGAGTGTATTTCATGGATGAGAACTGTCCTGTGTGTTTCCCTTCAGAAATGGAGATAAATCCCAAGCTCTGTGTCTTCCTACAAGCAAGAATTCGTTTCATGTAAACGCAGTCACTTTTCAGCTCAAAGGAAGCTACATCGTTCACGCAGCTCACACGTTTGTCGCTCTTAATTGAAAAGCATTGGATGTTAGAGGACCTGTGGTTTTTATCAGTTTCAGAAGCAGAGTTGAACTAGATATGGTCCGTATGTGTAGGAAACACATTTCTCGTCATAACTGAGAAGCATTGGATGTTAGAGGACCTGTGGTTTGTACCAGGTTCAGAAGCAAAGTTAAACTAGTTATGGTCAGCATATATAGAATACACCGTTCTTTTTTCATAGCACACTAATTTTTCCTGCTGTATTAGAGACTCTAGAAAGCAAGAACTTGGTTCTTGCTCTAAAGCACACTGGGTTTCATGGATGAGAACTGTGCTTTGTGTTTCCCTCAGAAATGGAGTTCAATCCCAGGCTCTGTGTCTTCATACAAGCAAGAATTCATTTCAGGTAAAGGCACGAACTTTTCAGCTCAATGGAATCTACATCATTCACAGAGCTCACACGTTTCTCGCTTTTAACTGAAAAGCATTGGATGTTAGAGGACCTATGCTTTGTATCAGTTTCAGAAGCAGAGTTGTCCTTGATATGGTCCGAATGTGTAGGAAACACAGTTCTTTTGGTCTGAGCACAATCATGTTTCCTTCTGTTTTAGAGACTCGAGAAAGCAAGAGCGTGCTTCGTGCTCTAAAGCAGAGTGTGTTTCATGGATGAGAACAGTGCTGTGTGGTTCCCTTCAGATATGGTGTTAAATCCTACGCTCTGTGTTTTCCTACAAGGAAGACTTCGTTTCAGGTAAGGGTAGTCATTTTTCAGCTCAAAGGACCTACATCGTTCATGAATCTCACACGTTTCTCTTCTTAACTGAGAAGCATTGGATGTTAGAGGACCTGTGGTTTTTATCTGTTTCAGAAGCAGAGTTGAACTAGATAAGATCATTATGTGTAGGCAACACACTTCTTTTGTTCTGATCACACTCACTTTTCCTGCTGTATTAGAGACTCTAGAAAGCAAGAGCTTGGTTCTTGCTCTAAAGCAGAGTGTGTTTCATGGATGACAACTGTGCTTTGTGTTTCCCTCAGAAATGGAGTTCATTCCCAGGATCTGTGTCTTCCTAAAAGCAATACTTCGTTTCAGGTACGGGTAGTCACTTTTCAGCTCAAAGGACCTACATCGTTCACGAAGCTCACACATTTCTCTTCTGAACTGAGAAGCATTGGATGTTAGAGTACCTGTGGTTTGTATCCGTTTCAGAAGCAGAGTTGAAATAGATATGGTCCATATGTGTAGGACACACAGTTCTTTTGTTCTGAGCACATCACGTTTCCTGCCATATTAGAGACTCTAGAAAGCAAGAGCGTGCTTCTTGCTCTAAAGCAGAGTGTGTTTCATGGATGAGGACTGTGCTGTGCGTTTCCTTCAGAAATAGAGTTAAATCCTAAGCTCTGTGTCTTCCTACAAGCATGAAGTCATTTCAGGTGAACACAGTCACTTTACAGCTCAAATGAAACAACATCGTTCACGAAGCTCACACATTTGTCGCTCTTAATTGAAAAGCATTGGATGTTAGAGGACCTGTGGCTTTCATCAGTTTCAGAAGCAGAGATGAACTAGATATGGTCCGAATATGTAGGAAATACAGTTCTTTTGTTCTGAGCACACTCATGTTTACTTCACATTTAGATCCTCAAGAAAGCATGAGTATGCTTCTTGCTCTAAAGCAGAGTGTGTATCATGGATGAGAACTGTGCTGTGTGTTTCCCTTCGTAAATGGAGTTCAATCCCAGGCTCTGTGTCTTCATACAAGCAGAAGCAGAGTTGTACTACATATGGTCCGAATGTTTAGGAAACACTGTTCTTTTGTTCTAGGCACAGTCACTTTTCCTGCAGTATTAGACACTCTAGAAAGCAAGAGCTTGGTTCATGCTATAATGCACACTGTGCTTCATGGATGAGAACTGTGCTTTGTGTTTCCCTCAGAAATTGAGTTCAATCCCAGGCTCTGTGTCTTCATACAAGCAAGAATTCATTTCAGGTGAAGGCAGTAACTTTTCAGCTCAAAGGAATCTACATCATTCACAGAGATCACTAGTTTCTTGCTCTTAACTGAAAAGCATTGGATGTTAGAGGACCTATTATTTGTATCAGTTTCAGAAGCAGAGTTGTACTACATATGGTCCGAATGTGTAGGAAACACAGTTCTTTTTTCTGAGCACACTCATGTTTCCTTCTGTTTTAGAGACTCTAGAAAGCAACAGCGTGCTTCTTGCTATAAAGCAGAGTGTGTTTCATGGATGAGAACTGTGCTGTGTGTTTCCCTTCAGAAATAGAGTTCAATCCCAAGCTCTGTGTCTTCCTACATGCAAGACTTCTTTTCAGGTAAATGTAGTCACTTTTCAGCTCAAAGGACCTACATCATTCACGAAGCTCACACGTTTCTCTTCTTAACTGACAAGCATTAGATATTAGAGGACCTGTGGTTTTTATCAGTTTCAGAAGCAGAGTTGAAATAGATATGTTCCGTATGTTTAGGAAACACTGTTCTTTTGTTCTGAGCACACTCACTTTTCATGAAGTTTAGAAACTATATAAAGGAAGAGCTTGGTTCTTGCTGTAAAGCAGAGTGTTTTTCATGGATGAGAACTGTGCTGTGTTTTTCCCATCAGAAATGGAGTTAAATCCCAGGCTCTGTGTCTTCCTACAGGCAATAATTCGTTTCATGTAAACGCAGTCGCTTTTCTGCTCAAAGGAGCTACATCGCTTCATGCAGCTCACACGATTGTCGCTCTTAACTGAAAACCATTAGAGTTTAGAGGAACTGTGGTTTGTATAAGTTTCAGAAGCAGAGTTGAACTAGATATGGTCTGAATGTGTGGGAAACACAGTTCTTTTTGTCTGAGCACACTCATGTTTCCTTCTGTTTTAGAGACTCTAGAAAGCAAGACCGTGCTTCTTACTCTAAAGCAGAAAGTGTTTCATGGATGAGAACTGTGCTGTGTGTTTCACTTCAGAAATGGAGTTCAATCCCACGATCTGTGTCTCCCTACAAGCAAAATTACTTTTAAGGTAAGGGTACTCACTCTTCAGCTCTAAGGACCTGCATCGTTCACGAAGCTGACACATTTCTCTTCTAAACGGACAATCATTGGATGTTACTGGACCTATGGTTTGTATCAGATTCAGATAGAGTTGAACTAGATATGTTCCGTATGTGTAGGAAACACTGTTCTTTTTTCTGAGCACACTCAGTTTTCCTGCTGTATTAGAGACTTTAGAAAGCAAGAGCATGTTTCTTGTTCTAAAGCAGAGTGTGTTTCATGGATAGGAACTGTGCTTTGTGTTTCCCTCAGAAATGGAGTTCAATCCCAGGCTCTGTGTCTTCGTACAAGCAATACTTCGTTTCAGGTAAAGGCAGTAGCTTTTCAGCTCAAAGGAAACTACAACATTCACACAGCTCACACGTTTGTCGCTCTTATTTGAAAAGCATTGGATGTTAGTGGACCTGTGGTATTTATCAGTTTCAGAAGCAGCGTTGAACTAGATATGGTCCGTATGTGTAGAAAACACCGTTCTTTTGTTCTGAGCACACTCAGGTTTCCTGCTTTATTAGAGAAACTAGAAAGCAAAAGCTTGGTTCTTGCTCTATAGCAGAGTGTTTTTCATGGATGAGAACTGTGCTGTGTGTTTCCCGTCAGAAATGGAGTTAAATCCCAGGCTCTGTGTCTTCCTATAGGCAATAATTCGTTTCATGTAAACGCAGTCACTTTTCAGCTCAAAGGAGCTACATTGTTCACGCAGCTCACACGTTTGTCGCTCTTAACTGAAATCCATTGGAGGTTAGAGGACATGTGGTTTGTATCAGTTTTAGATGCAGAGTAGAACTAGATATGGTCCGAATAAGTGGGAAACACAGTTCTTTTGGTCTGAGCACACTCATGTTTCCTTCTGTTTTAGAGAATCTAGAAAGCAAGACCATTCTTCCTATTATAAAGCAGAGTATGTTTCATGGATGAGAACTGTCCTGTGTGTTTCCCTTCAGAAATGGAGTTAAATCCCAGGCTCTGTGTCTTCCTACAAGCAAGAAATATTTTCAGGTAATTCTAATCACTTTTCAGCTCAAAGGACCTACATTGATCACGAAGCTCACACATTTCTCTCCTTAACTGACAAGCATTGGATGTTAGAGGACCTGTGGTTTGTATCTCTTTCAGAATCAGAGTTGAACTAGATATGGTCCTTTTTTGTAAATAATACCATTCTTCTGTTCTGTCACACTCAGGTTTCCTGCTGTATTAGAAAAATTAGAAAGCAAAAGCTTGGTTCTTCTCTATAGCAGAGTGTTTTTCATGGATGAGAACTGTGCTGTGCGTTTCCTTTAGAAATAGAGTTAAAGGCCAAGCTCTGTGTCTTCCTACAAGCAAGAAATCTTTTCAGGTAAACACAGTCACTTTACAGCTCAAATGAAGCTACATTGTTCACGAAGCTCACATATTTCTCTTCTTAACAGACAAGCATTGGATGTTAGAGGACCTATGGTTTGTATCAGTTTCAGACAGAGTTGAAATAGATGTGGTCCGTATGTGTGGGAAACACCGTTCTTTTGCTCTGGGCACACTCACGTTTCCCTCTGTATTAGAGACTCTAGAAAGCAAGAGCTGGCTTATTGCTCTAAAGCAGATCGTGTTTCAAGGATGAGAACTGTGCTGGGATTTTCCCTTCAGAAATGGAGTTCAATCCCAGGCTCTATGTCTTCTTACAAGCAAGACTTCGTTTAGGAAAAACATAGTCACTTTTCAGCTCAAAGGAAGCTACATCGTTCACAAAGTTCACATGTTTCTCGATCTAAAGTGACAAGCATGGGATGGTAGAGGACCAGTGATTGTATCAGTTTTAGAAGCAGAGTTGAACTATATATGTATCCTATGTCTAAGAAACACCGTTCCTTTGTTCGGAGCACACTCATGTTTCCTGCTGTATTAGAGACACTAGAAAGCAAGACCGTGCTGCTCACTCTAAAGCAGGAAGATACAGAGCCTGGGATTTAACTGCATTTCTGAAGGGAAACACACAGCACAGTTCTCGACCATGAAACACACTCTGCTTTAGAGCAAGAACCAAGCACTTGCTTTCTAGAGTCTCTAATACAGCAGGAAACATGAGTGTGCTCTGAAAAAAGAAAGGTGTTTCCCACATATACGGTCCGTATCTAGTTCAACTCTGCTTCTGAAACTGATAAAAACCACAGGTGCTCTCACATCCAAAGCTTTCAGTCAAGGGTGACAAACGTGTGAGCTTCGTGAACGATGTAGCTACATTTGAGCTGAAAGTGACTGAGTTTACCTGAAACGAAGACTTGCTTGTAGGAAGATACACAGCCTGGGATTTAACTCCATTTCAGAAAGGAAAGACACAACACAGTTCTCATACATGAAACACACTCTGCTTTAGAGCAATAAGCACGCTCTTGCATTCTATAGTCTCTAATACATCAGGAAACATGAGTGTACTCAGAACAAAAGAACGGTGTTTCCTACACATACCAACCCTATCTAGTTCAACTCTGCTTCTGAAACTGATACAAACCACAGGTCCTCTAACATCCAATGCATGTCAGTTAAGAAGAGAAATGTGTGAGATTCGTGATCAATGTAGGTCCTTTGAGCTGAAAAGTAACTACACATACCTGAAACGAAGTCTTGCTTGTAGGAAGATACAGAGCCTGGGATTTAACTGCATTTCTGAAGGGAAACACACAGCACAGTTCTCATCCATAAAATATACTATGCTTTAGAGCAAGAAGCACGCTCTTGCTTTCTAGAGTCTCTAAAACAGAAGGATACATGAGTGTGCTCTGACAAAAAGAACTGTGTTTCATACACATTCGGCCCATATCTAGTACAACACTGCCTCTGAAACTGATACAACCCATAGGACCTCTAATATCCAATGTTTTTCAGTTCAGATCGAGAAACGTGAGAGCTCTGTGAATGATGTAGTTTCCTTTGACCTGAAAAGTTACTCAGTTTACCAGATATGAATTCTGGCTTGTATGAAGACACAAAGCCTAGGATTGAACTGAATTTCTGAGGGAAACACAAAGCACAGTTATCATCCATGAAACACACTCTGCTTTAGAGCAAGAAGCATGCTCTTGCTTTCTAGAGTCTCTAATACGGCAGGAAATGTGAGTGTGCTCAGAAAAAAGACGGTGTTTCCTACACATCCGGACCATATCTAGTGCAAATCTGCTTCTGAAACTGATACAAACCTCAGGTCCTCTAACATCCAATGCTTGTCAGTTCAGAAGAGAAATGTGTGAGCTTCGCGAACGATGCAGGTCCTTGGAGCTGAAAAGTGACTACCCTTACCTGAAATGAAGTATCGCTTTTAGGAAGACATTGAGCCGGGATTTAACTCCATTTCTGAAGGGAAACACACATCACAGTTCTCATACATGAAACACACTCTGCTTTAGAGCAATAAGCACGCTCTTGCATTCTATAGTCTCTAATAATTCAGGAAACATGAGTGTACTCTGAACAAAATAAAGGTGTTTCCTACACACACCAACCATATCTAGTTCAACTCTGCTTCTGAAACTGATACAAACCACAGGTCCTCTAACATCCAATGCGTGTCAGTTAAGAAGAGAAATGTGTGAGATTCGTGATCAATGTAGCTCCTTTGAGGTGAAAAGTGAATACACTTACCTGAAATGAATTCTTGCTTGTAGGAAGACACAGAGCCTGGGATTTAAGTGCATTTCTGTAGGGAAACAAACAGCACAGTTCTCATTCATGAAACACACTATGCTTTAGAGCAAGAAGCACGCTCTTGCTTTCTCGAGTCTCTAAAAAAGATGGAAACATGAGTTTGCTCAGACCAAAAGAACTGTGTTTCCTACACATTCGGATCATATCTACTACCACTCTGTTTCTGAAACTGATACAAACAATAGGTCCTCTATCATCAAATGCTTTTCAGTTAATAGCGATAAACGTGTGAGCTCTGTGAATGATGTAGCTACCTTTGAGCTGAAAAGTTACTGTGTTTACCTGAAACGAAATATTGCTTGTAGGAAGACACAGCGCCTAGGAATTAACTCCATTTCTGAGGGAAACACACAGCACAGTTCTCGACCATGAAACACACTCTGCTTTAGAGCAAGAACCAAGCTCTTGCTTTCTAGAGTCTCTAATACAGCAGGAAACATGAGTGTGCTCAGAAAAAAGAAAGGTGTTTCCCACATATACGGTCCGTATCTAGTTCAACTCTGCTTCTGAAACTGATAAAAACCACAGGTGCTCTCACATCCAAAGCTTTCAGTCAAGGGTGACAAACGTGTGAGCTTCATGAACGATGTAGCTACATTTGAGCTGAAAGTGACTGAGTTTACCTGAAACGAAGACTTGCTTGTAGGAAGATACGCAGCCTGGGATTTAACTCCATTTCAGAAGGGAAACACACAACACAGTTCTCATACATGAAACACACTCTTCTTTAGTGCAATAAGCACGCTCTTGCATTCTAGAGTCTCCAATACAGCAGGAAACATGAGTGTACTCAGAACAAAAGAACGGTGTTTCCTACACATACCAACCATATCTAGTTCAAATCTGCCTCTGAAACTGATACAAACCACAGGTCCTCTAACATCCAATGCCTGTCAGTTCAGAAGAGAAATGTGTGAGCTTCGTGAACGATGCAGGTCCTTTGAGCTGAAACGTTAATACACTTACCTGAAACGAAGTCTTGCCTGTAGGAAGACACAGAGCCTGGGATTTAACTTCATTTCTGAAGGGAAACACACAGCACAGTTCTCATCCATGAAAAACACTCTGCTTTATACCAAGAAGTATGCTCTTGCTTTCTTGAATCTCTAAAACAGAAGGAAACATGAGTGTTTTCTGACAAAAAGAACTGTGTTTCCTACACATTCAGACCATATCTAGTACAACTGTGCCTCTGAAACTGATACAACCCATAGGACCTATAATATCCAATGCTTTTCAGTTCAGAGCGAGAAACGTGAGAGCTCTGTGAATGATGTAGTTTCCTTTGACCTGAAAAGTTACTGCCATTACCAGAAATGAATTCTTGCTTGTATGAAGACACAGAGCCTGGGATTGAACCCCATTTCTGAGGGAAAAAGAAAGCACAGTTCTCATCCATGAATGACACTCTGCTTTAGAACAATAAGAATGCTCTTGCTTTCTAGAGTCTCTAATACGGCAGGAAACGTGAGAGTGCTCAGAAAAAAAGACGGTTTTTCCTACACATCCGGTCTATATCTAGTTCAAATCTGCTTCTGAAACTGATACAAACCACAGGTCCTCTAACATCCAATGCTTGTCAGTTCAGAAGAGAAATGTATGAGATTCGTGATCAATGTAGCTCCTTTGAGGTGAAAAGTGAATACACTTACCTGAAACGAATTCTTGCTTGTAGGAAGACACAGAGCCTGGGATTTAAGTGCATTTCTGTAGGGAAACAAACAGCACAGTTCTCATTCATGAAACACACTATGCTTTAGAGCAAGAAGCACGCTCTTGCTTTCTCGAGTCTCTAAAAAAGATGGAAACATGAGTTTGCTCAGACCAAAAGAACTGTGTTTCCTACACATTCGGATCATATCTACTACCACTCTGCTTCTGAAACTGATACAAACCATAGGTCCTCTATCATCAAATGCTTTTCAGGTAATAGCGAGAAACGTGTGAGCTCTGTGAATGATGTAGCTACCTTTGAGCTGAAAAGTTACTGTGTTTACCTGAAACGAAATCTTGCTTGTAGGAAGACACAGCGCCTAGGAAATAACTCCATTTCTGAGCAAAACACACAGCACAGTTCTCGACCATGAAACACACTCTGCTTTAGAGCGAGAACCAAGCTCTTGCTTTCTAGAGTCTCTAATACAGCAGGAAACATGAGTGTGCTCAGAAAAAAGAAAGGTGTTTCCCACATATACGGTCCGTATCTAGTTCAACTCTGCTTCTGAAACTGATAAAAACCACAGGTGCTCTCACATCCAAAGCTTTCAGTCAAGGGTGACAAACGTGTGAGCTTCATGAACGATGTAGCTACATTTGAGCTGAAAGTGACTGAGTTTACCTGAAATGAAGACTTGCTTGTAGGAAGATACACAGCCTGGGATTTAACTCCATTTCAGAAGGGAAACACACAACACAGTTCTCATACATGAAACACACTCTTCTTTAGTGCAATAAGCACGCTCTTGCATTCTAGAGTCTCCAATACAGCAGGAAACATGAGTGTACTCAGAACAAAAGAACGGTGTTTCCTACACATACCAACCATATCTAGTTCAACTCTGCCTCTGAAACTGATACAAACCACAGGTCCTCTAACATCCAATGCCTGTCAGTTCAGAAGAGAAATGTGTGAGCTTCGTGAACGATGCAGGTCCTTTGAGCTGAAAAGTTAATACACTTACCTGAAACGAAGTCTTGCTTGTAGGAAGACACAGAGCCTGGGATTTAACTTCATTTCTGAAGGGAAACACACAGCACAGTTCTCATCCATGAAAAACACTCTGCTTTATACCAAGAAGTATGCTCTTGCTTTCTTGAATCTCTAAAACAGAAGGAAACATGAGTGTTTTCTGACCAAAAGAACTGTGTTTCCTACACATTCAGACCATATCTAGTACTACTGTGCCTCTGAAACTGATACAACCCATAGGACCTATAATATCCAATGCTTTTCAGTTCAGAGCGAGAAACGTGAGAGCTCTGTGAATGATGTAGTTTCCTTTGACCTGAAAAGTTACTGCCTTTACCAGAAATGAATTCTTGCTTGTATGAAGACACAGAGCCTGGGATTGAACCCCATTTCTGAGGGAAAAAGAAAGCACAGTTCTCATCCATGAATGACACTCTGCTTTAGAACAATAAGAATGCTCTTGCTTTCTAGAGTCTCTAATACGGCAGGAAACGTGAGAGTGCTCAGAAAAAAAGACGGTTTTTCCTACACATCCGGTCTATATCTAGTTCAAATCTGCTTCTGAAACTGATACAAACCACAGGTCCTCTAACATCCAATGCTTGTCAGTTCAGAAGAGAAATGTATGAGATTCGTGATCAATGTAGCTCCTTTGAGGTGAAAAGTGAATACACTTACCTGAAACGAATTCTTGCTTGTAGGAAGACACAGAGCCTGGGATTTAAGTGCATTTCTGTAGGGAAACAAACAGCACAGTTCTCATTCATGAAACACACTATGCTTTAGAGCAAGAAGCACGCTCTTGCTTTCTCGAGTCTCTAAAAAAGATGGAAACATGAGTTTGCTCAGACCAAAAGAACTGTGTTTCCTACACATTCGGATCATATCTACTACCACTCTGCTTCTGAAACTGATACAAACCATAGGTCGTCTATCATCAAATGCTTTTCAGTTAATAGCGAGAAACGTGTGAGCTCTGTGAATGATGTAGCTACCTTTGAGCTGAAAAGTTACTGTGTTTACCTGAAACGAAATCTTGCTTGTAGGAAGACACAGCGCCTAGGAATTAACTCCATTTCTGAGCGAAACACACAGCACAGTTCTCGACCATGAAACACACTCTGCTTTAGAGCAAGAACCAAGCTCTTGCTTTCTAGAGTCTCTAATACAGCAGGAAACATGAGTGTGCTCAGAAAAAAGAAAGGTGTTTCCCACATATACGGTCCGTATCTAGTTCAACTCTGCTTCTGAAACTGATAAAAACCACAGGTGCTCTCACATCCAAAGCTTTCAGTCAAGGGTGACAAACGTGTGAGCTTCGTGAACGATGTAGCTACATTTGAGCTGAAAGTGACTGAGTTTACCTGAAATGAAGACTTGCTTGTAGGAAGATACACAGCCTGGGATTTAACTCCATTTCTGAAGGGAAACACACAACACAGTTCTCATACATGAAACACACTCTTCTTTAGTGCAATAAGCACGCTCTTGCATTCTAGAGTCTCCAATACAGCAGGAAACATGAGTGTACTCAGAACAAAAGAACGGTGTTTCCTACACATACCAACCATATCTAGTTCAACTCTGCCTCTGAAACTGATACAAACCACAGGTCCTCTAACATCCAATGCCTGTCAGTTCAGAAGAGAAACGTGAGAGCTCTGTGAATGATGTAGTTTCCTTTGACCTGAAAAGTTACTGCCTTTGCCAGAAATGAATTCTTGCTTGTATGAAGACACAGAGCCTGGGATTGAACCCCATTTCTGAGGGAAAGAGAAAGCACAGTTCTCATCCATGAATCACACTCTGCTTTAGAGCAATAAGAATGCTCTTGCTTTCTAGAGTCTCTAATACGGCAGGAAACGTGAGAGTGCTCAGAAAAAAAGACGGTTTTTCCTACACATCCGGTCTATATCTAGTTCAAATCTGCTTCTGAAACTGATACAAACCACAGGTTCTCTAACATCCAATGCTTGTCAGTTCAGAAGAGAAATGTGTGAGCTTCGCGAATGATGCAGGTCCTTTGAGCTGAAAAGAGACTACCCTTACCTGAAACAAAGTATTGCTTGTAGAAAGACATTGAGCCGGGATTAACTCCATTTCTGAAGGGAAACACACATCACAGTTCTCATACATGAAACACACTCTGCTTTAGAGTAATAAGCACGCTCTTGCATTCTAGAGTCTCTAATACATCAGGAAACATGAGTGTACTCAGAAGAAAAGAATGGTGTTTCCTACACATACCAACCATATCTAGTTCAACTCTGCTTCTGAACCTGATACAAACCACAGGTCCTCTAACATCCAATGCGTGTCAGTTAAGAAGAGAAATGTGTGAGATTCGTGATCAATGTAGCTCCTTTGAGGTGAAAAGTGAATACACTTACCTGAAACGAATTCTTGCTTGTAGGAAGACACAGAGCCTGGGATTTAAGTGCATTTCTGAAGGGAAACACACAGTACAGTTCTCATACATGAAACACACTCTGCTTTAGAGCAAGAACCAAGCTCTTGCTTTCTAGAGTCTCTAATACAGCAGGAAATGTGAGTGTGCTCAGAAAAAAGAAAGGTGTTTCCTACATATACGGACCATATCTAGTTCAAATCTGCTTCTGAAACTGATACACACCACAGGTCCTCTAACATCCAAAACTTTGAAGTTAAGGGCGACAATCGTGTGAGCTCTGTGAACGATGTAGCCACATTTGAGCATAAAAGAGACTGAGTTTACCTGAAAAGATGTCTTGATGGTAGGAAGATACACAGCCTGGGATTTAACTCCATTTCTGAAGGGAAACACACATCACAGTTCTCATACATGAAACACACTCTGCTTTAGAGCAATAAGCACGCTCTTGCATTCTATAGTCTCTAATACAGCAGGAAACATGAGTGTACTCAGAACAAAAGAACGGTGTTTCCTACATATACCAACCATATCTAGTTCAACTCTGCCTATGAAACTGATGCAAACCACAGGTCCTCTAACATCCAATGCATGTCAGTTAAGAAGAGAAATGTGTGAGATTTGTGATCAATGTAGGTCCTTTGAGCTGAAAAGTAACTACACTTACCAGGAACGAAGTCTTGCTTGTAGGAAGATACAGAGCCTGGGATTTAACTTCATTTCTGAAGGGAAACACACAGCACAGTTCTCATCCATAAAACACACTATGCTTTAGAGCAAGAAGCACGCTCTTGCTTTCTAGAGTCTCTAAAACAGAAGGATACATGAGTGTGCTCTGACAAAAAGAACTGTGTTTCATACACATTCGGCCCATATCTAGTACAACACTGCCTCTGAAACTGATACAACCCATAGGACCTCTAATATCCAATGTTTTTCAGTTCAGAGTGAGAAACGTGAAAGCTCTGTGAATGATGTAGTTTCCTTTGACCTGAAAAGTTACTGACTTTACCAGAAATGAATTCTGGCTTGTATGAAGACACAAAGCCTAGGATTGAACTCCATTTCTGAGGGAAACACAGAGCACAGTTCTCATCCATGAAACACACTCTGCTTTAGAGCAAGAAGCATGCTCTTGCTTTCTATAGTCTCTAATACGGCAGGAAACGTGAGTGTGCTCAGAAAAAAGACGGTGTTTCCTACACATCCGGACCATATCTAGTGCAAATCTGCTTCTGAAACTGATACAAACCTCAGGTCCTCTAACATCCAATGTTTGTCAGTTCAGAAGAGAAATGTGTGAGCTTCGCGAACGATGCAGGTCCTTTGAGCTGAAAAGTGACTACCCTTACTTGAAACGAAGTATCGCTTGTAGGAAGACATTGAGCCGGGATTTAACTCCATTTCTGAAGGGAAACACACATCACAGTTCTCATACATGAAATACACTGTGCTTTAGAGCAATAAGCACGCTCTTGCATTCTATAGTCTCTAATAATTCAGGAAACATGAGTGTACCTAGAACAAAATAAAGGTGTTTCCTACACACACCAACCATATCTAGTTCAACTCTGCTTCTGAAACAGATACAAACCACAGGTCCTCCAACATCCAATGCGTGTCAGTTAAGAAGAGAAATGTGTGAGCTTCGCGAACGATGCAGGTCCTTTGAGCTGAAAAGAGACTACCCTTACCTGAAACAAAGTATTGCTTGTAGAAAGACATTGAGCCGGGATTTAACTCCATTTTTGAAGGGAAACACACATCACAGTTCTCATACATGAAACACACTCTGCTTTAGAGAAATAAGCATGCTCTTGCATTCTAGAGTCTCTAATACATCAGGAAAAATGAGTGTACTCAGAAGAAAAGAACGGTATTTCCTACACATACCAACCATATCTAGTTCAAATATGCTTCTGAAACTGATACAAACCACAGGTCCTCTAACATCCATGCTTCTCAGTTCTGAAGAGAAATGTGTGAGATTTGTGATCAATGTAGCTCCTTTGAGGTGAAAAGTGAATACACTTACCTGAAACAAATTCTTGCTTGTAGGAAGACACAGAACCTGGGATATAAGTGCATTTCTGAAGGGAAACACACAGCACAGTTCTCATTCATGAAACACACTCTGCTTTAGAGCAAGAAGCAAGCTCTAGCTTTCTAGAGTCTCTGATACAGCAGGAAATGTGAGTGTGGTCAGAAAAAAGAAAGGTGTTTCCTACATACACGGACCATATCTAGTTCAACTCTGCTTCTGAAACTGATACAAACCACAGGTCCTCTAACATCCAAAGCTTTGAAGTAAAGGGCGACAATCGGGTGAGCTCTGTGAACGATGTAGCTACATTTGAGCTTAAAAGTGACTGAGTTTACCTGAAACCAAGACTTGCTTGTAGGAAGATACACAGCCTGGGATTTAACTACATTTCTGAAGGGAAACATACATCACAGTTCTCATACATGAAACACACACTTCTTTAGAGCAATAAGCACACTCTTGCATTCTAGAGTCTCTAATACAGCAGGAAACATGAGTGTACTCAGAACAAAAGAATGGTGTTTCCTACACATATGGACCATATCTAGTTCAACTCTGCTTCTGAAACTGATACAAACCCCATGTCCTCTAACATCCAATGTGTGTCAGTTAAGAAGAGAAATGTGTGAGATTCGTGATCAATGTAGGTCATTCGAGCTGAAAAGTGAATACACTTACCTGAAACGAAGTCTTGCTTGTAGGAAGACACAGAGCCTGGGATTTAACTGCATTTCTGAAGGGAAACACACAGCACAGTTCTCATCCATAAAACACACTATGCTTTAGAGCAAGAAGCACGCTCTTGCTTTCTAGAGTCTCTAAAACAGAAGGATACATGAGTGTGCTCTGACAAAAAGAACTGTGTTTCCTACACATTCGGCCCATATCTAGTACAACACTGCCTCTGAAACTGATACAACCCATAAGACCTCTAATATCCAATGTTTTTCAGTTCAGATCGAGAAACGTGAGAGCTCTGTGAATGATGTAGTTTCCTTTGAATTGAAAAGTTACTGACTTTACCAGAAATGAATTCTGGCTTGTATGAAGACACAAAGCCTAGGATTGAACTGAATTTCTGAGGGAAACACAAAGCACAGTTATCATCCATGAAACACACTCTGCTTTAGGGCAAGAAGCATGCTCTTGCTTTCTAGAGTCTCTAATACGGCAGGAAACGTGAGTGTGCTCAGAAAAAAGACGGTGTTTCCTACACATCCGGACCATATCTAGTGCAAATCTGCTTCTGAAACTGATACAAACCTCAGGTCCTCTAACATCCAATGCTTGTCAGTTCAGAAGAGAAATGTGTGCTTCGCGAACAATGCAGGTCCTTTGAGCTGAAAAGTGACTACCCTTACCTGAAACGAAGTATCACTTGTAGGAAGACATTGAGCCGGGATTTAACTCCATTTCTGAAGGGAAACACACATCACAGTTCTCATACATGAAACAAACTCTGCTTTAGAGTAATAAGCACGCTCTTGCATTCTAGAGTCTCTAATACATCAGGAAACATGAGTGTACTCAGATGAAAAGAATGGTGTTTCCTACACATACCAACCATATCTAGTTCAACTCTGCTTCTGAACCTGATACAAACCACATGTCCTCTAACATCCAACGCTTGTAAGTTCAGAAGAGAATTGTGTGAGCTTAGCGAACTATGCAGGTCCTTTGAGCTGAAAAGTGACTACCCTTACCTGAAACGAAGTATCGCTTGTAGGAAGACATTGAGCCGGGATTTAACTCCATTTCTGAAGGGAAACACACATCACAGTTCTCATACATGAAACACACTCTGCTTTAGAGCAATAAGCACGCTCTTGCATTCTATAGTCTCTAATACTTCAGGTAACATGAGTGTACTCAGAAGAAAAGAACGGTGTTTCCTACTCATACCAACCATATCTAGTTCAAAACTGCTTCTGAAACTGATACAAACCACAGGTCCTCTAACATCCAATGCGTGTCAGTTAAGAAGAGAAATGTGTGAGATTCGTGATCAATGTAGCTCCTTTGAGGTGAAAAGTGAATACACTTACCTGAAACGAATTCTTGCTTGTAGGAAGACACAGAGCCTGGGATTTAAGTGCATTTCTGAAGGGAAACACACAGTACAGTTCTCATACATGAAACACACTCTGCTTTAGAGCAAGAACCAAGCTCTTGCTTTCTAGAGTCTCTAATACAGCAGGAAATGTGAGTGTGGTCAGAAAAAAGAAAGGTGTTTCCTACATATACGGACCATATCTAGTTCAACTCTGCTTCTGAAACTGATACACACCACAGGTCCTCTAACATCCAAAACTTTGAAGTTAAGGGCGACAATCGTGTGAGCTCTGTGAACGATGTAGCTACATTTGAGCTTAAAAGAGACTGAGTTTACCTAAAAAGATGTCTTGATGGTAGGAAGATACACAGCCTGGGATTTAACTCCATTTCTGAAGGGAAACACACATCACAGTTCTCATACATGAAACACAGTCTGCTTTAGAGCAATAAGCACGCTCTTGCATTCTATAGTCTCTAATACAGCAGGAAACATGAGTGTACTCAGAACAAAAGAACGGTGTTTCCTACATATACCAACCATATCTAGTTCAACTCTGCCTCTGAAACTGATGCAAACCATAGGTCCTCTAACATCCAATGCATGTCAGTTCAGAAGAGAAATGTGTGAGATTCGTGATCAATGTAGGTCCTTTGAGCTGAAAAGTAACTACACTTACCTGAAACGAAATCTTGCTTGTAGGAAGATACAGAGCCTGGGATTTAACTTCATTTCTGAAGGGAAACAAACAGCACAGTTCTCATCCATAAAACACACTATGCTTTAGAGCAAGAAGCACGCTCTTGCTTTCTAGAGTCTCTAAAACAGAAGGATACATGAGTGTGCTCTGACAAAAAGAACTGTGTTTCCTACACATTCGGCCCATATCTAGTACAACACTGCCTCTGAAACTGATACAACCCATAAGACCTCTAATATCCAATGTTTTTCAGTTCAGAGTGAGAAACCTGAGAGCTCTGTGAATGATGTAGTTTCCTTTGACCTGAAAAGTTACTGACTTTACCAGAAATGAATTCTGGCTTGTATGAAGACACAAAGCCTAGGATTGAACTGAATTTCTGAGGGAAACACAAAGCACAGTTCTCATCCATGAAACACACTCTGCTTTAGAGCAAGAAGCATGCTCTTGGTTTCTAGAGTCTCTAATACGGCAGGAAACGTGAGTGTGCTCAGAAAAAAGACGGTGTTTCCTACACATCCGGACCATATCTAGTTCAACTCTGCTTCTGAAACTGATACACACCACAGGTCCTCTAACATCCAAAACTTTGAAGTTAAGGGCGACAATCGTGTGAGCTCTGTGAACGATGTAGCCACATTTGAGCATAAAAGAGACTGAGTTTACCTGAAAAGATGTCTTGATGGTAGGAAGATACACAGCCTGGGATTTAACTCCATTTCTGCAGGGAAACACACATCACAGTTCTCATACATGAAACACACTCTGCTTTAGAGCAATAAGCACGCTCTTGCATTCTATAGTCTCTAATACAGCAGGAAACATGAGTGTACTCAGAACAAAAGAACGGTGTTTCC
The DNA here is from genome assembly GCA_949786385.1 of Onychomys leucogaster. NCBI lineage: Eukaryota > Metazoa > Chordata > Mammalia > Rodentia > Cricetidae > Onychomys > Onychomys leucogaster. The sequence continues at coordinate 1,845,276 of CATKUP010000082.1, forward strand.
TACATATACCAACCATATCTAGTTCAACTCTGCCTCTGAAACTGATGTAAACCACAGGTCCTCTAACATCCAATGCATGTCAGTTAAGAAGAGAAATGTGTGAGATTTGTGATCAATGTAGGTCCTTTGAGCTGAAAAGTAACTACACTTACCTGAAACGAAGTCTTGCTTGTAGGAAGATACAGAGCCTGGGATTTAACTTCATTTCTGAAGGGAAACACACAGCACAGTTCTCATCCATAAAACACACTATGCTTTAGAGCAAGAAGCACGCTCTTGCTTTCTAGAGTCTCTAAAACAGAAGGATACATGAGTGTGCTCTGACAAAAAGAACTGTGTTTCATACACATTCGGCCCATATCTAGTACAACACTGCCTCTGAAACTGATACAACCCATAGGACCTCTAATATCCAATGTTTTTCAGTTCAGAGTGAGAAACGTGAGAGCTCTGTGAATGATGTAGTTTCCTTTGACCTGAAAAGTTACTGACTTTACCAGAAATGAATTCTGGCTTGTATGAAGACACAAAGCCTAGGATTGAACTCCATTTCTGAGGGAAACACAAAGCACAGTTCTCATCCATGAAACACACTCTGCTTTAGAGCAAGAAGCATGCTCTTGCTTTCTATAGTCTCTAATACGGCAGGAAACGTGAGTGTGCTCAGAAAAAAGACGGTGTTTCCTACACATCCGGACCATATCTAGTGCAAATCTGCTTCTGAAACTGATACAAACCTCAGGTCCTCTAACATCCAATGTTTGTCAGTTCAGAAGAGAAATGTGTGAGCTTCGCGAACGATGCAGGTCCTTTGAGCTGAAAAGTGACTACCCTTACTTGAAACGAAGTATCGCTTGTAGGAAGACATTGAGCCGGGATTTAACTCCATTTCTGAAGGGAAACACACATCACAGTTCTCATACATGAAATACACTGTGCTTTAGAGCAATAAGCACGCTCTTGCATTCTATAGTCTCTAATAATTCAGGAAACATGAGTGTACCTAGAACAAAATAAAGGTGTTTCCTACACACACCAACCATATCTAGTTCAACTCTGCTTCTGAAACAGATACAAACCACAGGTCCTCCAACATCCAATGCGTGTCAGTTAAGAAGAGAAATGTGTGAGCTTCGCGAACGATGCAGGTCCTTTGAGCTGAAAAGAGACTACCCTTACCTGAAACAAAGTATTGCTTGTAGAAAGACATTGAGCCGGGATTTAACTCCATTTTTGAAGGGAAACACACATCACAGTTCTCATACATGAAACACACTCTGCTTTAGAGAAATAAGCATGCTCTTGCATTCTAGAGTCTCTAATACATCAGGAAAAATGAGTGTACTCAGAAGAAAAGAACGGTATTTCCTACACATACCAACCATATCTAGTTCAAATCTGCTTCTGAAACTGATACAAACCACAGGTCCTCTAACATCCATGCTTCTCAGTTCTGAAGAGAAATGTGTGAGATTTGTGATCAATGTAGCTCCTTTGAGGTGAAAAGTGAATACACTTACCTGAAACGAATTCTTGCTTGTAGGAAGACACAGAACCTGGGATATAAGTGCATTTCTGAAGGGAAACACACAGCACAGTTCTCATTCATGAAACACACTCTGCTTTAGAGCAAGAAGCAAGCTCTAGCTTTCTAGAGTCTCTGATACAGCAGGAAATGTGAGTGTGGTCAGAAAAAAGAAAGGTGTTTCCTACATACACGGACCATATCTAGTTCAACTCTGCTTCTGAAACTGATACAAACCACAGGTCCTCTAACATCCAAAGCTTTGAGGTAAAGGGCGACAATCGGGTGAGCTCTGTGAACGATGTAGCTACATTTGAGCTTAAAAGTGACTGAGTTTACCTGAAACCAAGACTTGCTTGTAGGAAGATACACAGCCTGGGATTTAAATACATTTCTGAAGGGAAACATATATCACAGTTCTCATACATGAAACACACACTTCTTTAGAGCAATAAGCACACTCTTGCATTCTAGAGTCTCTAATACAGCAGGAAACATGAGTGTACTCAGAACAAAAGAATGGTGTTTCCTACACATATGGACCATATCTAGTTCAACTCTGCTTCTGAAACTGATACAAACCCCATGTCCTCTAACATCCAATGTGTGTCAGTTAAGAAGAGAAATGTGTGAGATTCGTGATCAATGTAGGTCATTCGAGCTGAAAAGTGAATACACTTACCTGAAACGAAGTCTTGCTTGTAGGAAGACACAGAGCCTGGGATTTAACTGCATTTCTGAAGGGAAACACACAGCACAGTTCTCATCCATAAAACACACTATGCTTTAGAGCAAGAAGCACGCTCTTGCTTTCTAGAGTCTCTAAAACAGAAGGATACATGAGTGTGCTCTGACAAAAAGAACTGTGTTTCCTACACATTCAGCCCATATCTAGTACAACACTGCCTCTGAAACTGATACAACCCATAAGACCTCTAATATCCAATGTTTTTCAGTTCAGATCGAGAAACGTGAGAGCTCTGTGAATGATGTAGTTTCCTTTGAATTGAAAAGTTACTGACTTTACCACAAATGAATTCTGGCTTGTATGAAGACACAAAGCCTAGGATTGAACTGAATTTCTGAGGGAAACACAAAGCACAGTTATCATCCATGAAACACACTCTGCTTTAGAGCAAGAAGCATGCTCTTGCTTTCTAGAGTCTCTAATACGGCAGGAAACGTGAGTGTGCTCAGAAAAAAGACGGTGTTTCCTACACATCCGGACCATATCTAGTGCAAATCTGCTTCTGAAACTGATACAAACCTCAGGTCCTCTAACATCCAATGCTTGTCAGTTCAGAAGAGAAATGTGTGCTTCGCGAACGATGCAGGTCCTTTGAGCTGAAAAGTGACTACCCTTACCTGAAACGAAGTATCACTTGTAGGAAGACATTGAGCCGGGATTTAACTCCATTTCTGAAGGGAAACACACATCACAGTTCTCATACATGAAACAAACTCTGCTTTAGAGTAATAAGCACGCTCTTGCATTCTAGAGTCTCTAATACATCAGGAAACATGAGTGTACTCAGATGAAAAGAATGGTGTTTCCTACACATACCAACCATATCTAGTTCAACTCTGCTTCTGAACCTGATACAAACCACATGTCCTCTAACATCCAATGCTTGTAAGTTCAGAAGAGAATTGTGTGAGCTTAGCGAACTATGCAGGTCCTTTGAGCTGAAAAGTGACTACCCTTACCTGAAACGAAGTATCGCTTGTAGGAAGACATTGAGCCGGGATTTAACTCCATTTCTGAAGGGAAACACACATCACAGTTCTCATACATGAAACACACTCTGCTTTAGAGCAATAAGCACGCTCTTGCATTCTATAGTCTCTAATACTTCAGGTAACATGAGTGTACTCAGAAGAAAAGAACGGTGTTTCCTACTCATACCAACCATATCTAGTTCAAAACTGCTTCTGAAACTGATACAAACCACAGGTCCTCTAACATCCAATGCGTGTCAGTTAAGAAGAGAAATGTGTGAGATTCGTGATCAATGTAGCTCCTTTGGGGTGAAAAGTGAATACACTTACCTGAAACGAATTCTTGCTTGTAGGAAGACACAGAGCCTGGGATTTAAGTGCATTTCTGAAGGGAAACACACAGTACAGTTCTCATACATGAAACACACTCTGCTTTAGAGCAAGAACCAAGCTCTTGCTTTCTAGAGTCTCTAATACAGCAGGAAATGTGAGTGTGGTCAGAAAAAAGAAAGGTGTTTCCTACATATACGGACCATATCTAGTTCAACTCTGCTTCTGAAACTGATACACACCACAGGTCCTCTAACATCCAAAACTTTGAAGTTAAGGGCGACAATCGTGTGAGCTCTGTGAACGATGTAGCTACATTTGAGCTTAAAAGAGACTGAGTTTACCTAAAAAGATGTCTTGATGTTAGGAAGATACACAGCCTGGGATTTAACTCCATTTCTGAAGGGAAACACACATCACAGTTCTCATACATGAAACACAGTCTGCTTTAGAGCAATAAGCACGCTCTTGCATTCTATAGTCTCTAATACAGCAGGAAACATGAGTGTACTCAGAACAAAAGAACGGTGTTTCCTACATATACCAACCATATCTAGTTCAACTCTGCCTCTGAAACTGATGCAAACCATAGGTCCTCTAACATCCAATGCATGTCAGTTCAGAAGAGAAATGTGTGAGATTCGTGATCAATGTAGGTCCTTTGAGCTGAAAAGTAACTACACTTACCTGAAACGAAGTCTTGCTTGTAGGAAGATACAGAGCCTGGGATTTAACTTCATTTCTGAAGGGAAACAAACAGCACAGTTCTCATCCATAAAACACACTATGCTTTAGAGCAAGAAGCACGCTCTTGCTTTCTAGAGTCTCTAAAACAGAAGGATACATGAGTGTGCTCTGACAAAAAGAACTGTGTTTCCTACACATTCGGCCCATATCTAGTACAACACTGCCTCTGAAACTGATACAACCCATAAGACCTCTAATATCCAATGTTTTTCAGTTCAGAGTGAGAAACCTGAGAGCTCTGTGAATGATGTAGTTTCCTTTGACCTGAAAAGTTACTGACTTTACCAGAAATGAATTCTGGCTTGTATGAAGACACAAAGCCTAGGATTGAACTGAATTTCTGAGGGAAACACAAAGCACAGTTCTCATCCATGAAACACACTCTGCTTTAGAGCAAGAAGCATGCTCTTGGTTTCTAGAGTCTCTAATACGGCAGGAAACGTGAGTGTGCTCAGAAAAAAGACGGTGTTTCCTACACATCCGGACCATATCTAGTGCAAATCTGCTTCTGAAACTGATACAAACCTCAGGTCCTCTAACATCCAATGCTTGTCAGTTTAGAAGAGAAATGTGTGAGCTTCTGAACGATGCAGGTCCTTTGAGCTGAAAAGTGACTACCCTTACCTGAAACGAAGTATCGCTTTTAGGAAGACATTGAGCCGGGATTTAACTCCATTTCTGTAGGGAAACACACATCACAGTTCTCATACATGAAACACACTCTGCTTTAGAGCAATAAGCACGCTCTTACATTCTATAGTCTCTAATAATTCAGGAAACATGAGTGTACTCAGAACAAAATAAAGGTGTTTCCTACACACACCAACCATATCTAGTTCAACTCTGCTTCTGAAACTGATACAAACCACAGGTCCTCTAACATCCAATGCGTGTCAGTTAAGAAGAGAAATGTGTGAGATTCGTGATCAATGTAGCTGCTTTGAGGTGAAAAGTGAATACACTTACCTGAAACGAATTCTTGCTTGTAGGAAGACACAGAGCCTGGGATTTAAGTGCATTTCTGTAGGGAAACAAACAGCACAGTTCTCATTCATGAAACACACTATGCTTTAGAGCAAGAAGCACGCTCTTGCTTTCTCGAGTCTCTAAAAAAGATGGAAACATGAGTTTGCTCAGACCAAAAGAACTGTGTTTCCTAAACATTCGGATCATATCTACTACCACTCTGCTTCTGAAACTGATGCAAACCATAGGTCCTCTATCATCAAATGCTTTTCAGTTAATAGCGAGAAACGTGTGAGCTCTGTGAATGATGTAGCTACCTTTGAGCTGAAAAGTTACTGTGTTTACCTGAAACGAAATCTTGCTTGTAGGAAGACACAGCGCTTAGGAATTAACTCCATTTCTGAGGGAAACACACAGCACAGTTCTCGACCATGAAACACACTCTGCTTTAGAGCAAGAACCAAGCTCTTGCTTTCTAGAGTCTCTAATACAGCAGGAAACATGAGTGTGCTCAGAAAAAAGAAAGGTGTTTCCCACATATACGGTCCGTATCTAGTTCAACTCTGCTTCTGAAACTGATAAAAACCACAGGTGCTCTCACATCCAAAGCTTTCAGTCAAGGGTGACAAACGTGTGAGCTTCGTGAACGATGTAGCTACATTTGAGCTGAAAGTGACTGAGTTTACCTGAAACAAAGACTTGCTTGTAGGAAGATACACAGCCTGGGATTTAACTCCATTTCTGAAGGGAAACACACAACACAGTTCTCATACATGAAACACACTCTTCTTTAGTGCAATAAGCACGCTCTTGCATTCTAGAGTCTCCAATACAGCAGGAAACATGAGTGTACTCAGAACAAAAGAACGGTGTTTCCTACACATACCAACCATATCTAGTTCAACTCTGCCTCTGAAACTGATACAAACCACAGGTCCTCTAACATCCAATGCGTGTCAGTTCAGAAGAGAAATGTGTGAGCTTCGTGAACGATGCAGGTCCTTTGAGCTGAAAAGTTAATACACTTACCTGAAACGAAATCTTGCGTGTAGGAAGACACAGAGCCTGGGATTTAACTTCATTTCTGAAGGGAAACACACAGCACAGTTCTCATCCATGAAAAACACTCTGCTTTATACCAAGAAGTATGCTCTTGCTTTCTTGAATCTCTAAAACAGAAGGAAACATGAGTGTTTTCTGACAAAAGAACTGTGTTTCCTACACATTCAGACCATATCTAGTACAACTGTGCCTCTGAAACTGATACAACCCATAGGACCTCTAATATCCAATGCTTTTCAGTTCAGAGCGAGAAACGTGAGAGCTCTGTGAATGATGTAGTTTCCTTTGACCTGAAAAGTTACTGCCTTTACCAGAAATGAATTCTTGCTTGTATGAAGACACAGAGCCTGGGATTGAACGCCATTTCTGAGGGAAAGAGAAAGCACAGTTCTCATCCATGAATCACACTCTGCTTTAGAGCAAGAAGCACGCTCTTGCTTTCTAGAGTCCCTAATACGGCAGGAAACGTGAGAGTGCTCAGAAAAAAAGACGGTTTTTCCTACACATCCGGTCTATATCTAGTCCAAATCTGCTTCTGAGACTGATACAAACCACAGGTCCTCTAACATCCAATGCTTGTCATTTCAGAAGGGAATTGTGTGAGCTTCGCGAACGATGCAGGTCCTTTGAGCTGAAAAGAGACTACCCTTACCTGAAACGAAATATTGCTTGTAGAAAGACATTGAGCCGGGATTTAACTCCATTTCTGAAGGGAAACACACATCACAGTTCTCATACATGAAACACACTCTGCTTTAGAGAAATAAGCACGCTCTTGCTTTCTAGAGTCTCTAAAACAGAAGGATATATGAGTGTGCTCTGACAAAAAGAACTGTGTTTCCTACACATTCGGCCCATATCTAGTATAACACTGCCTCTGAAACTGATACAACCCATAGGACCTCTAATATCCAATGTTTTTCAGTTCAGATCGAGAAACGTGAGAGCTCTGTGAATGATGTAGTTTCCTTTGACCTGAAAAGTTACTGACTTTACCAGAAATGAATTCTGGCTTGAATGAAGACACAAAGCCTAGGATTGAACTCCATTTCTGAGGGAAACACAAAGCACAGTTCTTCTAAATGAACCACACTCTGCTTTAGAGCAAGAAGCATGCTCTTGCTTTCTAGAGTCTCTAATACGGCAGGAAACGTGAGTGTGCTCAGAAAAAAGACGGTGTTTCCTACACATCCGGACCATATCTAGTGCAAATCTGCTTCTGAAACTGATACAAACCTCAGGTCCTCTAACATCCAATGCTTGTCAGTTCAGAAGAGAAATGTGTGAGCTTCGCGAACGATGCAGGTCCTTTGAGCTGAAAAGTAACTACCCTTACCTGAAACGAAGTATCGCTTGTAGGAAGACTTTGAGCTGGGATTTAACACCATTTCTGAAGGGAAACACACATCACAGTTCTCATACATGAAACACACTCTGCTTTAGAGCAAGAAGCACGCTCTTGCTTTCTCGAGTCTCTAAAAAAGATGGAAACATGAGTTTGCTCGGACCAAAAGAACTGTGTTTCCTACACATTCGGATCATATCTACTACCACTCTGCTTCTGAAACTGATACAAACCATAGGACCTCTATCATCAAATGCTTTTCAGTTAAGAGAGAAACGTGTGAGCTCTGTGAATGATGTAGCTACCTTTGAGCTGAAAAGTTACTGTGTTTACCTGAAACGAAATCTTGCTTGTAGGAAGACAGAGCGCCTAGGAATTAACTCCATTTCTGAGCGAAACACACAGCACAGTTCTCGACCATGAAACACACTCTGCTTTAGAGCAAGAACCAAGCTCTTGCTTTCTAGAGTCTCTAATACAGCAGGAAACATGAGTGTGCTCAGAAAAAAGAAAGGTGTTTCCCACATATACAGTCCGTATCTAGTTCAACTCTGCTTCTGAAACTAATAAAAACCACAGGTGCTCTCACATCCAAAGCTTTCAGTCAAGGGTGACAAACGTGTGAGCTTCGTGAACAATGTAGCTACATTTGAGCTAAAAGTGACTGAGTTTACCTGAAATGAAGACTTGCTTGTAGGAAGATACACAGCCTGGGATTTAACTCCATTTCTGAAGGGAAACACACAACACAGTTCTCATACATGAAACACACTCTTCTTTAGTGCAATAAGCACGCTCTTGCATTCTAGAGTCTCCAATACAGCAGGAAACATGAGTGTACTCAGAACAAAAGAACGGTGTTTCCTACACATACCAACCATATCTAGTTCAACTCTGCCTCTGAAACTGATACAAACCACAGGTCCTCTAACATCCAATGCGTGTCAGTTCAGAAGAGAAATGTGTGAGCTTCGTGAAATGCAGGTCCTTTGAGCTGAAAAGTTAATACACTTACCTGAAACGAAGTCTTGCTTGTAGGAAGACACAGAGCCTGGGATTTAACTTCATTTCTGAAGGGAAACACACAGCACAGTTCTCATCCATGAAAAACACTCTCCTTTATACCAAGAAGTATGCTCTTGCTTTCTTGAATCTCTAAAACAAAAGGAAACATGAGTGTTTTCTGACAAAAAGAACTGTGTTTCCTACACATTCAGATCATATCTAGTACAACTGTGCCTCTGAAACTGATACAACCCATAGGACCTCTAATATCCAATGCTTTTCAGTTCAGAGCGAGAAACGTGAGAGCTCTGTGAATGATGTAGTTTCCTTTGACCTGAAAAGTTACTGCCTTTACCAGAAATGAATTCTTGCTTGTATGAAGACACAGAGCCTGGGATTGAACCCCATTTCTGAGGGAAAGAGAAAGCACAGTTCTCATCCATGAATCACACTCTGCTTTAGAGCAAGAAGAATGCTCTTGCTTTCTAGAGTCTCTAATACGGCAGGAAACGTGAGTGTGCTCAGGAAAAAGATGGTGTTTCCTACACATCTTGACCATATCTAGTCCAAATCTGCATCTTAAACTGATACAAACCACAGGTCCTCTAACATCCAATGCTTGTCAGTTCAGAAGAGAAATGTGTGAGCTTCGCGAACGATGCAGGTTCTTTGAGCTGAAAAGTGACTACCCTTACCTGAAATGAAGTATTCCTTGTAGGAAGACACTGAGCTGGGGATTTAACTCCATTTCTGAAGGGAAACACACAGCACAGTTCTCATCCATGAAACACACTCTGCTTTAGCGCAATAAGCACGCTCTTGCATTCTAGAGTCTCTAATACAGCAGGAAACATGAGTGTACTCAGAACAAAAGAACGGTGTTTCCTACACATACCAACCACATCTAGTTCACCTCCGCTTCTTAAACTGATACAAACCAAAGGTCCTCTAACATCCAATGCGTGTCACTTAAGAAGAGAAATGTGTGAGATTCGTGATCAATGTAGGTCCTTTGTGCTGAAAAGTGAATACACTTACCTGAAACGAAGTCTTGCTTGTAGGAAGACACAGAGCCTGGGATTTAACTGCATTTCTGAAGGGAAACACACAGCACACTTCTCATCCATAAAACACCCAATGCTTTAGAGCAAGAAGCACCCTCTTGCATTCTAGAGTATCTAATACAACAAGAAACTTTAGTGTGCTCAGAAAAAAGAAAGATGTTTCCTACATATACGGACCATATCTAGTTCAACTCTGCTTCTGAATCTGATACAAACCCCAGGTCCTCTAACATCTATGCGTGTCAGTTCTGAAGAGAAATGTGTGAGATTTGTGATCAATGTAGCTCGTTGGAGGTGAAAAGTGAATACACTTACCTGAAACGAATTCTTGCTTGTAGGAAGACACAGAGCCTGGGATTTAAGTGCATTTCTGAAGGGAAACACACAGCAAAGTTCTCATTCATGAAACACACTCTGCTTTAGAGCAAGAAGCAAACTCTTGCTTTCTAGAGTCTCTAATACAGCAGGAAATGTGAGTGTGGTCAGAAAAAGAAAGGTGTTTCCTACATATACGGACCATATCTAGTTCAACTCTGCTTCTGAAACTGATACAAACCACAGGTCCTCTATCATCCAAAGCTTTGAAGTTAAGGGCGATAATCGTGTGAGCTCTGTGAACGATGTAGCTACATTTGAGCTTAAAAGTGACTGAGTTTACCTGAAACCAAGACTTGCTTGTAGGAAGATACACAGCCTGGGATTTAAATACATTTCTGAAGGGAAACATACATCACAGTTCTCATACATGAAACACACTCTTCTTTAGAGCAATAAGCACGCTCTTGCATTCTAGAGTCTCTAATACAGCAGGAAACATGAGTGTACTCAGGACAAAAGAATGGTGTTTCCTACACATATGGATCATATCTAGTTCAACTCTGCTTCTGAAACTGATACAAACCTCATGTCCTCTAACATCCAATGCGTGTCAGTTAAGAAGAGAAATGTGTGAGATTTGTGATCAATGTAGCTCATTCGAGCTGAAAAGTGAATACACTTACCTGAAACGAAGTCTTGCTTGTAGGAAGACACAGAGCCTGGGATTTAACTGCATTTCTGAAGGGAAACACACAGCACAGTTCTCATTCATGAAACACACTCTGCTTTAGAGCAAGAACCAAGCTCTTGCTTTCTAGAGTCTCTAATACAGCAGGAATCTTTAGTGTGCTCAGAAAAAAGAAAGGCATTTCCTACATATACGGACCATATCTAGTTCAACTCTGATTCTGAAACTGATACAAACCACAGGTCCTCTAACATCCAATGTGTGTCAGTTAAGAAGAGAAATGTGTGAGATTCCTGATCAATGTAGATTCTTTGAGCTGAAAATTGACTACCCCTCCCTGAAAGGAATTCTTGCTTGTAGGAAGACACAGAGCATGGGATTTAACTCCATTACTGAAGGGAAACACAGCACAGTTCTCATCCTTGAAACACACTCTGCTTTAGAACAAGAAGTATGTTCTTGCTTTCTAGAGTCTCTAAAACAGAAGGAAATATGAGTGTGCTGTGACAAAAAGAACTGTGTTTCCTACACATTCAGACCATATCTAGTACAACTCTGGCTCTGAAAATGATACAACCCATAGGTCCTCTAATATCCAATGCTTTTCAGTTAAGAGCCAGAAACGTGAGAGCTCTCTGAATGATAGCTTCCTTTGAGCTGAAAAGTTACTGCCTTTACCTGATATGAATTCTTGCTTATATGAAGACACAGAACCTGGGATTGAACTCCATTTCTGAGGGAAACACAAAGCACAGTTCTCATCCATGAAACACACTCTGCTTTAGAGCAATAAGCACGCTCTTGCATTCTAGAGTCTCTAATACAGCAGGAAACATGAGTGTACTCAGAACAAAAGAACGGTGTTTCCTACACATACCAACCACATCTAGTTCAACTCTGCTTCTAAAACTGATACAAACCAAAGGTCCTCTAACATCCAATGCGTGTCACTTAAGAAGAGAAATGTGTGAGATTCGTGAACAATGTAGGTCCTTTGTGCTGAAAAGTGAATACACTTACCTGAAACGAAGTCTTGCTTGTAGGAAGACACAGAGCCTGGGATTTAACTGCATTTCTGAAGGGAAACACACAGCACACTTCTCATCCATAAAACACCCAATGCTTTAGAGGAAGAAGCACCCTCTTGCATTCTAGAGTCTCTAATACAACAGGAAAATTTAGTGTGCTCAGAAAAAAGAAAGGTGTTTCCTACATATACGGACCATATCTAGTTCAACTCTGCTTCTGAATCTGATACAAACCACAGGTCCTCTAACATCCAAAGCTTTAAATTTAAGGGCGACAATCGTGTGACCTCTGTGAACGATGTTGCTACATTTGAGCTTTAAAGTGACTGAGTTTACCTGAAACGAAGACTTTCTTGTAGGAAGATACACAGCCTGGGATTTAACTACATTTCTGAAGGGAAACATACATCACAGTTCTCATACATGAAACACACTCTTCTTTAGAGCAATAAGCACGCTCTTGCATTCTAGAGAGTCTAATACAGCAGGAAACATGAGTGTACTCAGAACAAAAGAATGGTGTTTCCTACACAAATGGACCATATCTAGTTCAACTCTGCTTCTGAAACTGATACGAACCAAAGGTCCTCTAACATCCAATGCGTGTCTGTTAAGAAGAGAAATGTGTGAGATTCGTGATCAATGTAGGTCATTCGAGCTGAAAAGAGAATACACTTACCTGAAACGAAGTCTTGCTTGTAGGAAGACACAGAGCCTGGGATTTAACTGCATTTCTGAAGGGAAACACACAGCACAGTTCTCATTCATGAAACACACTCTGCTTTAGAGCAAGAGCCAAGCTCTTGCTTTCTAGAGTCTCTAATACAGACCACAGGTCCTCTAACATCCAATGCGTGTCAGTTAAGAAGAGAAATGTGTGAGATTCCTGATCAATGTAGATTCTTTGAGCTGAAAATTGACTACCCCTCCCTGAAAGGAAGTCTTGCTTGTAGGAAGACACAGAGCATGGGATTTAACTCCATTACTGAAGGGAAACACAGCACAGTTCTCATCCTTGAAACACACTCTGCTTTAGAACAAGAAGTATGTTCTTGCTTTCTAGAGTCTCTAAAACAGAAGGTAATATGAGTGTGCTCTGACAAAAAGAACTGTGTTTCCTACACCTTCAGACCATATCTAGTACAACTCTGGCTCTGAAACTGATACAACCCATAGGTCCTCTAATATCCAATGCTTTTCAGTTAAGAGCCAGAAACGTGAGAGCTCTCTGAATGATAGCTTCCTTTGAACTGAAAAGTTACTGCCTTTACCTGATATGAATTCTTGCTTGTATGAAGACACAGAGCCTGGGATTGAACTCCATTTCTGAGGGAAACACACAGCACAGTTCTCATCCATGAGCCACACTCTGCTTTAGAACAAGAAGCATGCTCCTTCTTTCTAGAGTCTCTAATACAGCAGGAAACTTGAGTGTGCTCAGAAAAAAGAGGGTGTTTCCTACACATCCGGATCATATCTAGTTCAAATCTGCTTCTGAAACTGATACAAACCACAGGTCCTCTAACCTCCAATGCTTGTCAGTTCAGAGTAGAAATGTGTGAGCTTCGCGAACATGCAGGTCCTTTGAGCTGAAAAGTGACTACCCTTACCTGAAATGAAGTATTGCTTGTAGGAAGACACTGAGCTGGGGATTTAACTCCATTTCTGAAGGGAAACACACAGCACAGTTCTCATTCATGAAACACACTCTGCTTTAGAGCAATAAGCACGCTCTTGCATTCTAGAGTCTCTAATACAGCAGGAAACATGAGTGTACTCAGAATAAAAGAACGGTGTTTCCTACAGATAACAACCATATCTAGTTCACCTCTGCTTCTTAAACTGGTACAAACCAAAGGTCCTCTAACATCCAATGCGTGTCAGTTAAGAAGAGAAATGTGTGAGATTCGTGATCAATGTAGGTCCTTTGAGCTGAAAAGTGAGTACACTTACCTGAAACGAAGTCTTGCTTGTAGGAAGACACAGAGCCTGGGATTTAACTGCATTTCTGAAGGGAAACACACAGCACAGTTCTCATTCATGAAACACACTCTGCTTTAGAGCAAGAACCAAGCTCTTGCTTTCTAGAGTCTCTAATACAGCAGGAAATGTGAGTGTGCTAAGAAAAATGAAAGGTGTTTCCTACACATTCGGACCATATCTAGTAACACTCTGCTTTTGAAACTAATACAAACCATAGGTCCTCTAACATCCAATGCTTTTCAGTTAATAGCGAGAAACCTGTGAGCTGTGTGAATGATGTAGCTTCGTTTGAGCTGAAAAGTTACTGTGTTTACCTGAAGTGAAATCTTGCTTGTAGGAAGACACAGCACCTAGGATTTAACTCCATTTCTGGAGGAAACACACAGCACAGTTCTCATCCATGAAACACACTCTGCTTTTGAGCAAGAACCAAGCTCTTGCTCTCTAGAGTCTCTAATACAGCAGGAAACGTGAGTGTGTTCAGAAAAAAGAAATGTGTTTCCTACATATACGGACCATATCTTGTTCAACTCTGCTTCTGAACCTGATACAAACCACAGTTCCTCTAACATCCAATGCGTGTCAGTTAAGAGGAGAAATGTGTGAGATTCGTGTTCAATGTAGGTCATTCAAGCTGAAAAGTGAATACACTTACCTGAAACGAAGTCTTGCTTGTAGGAAGACACAGAGCCTGGGATTTAAGTGCATTTCTGAAGGGAAACACACAGCAAAGTTCTCATTCATGAAACACACTCTGCTTTAGAGCAAGAAGCAAGCTCTTGCTTTCTAGAGTCTCTAATACAGCAGGAAATGTGAGTGTGGTCAGAAAAAGAAAGGTGTTTCCTACATATACGGACCATATCTAGTTCAACTCTGCTTCTGAAACTGATACAAACCACAGGTCCTCTAACATCCAAAGCTTTGAAGTTAAGGGCGACAATCGTGTGAGCTCTGTGAACGATGTAGCTACATTTGAGCTTAAAAGTGACTGAGTTTACCTGAAATCAAGACTTGCTTGTAGGAAGATACACAGCCTGGGATTTAAATACATTTCTGAAGGGAAACATACATCACAGTTCTCATACATGAAACACACTCTTCTTTAGAGCAATAAGCACGCTCTTGCATTCTAGAGTCTCTAATACAGCAGGAAACATGAGTGTACTCAGGACAAAAGAATGGTGTTTCCTACACATATGGATCATATCTAGTTCAACTCTGCTTCTGAAACTGATACAAACCCCATGTCCTCTAACATCCAATGCATGTCAGTTAAGAAGAGAAATGTGTGAGATTCGTGATCAATGTAGGTCATTCGAGCTGAAAAGTGAATACACTCACCTGAAACGAAGTCTTGCTTGTAGGAAGACACAGAGCCTGGGATTTAACTGCATTTCTGAAGGGAAACACACAGCACAGTTCTCATTCATGAAACACACTCTGCTTTAGAGCAAGAACCAAGCTCTTGCTTTCTAGAGTCTCTAATACAGCAGGAATCTTTAGTGTGCTCAGAAAAAAGAAAGGCATTTCCTACATATACGGACCATATCTAGTTCAACTCTGATTCTGAAACTGATACAAACCACAGGTCCTCTAACATCCAATGTGTGTCAGTTAAGAAGAGAAATGTGTGAGATTCCTGATCAATGTAGATTCTTTGAGCTGAAAATTGACTACCCCTCCCTGAAAGGAAGTCTTGCTTGTAGGAAGAAACAGAGCCTGGGATTTAACTGCATTTCTGAAGGGAAACACACAGCACAGTTCTCATTCATGGAACACACTCTGCTTTAGAGCAAGAACCAAGCTCTTGCTTTCTAGAGTCTCTAATACAGCAGGAAATGTGAGTGTGCTCAGAAAAAAGAAAGGTGTTTCCTACACATTCAGACCATATCTAGTAACACTCTGCTTCTGAAACTGATAGAAAACCATAGGTCCTCTAACATCCAATGCTTTTCAGTTAATAGCGAGAAACCTGTGAGCTGTGTGAATGATGTAGCTTCGTTTGAGCTGAAAAGTTACTGTGTTTACCTGAAGTGAAATCTTGCTTGTAGGAAGACACAGCACCTAGGATTTAACTCCATTTCTGGAGGAAACACACAGCACAGTTCTCATCCATGAAACACACTCTGCTTTTGAGCAAGAACCAAGCTCTTGCTCTCTAGAGTCTCTAATACAGCAGGAAACGTGAGTGTGTTCAGAAAATAGAAAGGTGTTTCCTACATATACGGACCATATCTTGTTCAACTCTGCTTCTGAACCTGATACAAACCAGAGTTCCTCTAACATCTAAAGCTTTAAAGTTAAGGGCGACAAACGTGTGAGCTTCGTGAACAATGTAGCCACATTTGACCTGAAAAGTGACTGAGTTTACCTGAAACGAAGACTTGCTTGTAGGAAGATACACAGCCTGGGATTTAACTCCATTTCTGAAGGGAAACACACAGCACAGTTCTCATCCATGAAACACACTCTGCTTTAGAGCAATAAACACGCTCTTGCATTCTAGAGTCTCTAATACAGCAGGATACATGAGTGTACTCAGAACAAAAGAACGATCTTTCCTTAACATACCAACCATATCTAGTTCAACTCTGCTTCTGAAAGTGATACAAACCACAGGTCCTCCTACATCCAATGCTTGTCAGTTCAGAAGAGAAATGTGTGACTTTCGCGAACGATGCAGGTCCTTTGAGCTGAAAAGTGACTACCCATACCTGAAACGAAGTCTGGCTTGTAGGAAGACACAGAGCGTGGGATTGAATTCCATTTCTAAAGGGAAACACACTGCACAGTTTTCATCCATGAAAGACACTCTGCTTTAGAGCAACTAGCACGCTCTTGCTTTCCAGAGTCTCTAAAACAGAAAGAATCATGAGTGTGCTCAGACCAAAAGAACTGTGTTTCCTACACATTCGGAACATACCTAGTACAACTCTGCTTCTGAAACTGATGCAAAGCACAGATCCTCTATCATCCAATGCTTTTCAGTTAAGAGCAAGAAACGTGTGACCTCCGTGAACTATGTAGCTTCCTTTGAGCTGAAAAGTTAATGTGTTTACCTGAAATGAATTCTTGCTTGTAGAAAGACACAGAGCATAGGATTTAACGCCATTTCTGAGGGAAACACAAAGCACAGTTTTTATCCATGAAACGCAGTGTGCTTTAGAGCAAGAACCAAGCTCTTGCCTTCCAGAGTCTCTAATACAGCAGGAAAAGAGAGAGTGCTCAGAAAAAAAAGAACGGTGTTTCCTACATATATGAACCATATCTAGTTCAACTCTGCTTCTGAAACTGATACACACCAAAGGTCCTCTAACATCCAATGCTTTTCAAGTTCAGATTGAGAAACGTGAGAGCTCTGTGAATGATGAAGTTTCCTTTGAGCTGAAAAGTTACTGCCTTTACCAGAAATGAATTCTTGCTTGTATGAAGACACAGAGCCTGGGATTGAAATCCATTTCTGAGGGAAACACAAAGCACAGTTCTCATCCATGAACCACACTCTGCTTTAGAGCAAGAAACATACTCTTGCTTTCTAGAGTCTCTAATACGGCAGGAAACGTTAGTGTGCTCAGAAAAAAGACGGTGTTTCCTACACATACCAACCATATCTAGTTCAACTCTGCTTCTGAAACTGATACAAACCACAGGTGCTCTAACATCCAATGCGTGTCAGTTAAGAAGAGAAATGTGTGAGATTCGTGATCAATGTAGGTCCTTTGAGCTGAAAAGTGACTACACTTACCTGAAACGAAGTCTTGCTTGTAGGAAGACACAGAGCCTGGGATTTAACTGCATTTCTGAAGGGAAACACACAGCACAGTTCTCATCCATAAAACAGACTATGCTTTAGAGCAAGAAGCACGCTCTTGCTTTCTAGAGTCTCTAAAACAGAAGGAAACATGAGTGTGCTCAGACCAAAAGAACTGTGTTTCCTACACATTCAGACCATATCTATTACCACTCTGCTTCTGAAACTGATACAAACCATAAGTCCTCTAACATCCAATGCTTTTCTGTTAATAGCGAGAAACGTGTGAGCTCTGTGAATGATGTAGCTTCCTTTGAGCTGAAAAGTTACTGTGTTTACCTGAAGCGAAATATTGCTTGTAGGAAGACACAGCGCCTAGGATTTAACTCCATTTCTGAAGGAAACACATAGCACAGTGCTCATTCATGAAACACACTCTGCTTTAGAGCATGAACCAAACTCTTGCTTTCTAGAGTCTCTAATACAGTAGGAAACGTGATTGTGCTCAGAAAAAAGAAAGATGTTTCCTACATATACGGACCATATCTAGTTCAACTCTGCTTCTGAAAGTCATACAAACCACAGGTCCTCCAACATCCAATGCTTATCATTTCAGAAGAGAAATGTGTGAGCTTCGTGTTCGATGTAGGTCCTTTGAGCTAAAAAGTGACTACCCTTACCTGAAACGAAGTATTTCTTGTAGGAAGACACAGAGCCTGTTATTTAACTCCATTTCTGAAGGCAAACACACAGCACAGTTCTCATCCATGAAACACAGTGTGCTTTAGAACAAGATCAAAGCTCTTGCTTTCTAGAGTCTCTAATACAGCAGGAAACGTCAGTGTGAACTTAAAAAATAACGGTGTACCCTACATATGCAGGCCATACTAGTTCAACTCTGCTTCTGAACCTGACAAAAAACACAGGTCCTCTAACATCCAATGCTTTTCAGGAAAGAGCGAAAAACGTGTGAGCAGCGTGAATGATTTAGATTCCTTTGAGCTGAAAAGTGACTGCCTTTACATGAAACGAATTATTACCTGTAGGAAGACACAGAGCCTGTGATTTAACTCCATTTCTAACGGGAAACACACAGCGCAGTTCTCATCCATGAACAACTCTCTACTATAGAGCAAGAACCAAGCTCTTGCCTTCTAGTGTCTCTAATACAGCAGGAAACATGAGTGTACTCAGAACAAAAGAACGGTGTTTTCTACACATACGGACCATATCTAGTTAAACTCTGCTTCTGAAACTGATAAAAAACCCCAGGTCCTCTAATATCCAATGCTTTTCTATTAAGAATGACAAACGTGTGAGCTTTGTGAACGATGTAGCTTCCTTTGAGCTGTAAATGACTGTGTTTACCTGAAACGTAGTCATGCTTGTAGGAAGACTCTAATCCTGGGAATTAACTCTATTTCAGAACGGGAACACACAGCAGAGTTCTCATCCAGGAAACACACCCTAATTTAGAGCAAGAATCCAACTCTTGCTTTCTAGAGTCTCTAATACAGCAGGAAACATGAGTGTGCTCAGAGCAAAAGCATGGTATTTTCAACACATACAGACCATATCAAGTTCAACTATGTCGGAAACTGATACAAACCATAGGTCCTCTAACATCCAATGCTTGTCAGTTAAGAAGAGAAATGTGTGAGCTTCGTGAACGATGCAGTTCCTTTGAGTTGAAAAGTGAATACCCTTACCTGAAAAGAAATTTTGCATTAGGAAGACACAGAGCGTGGTATTTAACTCCATTTCTGAAGGGAAACACACAGCAGAGTTCTCATACATGAAAAACACTCAGCTATAGAGCAAGAACGAAGCTGTTGCTTTCTAGTGTCTCTAATATGGCAGGAAACCTGAGTGTGCACAGAACAAAAGAACTCTGCTTCCTAAACATACGGACCATATCTAGTTCAACTCTGCTTCTGAAACTGATACAAAACACAGGTCCACTAACATCCAATGCTTCTCAGTTAAGAAGAGAAATGTGTGAGCTTCGTGAACGATGTAGGTCCTCTGCGCTGAAAAGTGAGTACCCTTACCTGAAATGAAATCTTGCTTGAAGGAAGACAGAGAGCTTGGGATTTAACTCCATTACTGAAAGAAACGCACTGCACAGTTCTCATCCATGAAACACACTCTCCTTTAGAGCAAGGAGCACGCACTTGCTTTCTAGTCTCTAATACAGCAGGAAAACTGATGTGCTCTGAACAAAAGAACTGTGTGTCCTGCACATATGGACCATATCTAGTTCAACTCTGCTTCTGAAAGTGATACAAATTACAGGTCTTCTAACATCCAATTCTTTTCAGTAAAGAGCGAGAAACATGTGAGCTTCGTGAAAGATGTAGCTTGCTTTGAGCTGAAAAATGACTTCGTTTACCTGAAACAAAGTCTTGCTTGTAGGAAGACACAGATCCTGGGATTGAACTCCATTTCTGAAGGGAAACACACAGCACAGTTCTCATCCATGAAAAACACACTGCTTTAGATCAAAAACCAAGCTGTTGCTTTCTAGAGTCTCTAATACTGCTAGAAAAGTGAGTGTGCTCAGAAGAAAAGAACGGTGTTTGCTAAACATACTGAACATATCTAGTTCAACTCTGCTTCTGAAACTGATAATAACCACAGGTGCTCTAACATCCAATGCGTGTCAGTTAAGAAGAGAAATGTGTGAGATTCGTGATCAATGTAGGTCCTTTGAGCTGAAAAGTGACTACATTTACCTGAAAAGAAGTCTTGCTTGTAGGAAGACACAGAGCATGGGATTTAACCCAATTTCTGAAGGGAAATACACAGCACAGTTCTCTTCCATGAAGCACCCTCTGCTTTATAGCAAGAAGCACGCTCTTGCTTTCTAGACTCTCTTAAACAGAAGCAAACAGGAGTGTGCTCAGACCAAAAGAACTGTGTTTCCTACACATTCGGTCCATATCTAGTAAAACTCTGCTTCTGAAAATGGTACAAACCATAGGTACTCTAAAATCCAATGCTTTTCAGTTAAGAGCGAGAAACGTGTGAGCTCTGTGAATGATGTAGCTTCCTTTGAGCTGAATAGCTACTGCCTTTACCTGAAATGTATTCTTGCTTGTATGAAGACACAGAGGATGGGATTGAACTCCATTTCTGAAGGGAAACACAAAGCACAGTTCTCATCCATGAAACACACTCTGCTTTAGAGCAAGAAGCACGCTCTTGCTTTCTAGTGTCTCTAATAGAGCAGGAAACGTGAGTGTGCTCCGAACAAAGGAACGGTCTTTCTTACACATAGGGAACATATAAACTTCAACTCTGCTTCTAAAACTGGTACAAAGCACTGGTCCTCTAACATCCCATGCTTGTCAATTAAGAGCGAGAAACATGTTAGCTTTGTGAACGATGTAGCTTCCTTTGAGCTGAAAAGTGA
Source organism: Onychomys leucogaster (assembly GCA_949786385.1). Taxonomy (NCBI): domain Eukaryota; kingdom Metazoa; phylum Chordata; class Mammalia; order Rodentia; family Cricetidae; genus Onychomys; species Onychomys leucogaster. The sequence continues at coordinate 1,866,222 of CATKUP010000082.1, forward strand.
CTGTGTTTACCTGAAACGAAGTCTTGCTTGTAGGAATTCACAGAGCCTGGGATTGAACTCCATTTCTGAGTGAAACACAAAGCAGAGTTCTCATCCATGAAACACACTCTCCTTTGAGCAAGAAATATGCTCTTGCTTTCTAGAGTCTCTAATACAGCAGGAAACGAGGGTGCTCAGAAAAAAGAACGGAGTTTCCTACACATATGGACCATATCTATTTCATCTCTGCTTCAGAAACTGATACAAACCACAGGTCCTCTAACATCCAATGCTTCTCAGTTCAGAAGAGAAATGTGTGAGCTTCGTGATGGATGCCGGTCCTTTGAGCTGAAAAGTGACTACTCTTACCTGAAACTAAGTATTGCTTGTAGGAAGACACAGCGCGTGGGATTTAACTCCCTTTCGGAAGGGAAACACACAGCACAGCTCTCATCCATGAAACACAATGTGCTTTAGAGCAAGAACCAAGCTCTTGCTTTCTAGAGTCTCTAATACAGCAGGAAAAGTGAGTGTGCTCTGAAAAAAGAACGTGGTATCCTACATATGCAGACAATACCTGATTCAACTCTGCTTCTGAAACTGATACAAACCACAGGTCCTCTAACATCCCATGCTTTTCAGTTAAGAACGACAAACGTGTGAGCTTCATGAACGTTGTAGCTTCCTTTGAGCTGAAAATGACTGCGTTTACCTGAAACGCAGTCATGCTTGTAGGAAGACACTGAGCCTGGGATTTAATTCCATTTCAGAACGGGAACACACAGCACAGATCTCATCCAGGAAACACACCCTGATTTAGAGCAAGAATCAAGCTCTTGATTTCTAGAGTCTCTAATACAGCAGGAAACGTGAGTGTGCTCAGAACAAAAGAACTGTGTTTCTTACATGTAAGGATCACATCTACTTCAACTCTGCTTCTAAAACTGATACAAACCACAGGTCCTCTAACATCCAATGCCTGTCAGTTAAGAAGAGAATCATGTGAGCTTCGGGAACGATGTAGGTCCTTGGAGCTGAAAAGTGACTGTGTTTACCTGAAACGAAGTCTTGCTTGTAGGAAGACACAGAACCTGGGATTTAACACCATTACTGAAGGGAAACACACAGCACAGTTCTCATCCATGAAACACACTGCTCTAGAGCACGAAGCACGCTTTTCCTCTCTAGAGTCTCTCATACAGCAGGAAACATGAGTGTGTTCAGAGCAAAAGCATGGTGTTTCCAACACATATGGACCATATCAAGTTCAACTCTGTCAGAAACTGATACAAACCATATGTCCTCGAACATCCATTGCTTGTCAGTTAAGACGAGAAATGTGTGAGCTTCATGAACGAGCAGGTCCTTTGAGCTGAAAAGTGACTAACCTTACCTGAAAAGAAATTTTGCTTGTAAGAAGACACAGAGCATGGGATTTAACTCCATTTCTGAAGGGAAACACACAGCACAGTTCACAACCATGAAACACACTCTGCTTTAGAGTAATATGCACGGACTTTCTTTCTAGAATCTCTAAAACAGAAGGAAACATGAGTGTGCTCAGACCAAAAGAACTGTGTTTCCCACACATTTGGACCATATCTAGTTCAACTCTGCTTGTGAAACTGATACAAACCACAAGTCCTCTAACCTCCAATATTTTCAGTTAAGAGTGACAAACGTGTTAGCTGTGTGAACGATATAGTTCCATTGAGGTGAAAAGTGACTGTGTTTACATGAAACGAATTATTGCCTGTAGGAAGACAGGAAGCCTGGGATTTAACTCCATTTCTGACGGGAAACCCAAAGCACAGTTCTCCTCCATGAAAAACACTCTATTATAGAGCGAGACCCAAGCTCTTGCTTTACTGTGTCTCTAATACAGCAGGAAACATGAGTGTGCTCAGTTCAAAATAACGGTGTTTGCTAAACATACAGAACATATCTAGTTCAACTCTGCTTCTGAAACTGATAAAAACCACAGGTCCTCTATCATCCAACGCTTTTCAATAACGAGCGACAAACGTGTGAGCTTCGTGAACGATGTAGGTCCTTGGAGCTAAAAAGTGACTGTGTTTACCTGAAACGAAGTCTTGAATGTAGGAAGACACAGAGCCTGGGATTTAACTCTATTTCTGAAGGGAAACACACAGCACAGTTCTCATCCATGAAACACACTCTGCTCTAGAGCACGAAGCACGCTCTTGCTTTCTAGTGTCTCTAATACAGCAGGAAACGTGAGTGTGCTCCGAACCAAGGAATGGTGTTTCTTACACATAGGGAACTTATAAACTTCAACTCTGATTCTAAAACTGATACAAACCACTGCTCCTCTAACATCCCATGCTTGTCACTTAAGAGTGAGAAACATGTGAGCTTTGTGAACGATGTAGCTTCCTTTGAGCTGAAAAGTGACTGTGTTTACCTGAAACGAAGTCTTGCTTGTAGGAAGACACAGAGACTGGGATTGAACTCCATTTCTGAGGGAAACACAAAGCACAGTTCTCATCCATGAAACACACACTGCTTTAGAGCAAGAAACATGCTCTTGCTTTCTAGAGTCTCTAATACAGCAGGAAATGTTAATGTGCTCAGAAAAAAGAATGGTGTTTCCTACACATACGGACCATATCTAGTTCATCTCTGCTTCTTAAACTGATACAAACCACAGGTCCTCTAACATCCAATGCTTGTCAGTTAAGAAGAGAAACGTGAGAGCTTAGTGAACAATGTAGTTCCTTGGAGCTGAAAAGTGACTGTGTTTACCTGAAATGAAGTCTTGCTTGTAGGAAGACACAGAGCCTGGGATTTAACACCATTTCTGAAGGGAAACACACAGCACAGTTCTCATCCATGAAACACACTCTGCTCTAAAGCACGAAGCATGCTCTTGCTTTCTAGAGTCTCTAATACAGCAGGAAACATGAGTATGCTCAGAGCAAAAGCATGATGTTTCCAACACATATGGACCATATCAAGTTCAACTCTGTCAGAAACTGATACAAACCATAGGTCCTCTAACATCCAATGCTTGTCAGTTAAGAAGAGAAATGTGTGAGCTTCGTGAACGAGCAGGTCCTTTGAGCTGAAAAGTGACTAACCTTACCTGAAAAGAAATTTTGCTTGTAGGAAGACACAGAGCATGGGATTTAACTCCATTTCTGAAGGGAAACACACAGCACAGTTCACAACCATGAAACACACTCTGCTTTAGAGTAATAAGCACGGTCTTTCTTTCTAGAATCTCTAAAACAGAAGGAAACATGAGTGTGCTCAGACCAAAAGAACTGTGTTTCCCAAACATTCGGACCATATCTAGTTCAACTCTGCTTCTGAAACTGATACAAACCACAAGTCCTCTAACCTCCAATATTTTCAGTTAAGAGTGACAAACGTGTGAGCTGCGTGAACGATGTAGCTCCTTTGAGCTGAAAAGTGACTGCGTTTACATGAAACGAATTATTGCCTGTAGGAAGACACAGAGCCTGGGATTTAACACCATTTCTGACGGGAAACACACAGCACAGTTCTCATCCTTGAAAAACACTCTGCTATAGAGCAAGAACCAAGCTCTTGCTTTCTAGAGTCTCTAATACTGCATGATGAGGGAGTGTGCTCAGAACAAATGAACCGTGTTTCCTAAACATATGGAACATATCTAGTTCAACTCTGCTTCTGAAATTGATAAAAACCACAGGTCCTCTAACATCCAATGGTTTTCAATTAAGAGCGACAAACATGTGAGCTGCGTGAATGATGTAGCTTCCTTTGAGCTGAAAAGTGACTACCCTTACCTGAAAAGAAATTTTGCCTGTAGGAAGACACAGAGCGTGCGATTTAATTCCATTACTGAAGAGAAACACACAGCACAGTTCTGATCCATGAAACACTTTCTGCTTTATAGTTAGAAGCACGGTCTTGCTCTCTAGTGTCTCTAATACAGCAGGAAACGTGAGTGTGCTCCGAACAAAGGAACGGTGTTTCTTAGACATAGGGAACATATATAGTTCAACTCTGTTTCTAAAACTGATACAATCACTGGTCCTCTAACATCCCATGCTTGTCACTTTAGAGCGAGAAACATGTGAACTTTGTGAACGATGTAGCTTCCTTTGAGCTGAAAAGTGACTGTGTTTTCCTGAAACGAAGTCTTGCTTGTAGGAAGACACAGAGCCTGGGATTGAACTCCATTTCTGAAGGGAAAATCCCAGCACAGTTCTCACCCATGAAACACGATCTGCTTTAGAGCAAGAAGCCAGCTCTTGCTTTCTAGAGTCTCTAATACAGAGGGAAACGTGAGTGTGCCCAGAGCAAAAGAACGGTGTTTCCCACACATACGGACCACATCTATTTCAACTCTGTCTGAAACTGATACAAACCATAGGTCCTCTAACATCCAATGCTTGTCCGTTAAGAAGAGAATTATGTGAGCTTCGTGAACAATGTAGCTTCATTTGAGCTGTAAAGTGACTGTGTTTACCTGAAACGATTTCTTGCTTGTAGGAAGACACAGAGCTTGGCCTTTAATTTCATTTCTAAAGGAAACGCACAGCACAGTTCTCATCCATGAAAAACATTCTGTTATAGAGAAGAACCAAGCTTTTGCTTTCTACTTTCTCTAATACAGCATGAAAAGTGAGTGTGCTCAGAACAAAAGAACGGTGTGTCCTAAACATACGGAACATATCTAGTTCAACTCTGTTTCTGAAAGTGATAAAAACCACAGGTCCTCTAACATCCAATGCTTTTCAATGAAGAGCGACAAACGTATGAGCTTTGTGAACGATGTAGCTTCCTTTGAGCTGATAAGTGATTGTGTTTACCTGAAACGATTTCTTTCCTGTAGGAAGACACAGAGCTTGGGATTTAACTCCATTTCTAAAGGAAATGCACACCACATTTCTCATCCATGAAACACACTCTGCTTTAGAGCAAGAAGCATGCTCTTGCTTTCTAGAGTCTCTAATACAGAGGGAAAAGTGATGTGCTCAGAACAAAAGAAATGTGTGTCCTACACATATGGTTCATATATAGTTCAACTCTGCTTCTGAAAGTGATACAAACCACAGGTCCTCTAACATCCAATGTTTCCATTTAAGAGCGAGAAACGTGAGAGCTTTGTGAACGACGTAGATTCCTTTGAGCTGAAAAGTGAATGTGTTTATCTGAAAAGAAATCTTGCTTGTAGGAAGACACAGACACTGGGATTGAACTCCCTTTCTGAAGGGAAACTCCCTGCACAGTTCTCATCCATGTACCACACTCTGATTTAGAGCAAGAAGCACGCTCTTGCTTTCTAGATTCTCTAATACAGAGGGAAACGTGAGTGTGCTCAGAGCAAAAAAACGGTGTTTCCCACACATACGGACCATATCTAGTTCAACTCTGTCTTAAACTGATACAAACCATAGGTCCTCTAACATCCAATGCTTGTCCGTTAAGAAGAGAATTGAGTGAGCTTCGTGAACGATGCAGGTCCTTTGAGCTGAAAAGTGACTACCCTTACCTGAAAAGAAATTTTGCTTTTAGGAAGACACAGAGCATGCGATTTAATTCCATTTTTGAAGGGAAACACACAGCACAGTTCTCATCCATGAAACACTTTCTGCTTTAGAGTAAGAAGCACGGTCTTGCTTTCTAGAGTCTCTAAAACAGAAGGAAACATGAGTGTGCTCAGACCAAAAGAACTGTGTTTCCCACACATTCGGACCATATCTAGTTCAACTCTGCTTCTGAAACTTATACAAACCACAGGTCCTCTAACCTCCAATGGTTTTCATTTAAGAGCGTCAAACGTGTGAGATGCGAGAAACGATGTAGCTCCTTTGAGCTAAAAAGTGAATGAGTTTACATGAAAAGAATATTTGCCTGTAGGAAGACACAGAGCCTGGGATTTAACTCCATTTCTGACGGGAAACACAGAGCACAGTTCTCATGCATGAAAAACACTCTGCTATAGAGCAAGAACCAAGCTCTTGCTTTCTAGAGTCTCTAATACTGCAGGAAAAGTGAGTGTGCTCAGAACAAAAGAACAGTGTTTCCTAAATATAAGGAACATTTCTAGTTCTGCTCTGCTTCTGAAACTGATAAAAACCACAGGTCCTCTAACATCCAATGCTTCTCAGTTAAGGAGAGAAACGTGTGAGCTTCATGAATGAGGTAGGTCCTTTGAGCTGAACAGTGACTACCCTTACCTGAAACGAAGTCTTCCTTGTAGGAAAACACAGAGCGTAGGATTTAACATCATATCTGAAGGGAACCACACAGCACTGTTCTCATCCATGAAACACACTCTGCTTTAGAGCACGAAGCACGCTCTTTCTTTCTAGAATCTCTAAAACACAAGGAAACGTGAGTGTGCTCAGAACAAAAGAACTGTGTTTCCTACACATTCGGACCATATCAAGGACAACTCTGCTTCTGAAACTGATACAAAGCATAGGTCCTCTAACATCCAATGCTTTTCAGTTAAGAGCGAGAAACATGTGAGCTCTGTGAATGATGTAGATTCCATTGAGCTGAAAAGTTCCTGCCTTTACCTGAAATGAATTCTTGCTTGTATGAAGACACAGAGCCTGGGATTGAACTCCATTTCTGAGGGAAACACAAAGCACAGTTCTCATCCATGAAACCCAAGGTTCTTTAGAGCAAGAACCAAGTTCTTGCTTTCTAGAATCTCTAATACAGCAGGAAACATTAGTGTGCTATGAATAAAGAACGGTGTATCCTATATATGCAGACCATAACTAGTTCAACTCTGCTTCTGAAACTGGTACAAACCCCAGGTCCTCTAACATCCAATGCTTCTCAGTTAAGAAGAGAAACGTGTGAGCTTCGTGAACGATGTAGGTCCTTTGAGCTGAAATGTGACTACCCTTATCTGAAACGAAGTCTTGCTTGTAGGAAGACACAGAGCATGGAATTTAACTCCATTTTGGAAGGGAAACACACAGAACAGTTCTCATCCATGAAAAACACTCTGCTTTAGAACAAGAACCAAGCTCTTGCTTTCTAGAGTCTCTAATACTGCAGGAAAAATGAGTGTGCTCAGAACAAAAGAACAGTGTTTCCTAAACATACAGAACATGTCTAGTTCAACTCTGCTTCTGAAACTGATAAAAACCACAGGTCCTGTAACATCCAATGCTTTTCAATTAAGAGCGACAAACGTGTGAGCTTTGTGAACGATGTAGCTTCATTTGAGCCGTAAAGTGACTGTGTTTACCTGAAACAATTTCTTGCTTGTAGGAAGACACAGAGCCTGGGATTGAACTCCATTTCTGAGGGAAACACAAAGCACAGTTCTCATCCATGAAACACACTCTGCTTTAGAGCAAGAAACATGCTCTTGCTTTCTAGAGTCTCTAATACAGCAGGAAAAGTGAGTGTGCTCAGAAAAAAGAACGGTGTTTCCTACACATACAGACCATATCTAGTACAACTCTGCTTCTGAAACTGATAACAACCACAGGTCCTCTAACATCCAATGCTTTTCAATTAGGAGCAACAAATGTGTGAGCTTTGTGAATGATGTAGCTTCATTTGAGCTGTAAAGTGACTGTGTTTACCTGAAATGATTTCTTGCTTTTAGGAAGACACAGAGCTTGATTTAACTCCATTTCTGAAGGAAATGCACAGCACAGTTGTCATCCATGAAACACACTCTGCTTTAGAGCAAGAAGCACGCTCTTGCTTTCTAGAGTCTCTAATACAGCAGGAAACGTGATGTGCTCAGAACAAAAGAACTGTGTTTCCTACACATATGGACCATATCTAGTTCAATTCTGCTTTTGAAATTGATACAAACCACAGGTCCTCAAACATCCAAGCTTTTCAATTTAGAGCGAGAAACATGTGAGCTTTGTGAATGATGTAGCTTCCTTAGAGCTGAAATGTGTTTACCTGAAATGAAGTCTTGCTTGTAGGAAGACACAGAGCCTGGGATTGAACTCCTTTTCTGAAGGGAAACTCCCAACACAGTTCTCATCCATGAAACACACTCTCCTTTAGAGCAAGAAGCACGCTCTTGTTTTCTAGAGTCTCTAATACAGAGGGAAACGTGAGTGTGCTCAGAGCAAAAGAAAGGTGCTTCCCAAACATACAGACCATATCTAGTTCAACTCTGACAGATACTGATACAAACTATAGGTCCTCTAACATCCAATGCTTGTCTGTTAAGAAGAGAAATGTGTGAGCTTCGTGAATGATGTAGCTCCTTTGAGCTGAAACGTGACTGCGTTTACATGAAATGAATTATTGCCTGTAGTAAGACACAGAGTGTGGGATTTAACTCCATTTCTGAAGGGAAACACAAAGCACAGTTCTCATCCATGAAGCACACTCTGCTTTAGAGCATTAAACATTCTCATGCTTTCTAGTGTCTCTAATACAGCAGGAAACGTGAGTGTGCTCTGAACAAGGAACGGTGTTTCTTACACATAGGCAACATATATACTTCAACTCTGCTTCTAAAACTGATACAAACCACCGGTCCTCTAACATCCCATGCTTGTTAATTAAGAGCGAAACAATTGTGAGCTTTGTGAACGATGTAGCATCCTTTGAGCTGAAAAGTGACTGTGTTTACCTGAAATGATGTCTGGCTTGTAGGAAAACACAGAGCCTGGGATTGAACTCCATTTCTCAAGTGAAACTCCCAGCACAGTTCTCATCCATGAAAAACACTCTGCTTTAGAGCAAGAAGCATGCTCTTGCTGTATAGAGTCTCTAAAACAGAGGGAAACGTGAGTGTTCTCAGAGCAAAAGAACGGTGTTTCCCACACATACGGACCATATCTAGTTGAACTCTGTCTGAAAATGATACAAACCATACGTCCTCTATTTTCCAATGCTTTTCCGTTAAGAAGAGAAATGTGTGAGCTTCGTGATAGATGCAGGTCCTTTAAGCTGAAAAGTGACTACCCTTACCTGAAAAGAAATTTTGATTCTAGGAAGACACAGAGCGTGGGATTTAACTCCATTTCTGAAGGGAAACACACAGCACAGTTCTCATCCATGAAACACTTTCTGCTTTAGAGTAAGAAGCACGGTCTTGCTTACTAGAGTCTCTAAAACAGAAGGAAACATGAGTGTGCTCAGGCCAAAAGAACTGTGTTACCCACACATTCGGACTATATCTAGTAGAACTCTTCTTCTGAAACTGATACAAACCATAGTTCCTCTAACATCCAATGCTTTTCAGTTAAGAGCGAGAAAAGTGTGAGCTCTGTGAATGATGTAGATTCCATTGAGCAGAAAAGTTCCTGCCTTTACCTGAAATGAAGTCTTGCTTGTAGGAATACAGATAGCTGGGGATTGAACTCCATTTCTGAAGGGAAACTCCCTGCACAGTTCTCATCCATGTACCACACTCTGATTTAGGGCAAGAAGCACGCTCTTGCTTTCTAGATTCTCTAATACAGAGGGAAACGTGAGTGTGCTCAGAGCAAAAAAACGGTGTTTCCCACACATACGGACCATATCTAGTTCAACTCTGTCTGAAACTGATACAAACCATAGGTCCATTAACATCCAATTCTTTTCAGTTAAGAGCGAGAAACGTGTGAGCTCTGTGAATGATGTAGATTCCATTGAGCAGAAAAGTTCCTGCCTTTACCTGAAATGATGTCTTGCTTGTAGGAATACACAGAGCCTGGGATTGAACTCCATTTCTCAAGGGAAACTCCCTGCACAGTTCTCATCCATGTACCACACTCTGATTTAGGGCAAGAAGCACGCGCTTGCTTTCTAGATTCTCTAATACAGAGGGAAACTTGAGTGTGCTCAGAGCAAAAAAACGGTGTTTCCCACACATACGGACCATATCTAGTTCAACTCTGTCTTAAACTGATACAAACCATAGGTCCTCTAACATCCAATGATTGTCCGTTAAGAAGAGAAATGAGTGAGCTTCGTGAACGATGCAGGTCCTTTGAGCTGAAAAGTGACTACCCTAACCTGAAAAGAAATTTTGCTTTTAGGAAGACACAGAGCATGCGATTTAATTCCATTTTTGAAGGGAAACACACAGCACAGTTCAAATCCATGAAACACTTTCTGCTTTAGAGTAAGAAGCACGGTCTTGCTTTCTAGAGTCTCTAAAACAGAAGGAAACATGAGTGTGCTCAGACAAAATGAACTGTGTTTCCCACACATTCGGACCATATCTAGTTCAACTCTGCTTCTGACACTTATACAAACCACAGGTCCTCTAACCTCCAATGGTTTTCATTTAAGAGCATCAAACGTGTGAGCTGCGTGAAACGATGTAGCTCCTTTGAGCTGAAAAGTGACTGAGTTTACATGAAACGAATTATTGCCTGTAGGAAGACACAGAGCCTGGGATTTAACTCCATTTCTGACGGGAAACACACAGCACAGTTCTCATGCATGAAAAACACTCTGCTATAGAGCAAGAACCAAGCTCTTGCTTTCTAGAGTCTCTAATACTGCAGGAAGAGTGAGTGTGCTCAGAACAAAAGAACAGTGTTTCCTAAACATACGGAACATGTCTAGTTCTGCTCTGCTTCTGAAACTGATAAAAACCACAGGTCCTCTAACATCCAATGCTTTTCAATTAAGAGCAACAAACGTCTGAGCTTCGTGAACGATGTAGCTTCATTTGAGCTGTTAAGTGACTGTGTTTACCTGAAACGATTTCTTTCCTGTAGGAAGACACAGAGCTTGGGATTTAACTCCATTTCTAAAGGAAATGCACACCACATTTCTCATCCTTGAAACACACTCTGCTTTAGAGCAAGAAGCATGCTCTTGCTTTCTAGAGTCTCTAATACAGCAGGAAAAGTGATGTGCTCAGAACAAAAGAAATGTGTGTCCTACACATATGTTTCATATCTAGTTCAACTCTGCTTCTGAAAGTGATAGAAACCACACGTCCTCTAACATCCAATGTTTCCATTTAAGAGCGAGAAACGTGAGAGCTTTGTGAAAGACGTAGATTCCTTTGAGCTGAAAAGTGACTGTGTTTATCTGAAATGAAGTCTTGCATATAGGAAGACACAGAACCTAGGATTTAACTCCATTTCTGAAGGGAGACCCAAAGCTTAGTTCTCATCCATGAAACAAACTCTGCTTTAGAGCAAGAAGCACGCTCTTGCTTTCTAGATTCTCTATACAGAGGGAAACGTGAGTGTGCTCAGAGCAAAAAAACGGTGTTTCCCACACATATGGACCATATCTAGTTCAACTCTGTCTTAAACTGATACAAACCATAGGTCCTCTAACATCCAATGCTTGTCCGTTAAGAAGAGAAATGAGTGAGCTTCGTGAACGATGCAGGTCCTTTGAGCTGAAAAGTGACTACCCTTACCTGAAAAGAAATTTTGCTTTTAGGAAGACACAGAGCATACGATTTAAACCATTTTTGAAAGGAAACACACAGCACAGGTCTCATCCATGAAACACTTTCTGATTTAGAGTAAGAAGCACGGTCTTGTTTTCTAGAGTCTCTAAAACAGAAGGAAACATGAGTGTGCTCTGACCAAAAGAACTGTGTTTCCCACACATTCGGACCATATCTAGTTCAACTCTGCTTCTGAAACTTATACAAACCACAGGTCCACTAACCTCCAATGGTTTTCATTTAAGAGCGTCAAACGTGTGAGATGCGTGAAATGATGTAGTTCCTTTGAGCTGAAAAGTGAATGCGTTTACATGAAACGAATTATTGCCTGTAGGAAGACACAGAGCCAAGGATTTAACTCCATTTCTGACGGGAAACACAGAGCACAGTTCTCATGCATGAAAAACACTCTGCTACAGAGCAAGAACCAAGCTCTTGCTTTCTAGAGTCTCTAATACTGCAGGAAGAGTGAGTGTGCTCAGAACAAAAGAACAGTGTTTCCTAAACATACGGAACATGTCTAGTTCTGCTCTGCTTCTGAAACTGATAAAAACCACAGGTCCTCTAACATCCAATGCTTCTCAGTTAAGGAGAGAAACGTGTGAGCTTCATGAACGATGTAGGTCCTTTGAGCTGAACAGTGACTACCCTTACCTGAAACGAAGTCTTCCTTGTAGGAAAACACAGAGCGTAGGATTTAACATCATATCTGAAGGGAACCACACAGCACTGTTCTCATCCATGAAACACACTCTGCTTTAGAGCACGAAGCACGCTCTTTCTTTCTAGAATCTCTAAAACACAAGGAAACGTGAGTGTGCTCAGACCAAAAGAACTGTGTTTCCTACACATTCGGACCATATCAAGGACAACTCTGCTTCTGAAACTGATACAAAGCATAGGTCCTCTAACATCCAATGCTTTTCAGTTAAGAGCAAGAAACGTGTGAGCTCTGTGAATGATGTAGATTCCATTGAGCTGAAAAGTTCCTGCCTTTACCTGAAATGAATTCTTGCTTGTATGAAGACACAGAGCCTGGGATTGAACTCCATTTCTGAGGGAAACACAAAGCACAGTTCTCATCCATGAAACCCAAGTTTCTTTAGAGCAAGAACCAAGTTCTTGCTTTCTAGAGTCTCTAATACAGCAGGAAACATTAGTGTGCTATGAAAAAAGAACGGTGTATCCTATATATGCAGACCATAACTAGTTCAACTCTGCTTCTGAAACTGGTACAAACCACAGGTCCTCTAACATCCAATGCTTCTCAGTTAAGAAGAGAAACGTGTGAGCTTCGTGAACGATGTAGGTCCTTTGAGCTGAAAAGTGACTACCCTTATCTGAAACGAAGTCTTGCTTGTAGGAAGACACAGAGCATGGAATTTAACTCCATTTTGGAAGGGAAACACACAGAACAGTTCTCATCCATGAAAAACACTCTGCTTTAGAACAAGAACCAAGCTCTTGCTTTCTAGAGTCTCTAATACTGCAGGAAAAATGAGTGTGCTCAGAACAAAAGAACAGTGTTTCCTAAACATACAGAACATGTCTAGTTCAACTCTGCTTCTGAAACTGATAAAAACCACAGGTCCTGTAACATCCAATGCTTTTCAATTAAGAGCGACAAACGTGTGAGCTTTGTGAACGATGTAGCTTCATTTGAGCCGTAAAGTGACTGTGTTTACCTGAAACAATTTCTTGCTTGTAGGAAGACACAGAGCCTGGGATTGAACTCCATTTCTGAGGGAAACACAAAGCACAGTTCTCATCCATGAAACACACTCTGCTTTAGAGCAAGAAACATGCTCTTGCTTTCTAGAGTCTCTAATACAGCAGGAAAAGTGAGTGTGCTCAGAAAAAAGAACGGTGTTTCCTACACATACAGACCATATCTAGTACAACTCTGCTTCTGAAACTGATAACAACCACAGGTCCTCTAACATCCAATGCTTTTCAATTAGGAGCAACAAATGTGTGAGCTTTGTGAATGATGTAGCTTCATTTGAGCTGTAAAGTGACTGTGTTTACCTGAAATGATTTCTTGCTTTTAGGAAGACACAGAGCTTGATTTAACTCCATTTCTGAAGGAAATGCACAGCACAGTTGTCATCCATGAAACACACTCTGCTTTAGAGCAAGAAGCACGCTCTTGCTTTCTAGAGTCTCTAATACAGCAGGAAACGTGATGTGCTCAGAACAAAAGAACTGTGTTTCCTACACATATGGACCATATCTAGTTCAATTCTGCTTTTGAAATTGATACAAACCACAGGTCCTCAAACATCCAAGCTTTTCAATTTAGAGCGAGAAACGTGTGAGCTTTGTGAACGATGTAGCTTCCTTAGAGCTGATTTGTGTTTACCTGAAATGAAGTCTTGCTTGTAGGAAGACACAGAGCCTAGGATTGAACTCCTTTTCTGAAGGGAAACTCCCAACACAGGTCTCATCCATGAAACACAGTCTCCTTTAGAGCAAGAAGCACGCTCTTGTTTTCTAGAGTCTCTAATACAGAGGGAAACGTGAGTGTGCTCAGAGCAAAAGAAAGGTGCTTCCCACACATACAGACCATATCTAGTTCAACTCTGACAGATACTGATACAAACTATAGGTCCTCTAACATCCAATGCTTGTCCGTTAAGAAGAGAAATGTGTGAGCTTCGTGAATGATGTAGCTCCTTTGAGCTGAAAGGTGACTGCGTTTACATGAAACGAATTATTGCCTGTAGTAAGACACAGAGTGTGGGATTTAACTCCATTTCTGAAGGGAAACACACAGCACAGTTCTCATCCATGAAACACTTTCTGCTTTAGAGTAAGAAGCACGGTCTTGCTTACTAGAGTCTCTAAAACAGAAGGAAACATGAGTGTGCTCAGGCCAAAAGAACTGTGTTACCCACACATTCGGACTATATCTAGTAGAACTCTTCTTCTGAAACTGATACAAACCATAGTTCCTCTAACATCCAATGCTTTTCAGTTAAGAGCGAGAAACGTGTGAGCTCTGTGAATGATGTAGATTCCATTGAGCAGAAAAGTTCCTGCCTTTACCTGAAATGAAGTCTTGCTTGTAGGAATACAGATAGCTGGGGATTGAACTCCATTTCTCAAGGGAAACTCCCTGCACAGTTCTCATCCATGTACCACACTCTGATTTAGGGCAAGAAGCACGCTCTTGCTTTCTAGATTCTCTAATACAGAGGGAAACGTGAGTGTGCTCAGAGCAAAAAAACGGTGTTTCCCACACATACGGACCATATCTAGTTCAACTCTGTCTGAAACTGATACAAACCATAGGTCCATTAACATCCAATTCTTTTCAGTTAAGAGCGAGAAACGTGTGAGCTCTGTGAATGATGTAGATTCCATTGAGCAGAAAAGTTCCTGCCTTTACCTGAAATGATGTCTTGCTTGTAGGAATACACAGAGCCTGGGATTGAACTCCATTTCTCAAGGGAAACTCCCTGCACAGTTCTCATCCATGTACCACACTCTGATTTAGGGCAAGAAGCACGCTCTTGCTTTCTAGATTCTCTAATACACAGGGAAACTTGAGTGTGCTCAGAGCAAAAAAACGGTGTTTCCCACACATATGGACCATATCTAGTTCAACTCTGTCTTAAACTGATACAAACCATAGGTCCTCTAACATCCAATGCTTGTCCGTTAAGAAGAGAAATGAGTGAGCTTCGTGAACGATGCAGGTCATTTGAGCTGAAAAGTGACTACCCTTACCTGAAAAGAAATTTTGCTTTTAGGAAGACACAGAGCATGCGATTTAATTCCATTTTTGAAAGGAAACACACAGCACAGGTCTCATCCATGAAACACTTTCTGCTTTAGAGTAAGAAGCACGGTCTTGCTTTCTAGAGTCTCTAAAACAGAAGGAAACATGAGTGTGCTCAGACCAAAAGAACTGTGTTTCCCACACATTCGGACCCTATCTAGTTCAACTCTGCTTCTGAAATTTATACAAACCACAGGTCCACTAACCTCCAATGGTTTTCATTTAAGAGCGTCAAACGTGTGAGATGCGTGAAATGATGTAGCTCCTTTGAGCTGAAAAGTGAATGCGTTTACATGAAACGAATTATTGCCTGTAGGAAGACACAGAGCCTGGGATTTAACTCCATTTCTGACGGGAAACACAGAGCACAGTTCTCATGCATGAAAAACACTCTGCTATAGAGCAAGAACCAAGCTCTTGCTTTCTAGAGTCTCTAATACTGCAGGAAAAGTTAGTGTGCTCAGAACAAAAGAACGGTGTTTCCTAAACATATGGAACATGTCTAGTTCTGCTCTGCTTCTGAAACTGATAAACACCACAGGTCCTCTAACATCCAATGCTTCTCAGTTAAGGAGAGAAACGTGTGAGCTTCATGAACGATGTAGGTCCTTTGAGCTGAACAGTGACTACCCTTACCTGAAACGAAGTCTTCCTTGTAGGAAAACACAGAGCGTAGGATTTAACATCATATCTGAAGGGAACCACACAGCACTGTTCTCATCCATGAAACACACTCTGCTTTAGAGCACGAAGCACACTCTTTCTTTCTAGAATCTCTAAAACACAAGGAAACGTGAGTGTGCTCAGACCAAAAGAACTGTGTTTCCTACACATTCGGACCATATCAAGGACAACTCTGCTTCTGAAACTGATACAAAGCATAGGTCCTCTAACATCCAATGCTTTTCAGTTAAGAGCAAGAAACGTGTGAGCTCTGTGAATGATGTAGATTCCATTGAGCTGAAAAGTTCCTGCCTTTACCTGAAATGAATTCTTGCTTGTATGAAGACACAGAGCCTGGGATTGAACTCCATTTCTGAGGGAAACACAAAGCACAGTTCTCATCCATGAAACCCAAGTTTCTTTAGAGCAAGAACCAAGTTCTTGCTTTCTAGAGTCTCTAATACAGCAGGAAACATTAGTGTGCTATGAAAAAAGAACGGTGTATCCTATATATGCAGACCATAACTAGTTCAACTCTGCTTCTGAAACTGGTACAAACCACAGGTCCTCTAACATCCAATGCTTCTCAGTTAAGAAGAGAAACGTGTGAGCTTCGTGAACAATGTAGGTCCTTTGAGCTGAAAAGTGACTACCCTTATCTGAAACGAAGTCTTGCTTGTAGGAAGACACAGAGCATGGAATTTAACTCCATTTTGGAAGGGAAACACAGCACAGTTCTCATCCATGAAAAACACTCTGCTTTAGAACAAGAACCAAGCTCTTGCTTTCTAGAGTCTCTAATACTGCAGGAATAATGAGTGTGCTCAGAACAAAAGAACAGTGTTTCCTAAACATACAGAACATGTCTAGTTCAACTCTGCTTCTGAAACTGATAAAAACCACAGGTCCTGTAACATCCAATGCTTTTCAATTAAGAGCGACAAACGTGTGAGCTTTGTGAACGATGTAGCTTCATTTGAGCCGTAAAGTGACTGTGTTTACCTGAAACAATTTCTTGCTTGTAGGAAGACACAGAGCCTGGGATTGAACTCCATTTCTGAGGGAAACACAAAGCACAGGTCTCATCCATGAAACACACTCTGCTTTAGAGCAAGAAACATGCTCTTGCTTTCTAGAGTCTCTAATACAGCAGGAAAAGTGAGTGTGCTCAGAAAAAAGAACGGTGTTTCCTACACATACAGACCATATCTAGTACAACTCTGCTTCTGAAACTGATAACAACCACAGGTCCTCTAACATCCAATGCTTTTCAAATAGGAGCGACAAATGTGTGAGCTTTGTGAATGATGTAGCTTCATTTGAGCTGTAAAGTGACTGTGTTTACCTGAAATGATTTCTTGCTTTTAGGAAGACACAGAGCTTGATTTAACTCCATTTCTGAAGGAAATGCACAGCACAGTTGTCATCCATGAAACACACTCTGCTTTAGAGCAAGAAGCACGCTCTTGCTTTCTAGAGTCTCTAATACAGCAGGAAACGTGATGTGCTCAGAACAAAAGAACTGTGTTTCCTACACATATGGACCATATCTAGTTCAATTCTGCTTTTGAAAGTGATACAAACCACAGGTCCTCAAACATCCAAGCTTTTCAATTTAGAGCGAGAAACGTGTGAGCTTTGTGAACGATGTAGCTTCCTTAGAGCTGAAATGTGTTTTCCTGAAATATAGTCTTGCTTGTAGGAAGACACAGAGCCTGGGATTGAACTCCTTTTCTGAAGGGAAACTCCCAACACAGTTCTCATCCATGAAACACAGTCTCCTTTAGAGCAAGAAGCACGCTCTTGTTTTCTAGAGTCTCTAATACAGAGGGAAACGTGAGTGTGCTCAGAGCAAAAGAACGGTGCTTCCCACACATACAGACCATATCTAGTTCAACTCTGACAGAAACTGATACAAACTATAGGTCCTCTAACATCCAATGCTTGTCCGTTAAGAAGAGAAATGTGTGAGCTTCGTGAATGATGTAGCTCCTTTGAGCTGAAACGTGACTGCGTTTACATGAAACGAATTATTGCCTGTAGTAAGACACAGAGCCTAGGATTTAACTCCATTTCTGAAGGGAAACACAAAGCACAGTTCTCATCCATGAAACACACTCTGCTTTAGAGCATGAAGCATTCTCATGCTTTCTAGTGTCTCTAATACAGCAGGAAACGTGAGTGTGCTCTGAACAAGGAACGGTGTTTCATACACATAGGCAACATATATACTTCAACTCTGCTTCTAAAACTGATACAAACCACCGGTCCTCTAACATCCCATGCTTGTTACTTAAGAGCGAAACAAATGTGAGCTTTGTGAACGATGTAGCATCCTTTGAGCTGAAAAGTGACTGTGTTTACCTGAAATGATGTCTTGCTTGTAGGAAAACACAGAGCCTGGGATTGAACCCCATTTCTCAAGTGAAACTCCCAGCACAGTTCTCATCCATGAAAAACACTCTGCTTTAGAGCAAGAAGCATGCTCTTGCTGTATAGAGTCTCTAATACAGAGGGAAACGTGAGTGTGCTCAGAGCAAAAGAACGGTGTTTTCCACACATACGGACCATATCTAGTTGAACTCTGTCTGAAAATGATACAAACCATAGGTCCTCTATCTTCCAATGCTTTTCCGTTAAGAAGAGAAATGTGTGAGCTTCGTGATAGATGCAGGTCCTTTAAGCTGAAAAGTGACTACCCTTACCTAAAAAGAAATTTTGCTTCTAGGAAGACACAGAGCGTGGGATTTAACTCCATTTCTGAAGGGAAACACACAGCACAGTTCTCATCCATGAAACACTTTCTGCTTTAGAGTAAGAAGCACGGTCTTGCTTACTAGAGTCTCTAAAGCAGAAGGAAACATGAGTGTGCTCAGACCAAAAGAACTGTGTTACCCACACATTCGGACCATATCTAGTAGAACTCTTCTTCTGAAACTGATACAAACCATAGTTCCTCTAACATCCAATGCTTTTCAGTTAAGAGCGAGAAACGTGTGAGCTCTGTGAATGATGTAGATTCCATTGAGCAGAAAAGTTCCTGCCTTTACCTGAAATGAAGTCTTGCTTGTAGGAATACAGATAGCTGGGGATTGAACTCCATTTCTGAAGGGAAACTCCCTGCACAGTTCTCATCCATGTACCACACTCTGATTTAGGGCAAGAAGCACGCTCTTGCTTTCTAGATTCTCTAATACAGAGGGAAACGTGAGTGTGCTCAGAGCAAAAAAACGGTGTTTCCCACACATACGGACCATATCTAGTTCAACTCTGTCTGAAACTGATACAAACCATAGGTCCATTAACATCCAATTCTTTTCAGTTAAGAGCGAGAAACGTGTGAGCTCTGTGAATGATGTAGATTCCATTGAGCAGAAAAGTTCCTGCCTTTACCTGAAATGATGTCTTGCTTGTAGGAATACACAGAGCCTGGGATTGAACTCCATTTCTCAAGGGAAACTCCCTGCACAGTTCTCATCCATGTACCACACTCTGATTTAGGGCAAGAAGCACGCTCTTGCTTTCTAGATTCTCTAATACAGAGGGAAACTTGAGTGTGCTCAGAGCAAAAAAACGGTGTTTCCCACACATACGGACCATATCTAGTTCAACTCTGTCTTAAACTGATACAAACCATAGGTCCTCTAACATCCAATGCTTGTCCGTTAAGAAGAAAATGAGTGAGCTTCGTGAACGATGCAGGTCCTTTGAGCTGAAAAGTGACAACCCTAACCTGAAAAGAAATTTTGCTTTTAGGAAGACACAGAGCATGCGATTTAATTCCATTTTTGAAGGGAAACACACAGCACAGTTCTCATCCATGAAACACTTTCTGCTTTAGAGTAAGAAGCACAGTCTTGCTTTCTAGAGTCTCTAAAACAGAAGGAAACATGAGTGTGCTCAGACCAAAAGAACTGTGTTTCCCACACATTCGGACCATATCTAGTTCAACTCTGCTTCTGAAACTTATACAAACCACAGGTCCACTAACCTCCAATGGTTTTCATTTAAGAGCGTCAAACGTGTGAGATGCGTGAAACGATGTAGCTCCTTTGAGCTGAAAAGTGACTGAGTTTACATAAAACGAATTATTGCCTGTAGGAAGACACAGAGCCTGGGATTTAACTCCATTTCTGACGGGAAACACACAGCACAGTTCTCATGCATGAAAAACACTCTGCTATAGAGCAAGAACCAAGCTCTTGCTTTCTAGAGTCTCTAATACTGCAGGAAGAGTGAGTGTGCTCAGAACAAAAGAACAGTGTTTCCTAAACATACGGAACATGTCTAGTTCTGCTCTGCTTCTGAAACTGATAAAAACCACAGGTCCTCTAACATCCAATGCTTTTCAATTAAGAGCAACAAACGTCTGAGCTTCGTGAACGATGTAGCTTCATTTGAGCTGTTAAGTGACTGTGTATACCTGAAACGATTTCTTTCCTGTAGGAAGACACAGAGCTTGGGATTTAACTCCATTTCTAAAGGAAATGCACACCACATTTCTCATCCATGAAACACACTCTGCTTTAGAGCAAGAAGCATGCTCTTGCTTTCTAGAGTCTCTAATACAGCAGGAAAAGTGATGTGCTCAGAACAAAAGAAATGTGTGTCCTACACATATGGAATATATCTAGTTCAACTCTGCTTCTGAAAGTGATACAAACCACAGGTCCTCTAACATCCAATGTTTCCATTTAAGAGCGAGAAACGTGAGAGCTTTGTGAAAGACGTAGATTCCTTTGAGCTGAAAAGTGACTGTGTTTATCTGAAATGAAGTCTTGCATATAGGAAGACACAGAACCTGGGATTTAACTCCATTTCTGAAGGGAGACCCAAAGCTTAGTTCTCATCCATGAAACAAACTCTGCTTTAGAGCAAGAAGCACGCTCTTGCTTTCTAGAATCTCTAATACAGAGGGAAACGTGAGTGTGCTCAGAGCAAAAAAACGGTGTTTCCCACACATATGGACCATATCTAGTTCATCTCTGTCTTAAACTGATACAAACCATAGGTCCTCTAACATCCAATGCTTGTCCGTTAAGAAGAGAAATGAGTGAGCTTCGTGAACGATGCAGGTCCTTTGAGCTGAAAAGTGACTACCCTAACCTGAAAAGAAATTTTGCTTTTAGGAAGACACAGAGCATGCGATTTAATTCCATTTTTGAAGGGAAACACACAGCACAGTTCTCATCCATGAAACACTTTCTGCTTTAGAGTAAGAAGCACAGTCTTGCTTTCTAGAGTCTCTAAAACAGAAGGAAACATGAGTGTGCTCAGACCAAAAGAACTGTGTTTCCCACACATTCGGACCATATCTAGTTCAACTCTGCTTCTGAAACTTATACAAACCACAGGTCCACTAACCTCCAATGGTTTTCATTTAAGAGCGTCAAACGTGTGAGATGCGTGAAATGATGTAGCTCCTTTGAGCTGAAAAGTGAATGCGTTTACATGAAACGAATTATTGCCTGTAGGAAGACACAGAGCCTGGGATTTAACTCCATTTCTGACGGGAAACACAGAGCACAGTTCTCATGCATGAAAAACACTCTGCTATAGAGCAAGAACCAAGCTCTTGCTTTCTAGAGTCTCTAATACTGCAGGAAAAGTTAGTGTGCTCAGAACAAAAGAACAGTGTTTCCTAAACATACGGAACATGTCTAGTTCTGCTCTGCTTCTGAAACTGATAAAAACCACAGGTCCTCTAACATCCAATGCTTCTCAGTTAAGGAGAGAAACGTGTGAGCTTCATGAACGATGTAGGTCCTTTGAGCTGAACAGTGACTACCCTTACCTGAAACGAAGTCTTCCTTGTAGGAAAACACAGAGCGTAGGATTTAACATCATATCTGAAGGGAACCACACAGCACTGTTCTCATCCATGAAACACACTCTGCTTTAGAGCACGAAGCACGCTCTTTCTTTCTAGAATCTCTAAAACACAAGGAAACGTGAGTGTGCTCAGACCAAAAGAACTGTGTTTCCTACACATTCGGACCATATCAAGGACAACTCTGCTTCTGAAACTGATACAAAGCATAGGTCCTCTAACATCCAATGCTTTTCAGTTAAGAGCAAGAAACGTGTGAGCTCTGTGAATGATGTAGATTCCATTGAGCTGAAAAGTTCCTGCCTTTACCTGAAATGAATTCTTGCTTGTATGAAGACACAGAGCCTGGGATTGAACTCCATTTCTGAGGGAAACACAAAGCACAGTTCTCATCCATGAAACCCAAGTTTCTTTAGAGCAAGAACCAAGTTCTTGCTTTCTAGAGTCTCTAATACAGCAGGAAACATTAGTGTGTTATGAAAAAAGAACGGTGTATCCTATATATGCAGACCATAACTAGTTCAACTCTGCTTCTGAAACTGGTACAAACCACAGGTCCTCTAACATCCAATGCTTCTCAGTTAAGAAGAGAAACGTGTGAGCTTCGTGAACGATGTAGGTCCTTTGAGCTGAAAAGTGACTACCCTTATCTGAAACGAAGTCTTGCTTGTAGGAAGACACAGAGCATGGAATTTAACTCCATTTTGGAAGGGAAACACAGCACAGTTCTCATCCATGAAAAACACTCTGCTTTAGAAAAAGAACCAAGCCCTTGCTTTCTAGAGTATCTAATACTGCAGGAAAAATGAGTGTGCTCAGAACAAAAGAACAGTGTTTCCTAAACATACAGAACATGTCTAGTTCAACTCTGCTTCTGAAACTGATAAAAACCACAGGTCCTGTAACATCCAATGCTTTTCAATTAAGAGCGACAAACGTGTGAGCTTTGTGAACGATGTAGCTTCATTTGAGCCGTAAAGTGACTGTGTTTACCTGAAACAATTTCTTGCTTGTAGGAAGACACAGAGCCTGGGATTGAACTCCATTTCTGAGGGAAACACAAAGCACAGTTCTCATCCATGAAACACACTCTGCTTTAGAGCAAGAAACATGCTCTTGCTTTCTAGAGTCTCTAATACAGCAGGAAAAGTGAGTGTGCTCAGAAAAAAGAACGGTGTTTCCTACACATACAGACCATATCTAGTACAACTCTGCTTCTGAAACTGATAACAACCACAGGTCCTCTAACATCCAATGCTTTTCAAATAGGAGCGACAAATGTGTGAGCTTTGTGAATGATGTAGCTTCATTTGAGCTGTAAAGTGACTGTGTTTACCTGAAATGATTTCTTGCTTTTAGGAAGACACAGAGCTTGATTTAACTCCATTTCTGAAGGAAATGCACAGCACAGTTGTCATCCATGAAACACACTCTGCTTTAGAGCAAGAAGCACGCTCTTGCTTTCTAGAGTCTCTAATACAGCAGGAAACGTGATGTGCTCAGAACAAAAGAACTGTGTTTCCTACACATATGGACCATATCTAGTTCAATTCTGCTTTTGAAAGTGATACAAACCACAGGTCCTCAAACATCCAAGCTTTTCAATTTAGAGCGAGAAACGTGTGAGCTTTGTGAACGATGTAGCTTCCTTAGAGCTGAAATGTGTTTACCTGAAATGAAGTCTTGCTTGTAGGAAGACAGAGAGCCTGGGATTGAACTCCTTTTCTGAAGGGAAACTCCCAACACAGTTCTCATCCATGAAACACAGTCTCCTTTAGAGCAAGAAGCACGCTCTTGTTTTCTAGAGTCTCTAATACAGAGGGAAACGTGAGTGTGCTCAGAGCAAAAGAACGGTGCTTCCCACACATACAGACCATATCAAGTTCAACTCTGACAGAAACTGATACAAACTATAGGTCCTCTAACATCCAATGCTTGTCCGTTAAGAAGAGAAATGTGTGAGCTTCGTGAATGATGTAGCTCCTTTGAGCTGAAACGTGACTGCGTTTACATGAAACGAATTATTGCCTGTAGTAAGACACAGAGCCTAGGATTTAACTCAATTTCTGAAGGGAAACACAAAGCACAGTTATCATCCATGAAACACACTCTGCTTTAGAGCATGAAGCATTCTCATGCTTTCTAGTGTCTCTAATACAGCAGGAAACGTGAGTGTGCTCTGAACAAGGAACGGTGTTTCATACACATAGGCAACATATATACTTCAACTCTGCTTCTAAAACTGATACAAACCACCGGTCCTCTAACATCCCATGCTTGTTACTTAAGAGCGAAACAAATGTGAACTTTGTGAACGATGTAGCATCCTTTGAGCTGAAAAGTGACTGTGTTTACCTGAAATGATGTCTTGCTTGTAGGAAAACACAGAGCCTGGGATTGAACCCCATTTCTCAAGTGAAACTCCCAGCACAGTTCTCATCCATGAAAAACACTCTGCTTTAGAGCAAGAAGCATGCTCTTGCTGTATAGAGTCTCTAATACAGAGGGAAACGTGAGTGTGCTCAGAGCAAAAGAACGGTGTTTCCCACACATACGGACCATATCTAGTTATACTCTGTCTGAAAATGATACAAACCATACGTCCTCTATCTTCCAATGCTTTTCCGTTAAGAAGAGAAATGTGTGAGCTTCGTGATAGATGCAGGTCCTTTAAGCTGAAAAGTGACTACCCTTACCTAAAAAGAAATTTTGCTTCTAGGAAGACACAGAGCGTGGGATTTAACTCCATTTCTGAAGGGAAACACACAGCACAGTTCTCATCCATGAAACACTTTCTGCTTTAGAGTAAGAAGCACGGTCTTGCTTACTAGAGTCTCTAAAACAGAAGGAAACATGAGTGTGCTCAGACCAAAAGAACTGTGTTACCCACACATTCAGACCATATCTAGTAGAACTCTTCTTCTGAAACTGATACAAACCATAGTTCCTCTAACATCCAATGCTTTTCAGTTAAGAGCGAGAAACGTGTGAGCTCTGTGAATGATGTAGATTCCATTGAGCAGAAAAGTTCCTGCCTTTACCTGAAATGAAGTCTTGCTTGTTGGAATACACAGAGCTGGGGATTGAACTCCATTTCTCAAGGGAAACTCCCTGCACAGTTCTCATCCATGTACCACACTCTGATTTCGGGCAAGAAGCACGCTCTTGCTTTCTAGTTTCTCTAATACAGAGGGAAACGTGAGAGTACTCAGAGCAAAAAAATGGTGTTTCCCACACATACGGACCATATCTAGTTCAACTCTGTCTGAAACTGATACAAACCATAGGTCCTTTAACATCCAATTCTTTTCAGTTAAGAGCGAGAAACGTGTGAGCTCTGTGAATGATGTAGATTCCATTGAGCAGAAAAGTTCCTGCCTTTACCTGAAATGAAGTCTTGCTTGTAGGAATACACAGAGCCTGGGATTGAACTCCATTTCTCAAGGGAAACTCCCTGCACAGTTCTCATCCATGTACCACACTCTGATTTAGAGCAAGAAGCACGCTCTTGCTTTCTAGATTCTCTAATACAGAGGGAAACGTGAGTGTGCTCAGAGCAAAAAAACGGTGTTTCCCACACATACGGACCATATCTAGTTCAACTCTGTCTTAAACTGATACAAACCATAGGTCCTCTAACATCCAATGCTTGTCCGTTAAGAAGAGAAATGAGTGAGCTTCGTGAACGATGCAGGTCCTTTGAGCTGAAAAGTGACTACCCTAACCTGAAAAGAAATTTTGCTTTTAGGAAGACACAGAGCATGCGATTTAATTCCATTTTTGAAGGGAAACACACAGCACAGTTCTCATCCATGAAACACTTTCTGCTTTAGAGTAAGAAGCACGGTCTTGCTTTCTAGAGTCTCTAAAACAGAAGGAAACATGAGTGTGCTCAGACCAAAAGAACTGTGTTTCCCACACATTCGGACCATATCTAGTTCAACTCTGCTTCTGAAACTTATACAAACCACAGGTCCTCTAACCTCCAATGGTTTTCATTTAAGAGCGTCAAACGTGTGAGATGCGTGAAACGATGTAGCTCCTTTGAGCTGAAAAGTGAATGCGTTTACATGAAACGAATTATTGCCTGTAGGAAGACACAGAGCCTGGGATTTAACTCCATTTCTGACGGGAAACACACAGCACAGTTCTCATGCATGAAAAACACTCTGCTATAGAGCAAGAACCAAGCTCGTGCTTTCTAGAGTCTCTAATACTGCAGGAAGAGTGAGTGTGCTCAGAACAAAAGAACAGTGTTTCCTAAACATACGGAACATGTCTAGTTCTGCTCTGCTTCTGAAACTGATAAAAACCACAGGTCCTCTAACACCCAATGCTTTTCAATTAAGAGCAACAAACGTCTGAGCTTCGTGAACGATGTAGCTTCATTTGAGCTGTTAAGTGACTGTGTATACCTGAAATGATTTCTTTCCTGTAGGAAGACACAGAACTTGGGATTTAACTCCATTTCTAAAGGAAATGCACACCACATTTCTCATCCATGAAACACACTCTGATTTAGAGCAAGAAGCATGCTCTTGCTTTCTAGAGTCTCTAATACAGCAGGAAAAGTGATGTGCTCAGAACAAAAGAAATGTGTGTCCTACACATATGGTTCATATCTAGTTCAACTCTGCTTCTGAAAGTGATACAAACCACAGGTCCTCTAACATCCAATGTTTCCATTTAAGAGCGAGAAACGTGAGAGCTTTGTGAACGACGTAGATTCCTTTGAGCTGAAAACTGACTGTGTTTATCTGAAAAGAAATCTTGCTTGTAGGAAGACACAGACACTGGGATTGAACTCCATTTCTGAAGGGAAACTCCCAGCACAGTTCTCATCCATGAAACACACTCTGCTTTAGAGCAAGAGGCATGCTCTTGCTTTCTAGAATCTCTAATACAGAGGGAAACCTGAGTGTGCTCACAGCGAAAGAACGGTGTTTCCCACACATACAGACCATATCTAGTTCAACTCTGTCTGAAACTGATACAAACCATAGGTCCTCTAACATCCAGTGCTTGTCCGTTAAGAAGAGAAATGTGTGAGCTTTGTGAACGATACAGGTCCTTTGAGCTGAAAAGTGACTACCCTTACCTGAAAAGAAATTTTGCTTGTAGAAAGACACAGAGCCTGGGATTTAACTCCATTTCTGAAGGAAACACACAGCACTGTTCTCGTCAATGAAACACACTCTGCTTTAGAGCAAGAAGCACGCTTTTGCTTTCTAGTGTCTCTAATACAGCAGGAAACATGAGTGTGCTCCGAACAAAGGAACGGTGTTTGTTACACATAGGGAACATATATAGTTCAACTCTGCTTCTAAAACTGATACAATTTCTGGTCCTCTAACATCCCATGCTTGTCACTTAAGAGCGAGAAACATGTGAGCTTTTTGAACGATGTAGCTTCCTTTGAGCTGAAAAGTGACTGTGTTTACCTGAAACGAAGTCTTGCTTGTAGGAAGACACAGAACCTGGGATTTAACTCCATTTCTGACGGGAGACCCAAAGCTTAGTTCTCATCCATGAAACAAACTCTGCTTTAGAGCAAGAAGCACGCTCTTGCTTTCTAGATTCTCTAATACAGAGGGAAACGTGAGTGTGCTCAGAGCAAAAGAACGGTGTTTCCCACACATACGGACCATATCTATTTCAACTCTGTCTGAAACTGATACAAACCATAGGTCCAATAACATCCAATGCTTGTCCGTTAAGAAGAGAAATATGTGAGCTTCATGAACGATGAAGCTTCATTTGAGCTGTAAAGTGACTGTGTTTACCTGAAACGATTTCTTGCTTGTAGGAAGACACAGAGCTTGGCATTTAACTCCATTTCTAAAGGAAACGCACAGCATAGTTCTCATCCATGAAAAACACTCTGCTATAGAGCAAGAACAAACCTTTTGCTTTGTAATTTCTCTAATACAGCAGGAAACCTGAGTATGCTCAGTACAGAAGAACCGTGTTTTCTACACAAAAGGACCGTATCTATTTCAACTCTGATTCTGAAAGTGATACAAACCACAGGTCCTGTAACATCCAATGCTTGTCCGTTAAGAAGAGAAATGTGTGAGCTTCGTGATCAATGTAGGTCCTTTGAGCTGAAATG
This sequence comes from Onychomys leucogaster, assembly GCA_949786385.1. Lineage (NCBI taxonomy): Eukaryota > Metazoa > Chordata > Mammalia > Rodentia > Cricetidae > Onychomys > Onychomys leucogaster. Next base: position 1,893,952 of record CATKUP010000082.1, read on the forward strand.
TGATTAGAATTACCTGAAACGATTTCTTGCTTGTAGGAAGACAGGGAGCCTGGGATTTAACTCCATTTCTGAAGGGAAACAGACAGCACAGTTCCCATCCATGAAACACACTCTGCTTTATAATAAGATGAATGATCTTGCTTTCTAGAGTCTCTAAAACAGAAGGAAACATGAGTGCGCTCAGACCAAAAGAACTGTGTTTCCCACTCATTTTGCCCATAGCTAGTTCATCTTTGCTTCTGAAACTGATACAAACCACAGGTCTTATAACCTCCAATGGATTTCAGTTAATAGTGACAAACGTGTGAGCTGCGTGAACAATGTAGCTCCTTTGAGCTGAAAAGTGACTGCGTTTACATGAAACGAATTATTGCTTATAGGAAGAAACAGAGCCTGGGATTTAACTCCATTTCTGATGGGAAACACACAGCACAGTTCTCATCCATGAAAAACACTCTGCTATAGAGCAAGAACCAAGCTTTTGCTTTCTAATTTCTCTAATAAAGCAGGAAACCTGAGTGTGCTCAGAACCAAAGAACGGTGTTTTCTACACATATGGACCATATCTTGTTCAACTCTGCTTCTGAAACTGATAAATACAACAGGTCCTCTAAAATCCAATGCTTTTCCATTTAGAGCGACAAACGTGTGAGCTGCGTGAATGTTGTAGTTTCCTTTGAGCTGAAAAGTTACTGCCTTTACCTGAAACGAAGTATTGCTTGTATGGAGACACAGAGCCTGGGATTGAACTCCATTTCTGAGGGAAACACAACGCACAGTTCCTATCCATGAAACACACTCTGCTTTAGAGCAAGAAACATGCTCTTGCTTTCTAGAGTCTCTAATACAGCAGGAAAACTGAGTGTGATCAGAAAAAAGAACAGTGTTTCCTACACATACTGAACATATCTAGTTCAACTCTATCTGAAACTGATACAAACCATAGATCCAGTAACATCCATTGATTTTCCGTTTAGAAGAGAAATGTGTGAGCTTCGTGAACGATGCAGGTCCTTTGAGCTGAAGAGTGACTACCCTTACCTGAGAAGAAATTTTGCTTGTAGCAAGACACAGACCGTGGGATTGAACTCCATTTCTGAAGTGAAACACACACCACAGTTCTCATCCATGTAACACACTCTGCTCTATAGCAAGAAGCACACTCTTGCATTCTAGAGTCTCTAATACAAAGGGAAACTTGAGTGTGCTCAGAGCAAAAGAACGGTGTTTCACACACATAAGGACCATATATAGTTCACCTCTGTCTGAAAGTGAGACAAACCATAGGTCCTCTAATATCCAATGCTTGTCCGTTAAGAAGAGAAATGTGTGAGGTTCATGAACAATGCAGGTCCTTTGAGCTGAAAAGTGACTACCCTTACCTGAAAAGAAATTTTGCTTGTAGGAAGACACAGAGCCTGGGATTTAACTCAATTTCTGAAGGGAAACACACAGCACAGTTCTCATCCATGAAAAACACTCTGCTTTAGAGCAAGAACCAAGCTCTTGCTTTCTAGAGTCTCTAATACTGCAGGAAAAGTGAGTTTCCTCAGAACAAAAGAACAGTGTTTCCTAAATATACAGAACATGTCTAGTTCAACTCTGCATCTGAAAGTGATACAAACCCCAGGTCCTCTAACATCCAATGCTTTTCAGTTAAGAGCGAGATACGTGTGAGCTTTGTGAACGATGTATCTTCCTTGGAGCTGAAAAGTGACTGTGTTTACCTGAAATGAAGTCTTGCTTGTAGGAAGAAACAGAGCCTGGGATTGAACTCCATTTCTGAAGTGAAAATCCCAGCACAGTTCTCATCCATGAAACATACTCTGCTTTAGAGCAAGAAGCACGCTCTTGCTTTCTAGAGTCTCTAATACAAAGGGAAACGTGAGTGTGCTCAGAGCAAAAGAACGGTGTTTCCCACACATACGGACCATATCTAGTTCAACTCTGTCTGAAACTTATACAAACCATAGGTCCTCTAACATCCAATGCTTGTCCGTTTAGAAGAGAAATGTGTAAGCTTCGTGAACGATGCAGGTCCTTTCAGCTGAAAAGTGAATCCCCATACCTGAAAAGAAATTTTGCTTGTAGGAAGACACAGAGTGTGGGATTTAACTCCATTCCTGAAGGGAAACACACAGCACAGTTCTCATCCATGAAACACTTTCTGCTTTAGAGTAAGAAGCACGCTTTTGCCTTCTAGAGTCTCTAAAACAGAAGGAAACATGAGTGTGCTCAGACCAAAAGAACTGTGTTTTCCATATATTTGGACCATATCTAGTTCAACTCTTCTTCTGAAACTGATAAAAACCACAGGTCCTCTAAAATCCAATGCTATTCAATTAAGAGCGACAAACGTGTGAGCTGAGTGAACGATGTAGCTCCTTTGAGCTGAAAAGTGACTGCGTTTACATGAAACGAATTATTGCCTGTAGGAAGACACAGAGCCTGGGATTTAACTCCATTTCTGTCGGAAATCACACAGCACAGATCTCATCCATGAAAACACTATGCTATAGAGCAAGAACCAACCTCTTGCTTTCAAGTGTCACTAATACTGCAAGAAATGTGAGTGTGCTCAGAACAAAAGAACGGTGTTTCTTTAAACATACGGAACATATCTAGTTCAACTCTGCTTCTGAAACTGATAGAAACTACAGGTCCTCTAACATCCAATGCTTTTCAATTAAGTGTGACAAACGTGTGAGCAGCGTGAACGATGTAGCTTCCTTTGAGCTGCAATGTGACTGTGTATACCTGAAATGATATCTTGCTTGTAGGAAGACACAGAGCTTGGGATTTGACTCAATTTCTGAAGGAAATGCACAGCACAGTTCTCATCCATGAATCACACTCTGCTTTAGAGCAAGAAACAAGCTCTTGCTTTCTAGTGTCTCTAATATAGCAGGAAACGTGATGTGCTCAGAACAAAGAACAGTGTGTCCTACACATATGGAATATATCTAGTTCAACTCTGCTTCTGAAAGTGATACAAACCACAGGTTCTCTAACATCCAATGCTTTTCAGTTAAGAGCGAGAAACGTGTGAGCTTTGTGAACAATGTAGCATCCTTTGAGCTGAAAAGTGTCTGTGTTTACCTGAAACGAAGTCTTGCTTGTAGGAAGACACAGAGCCTGGGATTGAACTCCATTTATGAAGGGAAACTCCCAGCACAGTTCTCATCCATGAAACACTCTCTGCTCTATAGCAAGAAGCACGCTCTTGCATTCTAGAGTCTCTATTTCAAAGGGAAATATGAGTGTGCTCAGAGCAAAAGAATGGTGTTTCACACACATACGGACCATATCTAGTTCAACTCTGTCTGAAACTGAGACAAACCATAGGTCCTCTAACATCCAATGCTTGTCAGTTAAGAAGAGAAATGTGTGAGGTTCAAGATCGATGCAGGTCCTTTGAGCTGAAAAGTGACTACCCTTACCTGAAAGAAATTTTGCTTGTAGGAAGACACAGAGCATGGGATTAAACACCATTTCTGAGGGAAACACAAAGCACAGTTCTCATCCATGAAACACTTTCTGCTTTAGAGTAAGAAGCACGGTCTTGCTTTCTAGACTCTCTAAAACAGAAGGAAACGTGATTGTGCTCAGACCAAAAGAACTGTGTTTCCCACACATTTGGACCATATCTAGTTCAACTCTTCTTCTGAAACTGATAAAAACCACAGGTCCTCTAACATCCAATGCTTTTCAATTAAGAGCGACAAACGTGTGAGCTGCCTGAACGATGTAGCTCCTTTGAGCTGAAAAGTGACTGCGTTTACATGAAACGAATTATTGCCTGTAGGAAGACACAGAGCCTGGGATTTAACTCCATTTCTGATGGAACACACACAGCACAGTTCTCATCCATGATAACACTCTGCTATAGAGCAAGAACCAAGCTCCAGCTTTCTAGAGTCTCTAATACTGCAAGAAAATTGAGTGTGCTCAGAACAAAAGAACGGTGTTTCCTAAACATACGGAACATGTCTAGTTCAACTCTGCTTCTGAAACTGATAAAAACCAAAGGTCCTAGAACATCCAATGCTTTTCAATTATGATCGACAAACATGTGAGCTTCGAGAACGATGTAGCTACCTTTGAGCTGAGAAGTGACTGTGTTTACCTGAAACGAAGTCTTGCTTGTAGGAAGACACAGAGCCTGGGATTTAACTCCATTTCTGATGGAACACACACAGCACAGTTCTCATCCATGATAACACTCTGCTATAGAGCAAGAACCAAGCTCCAGCTTTCTAGAGTCTCTAATACTGCAAGAAAATTGAGTGTGCTCAGAACAAAAGAACGGTGTTTCCTAAACATACGGAACATGTCTAGTTCAACTCTGCTTCTGAAACTGATAAAAACCAAAGGTCCTAGAACATCCAATGCTTTTCAATTATGATCGACAAACATGTGAGCTTCGAGAACGATGTAGCTACCTTTGAGCTGAGAAGTGACTGTGTTTACCTGAAACGAAGTCTTGCTTGTAGGAAGACACAGAGCCTGGGATTGAACTCCATTTCTGAAGGGAAACAAAAAGCACAGTTCTCAACCATGAAACACACTCTGCTTTAGAGCAAGAAGCAAGCTCTTGCTTTCTAGAGTCTCTAATACAAAGGGAAACTTGAGTGTGCTCAGAGCAAAAGAATGGTGTTTCACACACATACGGACCATATCTAGTTCAACTCTGCTTCTAAAACTGATACAAACCATAGGTCCTCTAACATCCCATGCTTGTCCGTTAAGAAGAGAAATGTGTGAGCTTCTTGAAAGATGCATGTCCTTTGAGCTGAGAAGTGACTGTGTTTACCTGAAACGAAGTCTTGCTTGTAGGAAGACACACAGCCTGGGATTTAACTCCATTTCTGAAGGGAAACACACAACACAGTTCTCATACATGAAACACACTCTTCTTTAGAGCAATAAGCACGCTCTTGCATTCTAGAGTCTCCAATACAGCAGGAAACATGAGTGTACTCAGAACAAAAGAATGGTGTTTCCTACACATATCAACCATATCTAGTTCAACTCTGCCTCTGAAACTGATACAAACCACAGGTCCTCTAACATCCAATGCGTGTCAGTTCAGAAGAGAAACGTGTGAGCTTCGTGAACGATGCAGGTCCTTTGAGCTGAAAAGTGACTATCCTTACCTGAAACGAAATCTTGCTTGTAGGAAGACAAAGAGCATGGGATTTACTCCATTTCTGAAGGGAAACACACAGCACAGTTCTCATCCTTGAAACACTTTCTGCTTTAAGGTAAGAAGCATGGTCTTGCTTTCTAGAGTCTCTAAAACAGAAGGAAACATGAGTGTGCTCAGACCAAAAGAACTGTGTTTCCCACACATTTGGACCATATCTAGTTCAACTCTTCTTCTGAAACTGATAAAAACCACAGGTCCTCTAACATCCAATGCTTTTCAATTAAGAGCGACAAACGTGTGAGCTGCGTGAACGATGTAGCTCCTTTGAGCTGAAAAGTGACTGCATTTACATGAAAAGAATTATTGCCTGTAGGAAGACACAGAGCCTGGGATTTAACTCCATTTCTGATGGAAAACACACAGCAAAGTTCTCATCCATGAAAACACTCTGCTATAGAGCAAGAACCAAGCTCTTGCTTTCTAGAGTCTCTAATACTGCAAGAAAAGTGAGTGTGTTCAGAATAAAAGAACGGTGTTTCCTAAACATATGGAACATGTCTAGTTCAACTCTGCTTCTGAAACTGATAAAAAACCAAAGGTCCTTGAACATCCAATGCTATTCAATTATGATCGACAAATATGTGAGCTTTGTGAATAATGTAGCTTCCTTTGAGCTGAAAAGTGACTGTGTTTACCTGAAACGAAGTCTTGCTTGTAGGAAGACACAGACCCTGGGATTTAACTCATTTTCAGAAGGGAAACACAAAGCACAGTTCTCCTCCCTGAAACCCACTCTGCTTTAGAGCAAGAAGCAAGCTCTTGCTTTCTAGAGTCTCTAATACAGAGGGAAACGTGAGTGTGCTCAGAACAAAGAACAGTGTTTCCTAAACATAAGGAACACGTCTAGTTCAACTCTGCTTCTGAAACTGATAAAAACCACAGGTCCTTGAACATCCAGTGCTTTTCAATTAAGAGCGACAAACGTGTGAGTTGCGTGAACGATGTAGCTCCCTTTGAGCTGAAAAGTGTCTGTGTTTACCTGAAACGAAATCTTGCGTGTAGGAAAACACCGACCCTGGGATTGATCTCCATTTCTGAAGGGAAACACAAAGCACAGTTCTCATCCATGAAACACACTCTGCTTTAGAGGAAGAAGAATGCTCTTGCTTTCTAGTGTCTCTAATACAGCAGGAAACGGGAGTGTGTTCCGACCAAAGGAACGGTGTTTCTTACACATAGGGAACATGTATACTTCAACTCTGCTTCTGAAACTGATACAAACCACAGGTCCTCTAACAACCCATGCTTTTCAATTATGAGCAAGAAACATGTGAGCTTTTTGAACAATGTAGCTTCCTTTGAGCTGAAATGTGACTGTGTTTACCTGAAACGAAATCTTGCATGTAGGAAGACACAGAGCTTGGGATTGAACTCCATATCTGAAGGGAAACTCCCAGCACATTTCTTATCAATGAAACACATTCTGCTTTAGAGCAAGTAACACGTTCTTACTTTCTAAAGTCTCTAATGGAGAGGAAAACGTGAGTGTGCTCAGAGCAAAAGAATGGTGTTTCCCACACATACGGACCATATCTAGTTCAACTCTGTCTGAAACTGATACAAACCATAGGTCCTCTAACAGCCAATGCTTGTCCGTTAAGAAGAGAAATGTGTGAGCTTCGTGAACAATGCAGGTCCATTGACCTGAACAGTGACTACCCTTACCTGAAAAGAAATTTTCCTTGTAGGAAGACACAGAGCATGGGATTTAACTCCATTTCTGAAGGGAAACACCCAGCACAGTTCTCATCCGTGAAACACTTTCTGCTTTAGAGTAAGAAGCCCGGTCTTGCTTTCTAGAGTCTCTAAAACAGAAGGAAACATGAGTGTGCTCAGACCTAAAGAACTGTGTTTCCCACTCATTCGGACCATATGTAGTTAAATTCTGCTTCTGAAACTTATACAAACCACAGGTCCTCTAACCTCCAATGGTTTTCAGTTAAGAGCGACAAACGTGTGAGCTGCGTGAAAAGATGTAGCTCCTTTGAGCTGATAAGTGACTGTGTTTACATGAAACGAATCATTGCCTGTAGGAAGACACAGAGCCTGGTGTTTAACTCCATTTCTGACGGAAAACACATAGCACAGTTCTCATCCAAGAAAACACTCTGCTATAGAGCAAGAACCAAGCCCTTGCTTTCTAGAGTCTCTGATACTGAAGGAAAAGTGAGTGTGCTCAGAACAAAAGAACAGTGTTTCCTAAACAAACGGAACATGTCTAGTTCAAATCTGCTTCTGAACATGATAAAAACCACAGGTCCTCGAATATGCAATGCTTTTCAATTAAGAGCGACAAACATGTGAGCTCCGTCAACGATGTAGTTTCATTTGAGCTGTAAAGTGACTGTGTTTACCTGAAACGATTTTTTGCTTGTAGGAAGACACAGAGCTTGGGATTTAACTTAGTTCCTGAAGGAAATGCACAGCACAGTTGTCATCCCAGAAACACACTCTACTGTAGTGCAAGAAGCACGCTATTGCTTTCTAGAGTCTCTAATACAGCAGGAAACGTGAAGTGCTAAGAACAAAAGAACTGTGTCCTACACATAAGGACCATATCTATTTCAACTCTGTCTGAAACTGATACAAACCATAGGTCCTCTAACATCCAATGCTTGTCCGTTAAGAAGAGAAATGTGTGAGATTCGGGAACGATGCAGGTCCTTTGAGCTGAAAAGTGACTACCCTTACCTAAAAAGATATTTTGCTTGTAGGAAGACACAGAGCCTGGGATTGAACTCCATTTCTGAAGGGAAACACACAGCACAGTTCTCCTCCATGAAACACACTCTGCTTTATAATAAGAAGAATGGTCTTGCTTTCTAGAGTCTCTAAAACAGAAGCAAACATGAGTGTGCTCAGACCAAAAGAACTGTGTTTCCAACTCATTCGGACCATATCTAGTTCTACTCTGCTTCTAAAACTGATACAAACCATATGTCCTCTAACCTCTAATGGATTTCAGTTAAGAGCAACAAACGTGTGAGCTGCGTGAACAATGTAGCTCCTTTGAGCTGAAAAGTGACTGCGTTTACATGAAACGAATTATTGCCTATAGGAAGACACAAAGCCTGGGATTTAACTCCATTTCTGACGGTAAACACACAGCACAGTTCTCATCCATGAAATCACTCTGCTATAGAGCAAGACCCAAGCTTTTGCTTTCCAATTTCTCTAATAAAGCAGGAAACCTGAGTGTGCTCAGAACAAAAGAACGGTGTTTTCTACACATACGGACCATATCTAGTTCAACTCTGCTTCTGAAACTGATAAATACCACAGTTCCTCTAACATCCAATGCTTTTCAATTAAGAGCGACAAACGTGTGAGCTGCGTGAATGTTGTAGTTTCCTTTGAGCTGAAAAGTTACTGCCTTTACCTGAAAAGAAGTATTGCTTGTACGAAGACAAAGGGACTGGGATTGAACTCCATTTCTGAGGGAAACACATACCACAGTTCCTATCCATGAAACACACTCTGCTTTAGAGCAAGGAACATGCTCTTGCTTTCTAGAGTCTCTAATACAGCAGGAAAACTGAGTGTGCTCAGAAAAAAGAACAGTGTTTCCTACACATACGGAACATATCTAGTTCAACTCTTTCTGAATCTGAGACAAACCAAAGGTCCTGTAACATCCAATGATTGTCCATTTAGAAGAGAAATGTGTGAGCTTTGTGAACGATGCAGGTCCTTTGAGCTGAAGAGTGACTACCCTTACCTGAAAAGAAATTTTGCTTGTAGGGAGACACAGATCGTGGGAATGAACTCCATTTCTGAGGGAAACACAAAGCACAGTTGTCATCCATGAAACACACTCTGCTTTAGAGCAAGAACCAAGCTCTTGCTCTCTAGAGTCTCTAATACAGCAGGAAAAGTGAGTGTGCTCAGAACAAAAGAACTGTGTTGCCTACACGTAAGGATCTTATCTAGTTCAACTCTGCTTCTGAAACTGATAAAAACCACAGATCCTCTAACATCCAATGCTTGTCAGTTAAGAGGAGAAACGTGTGAACTTCATGAACGATGTAGGTCCTTTGAGCTGAAAAGTGACTACCCTTACCTGAAACGAAGTCTTCCTTGTTGGAAAACACAGAGCGTAGGATTTAACACCATATCTGAAGGGAACCACACAGCACTGTTCTCATCCATGAAACACACTCTGCTTTAGAGCACGAAGCACGCTCTTGCTTTCTAGAATCTCTAAAACACAAGGAAACGTGAGTGTGCTCAGAACAAAAGAACTGTGTTTCCTACACATTCGGTCCATATCTAGTTCAACTCTGCTTCTGAAACTGATACAAACCACAGGTCCTCTAATATCCAAAGCTTTTCAGTTAAGAGCGACAAATGTATGAGATGCGTGAACGATGTAGCTTCCTCTGTGCTGAAAAGTGACTGCGTTTACAAGAAACGAATTCTTGCTTATAGGAAGACACAGAGCTTGGGATTTATCTCCATTTCAGAAGGGAAACACACAGCACAGTCTCATCCATGAAACATACTCTGCTTTAGAGCAAGAAGCATGCTCTTGCTTTCTCGAGTCTCTAAAACAGAAGGAAACATGAGTGTGCTCAGACCAAAAGAACTGTGTTTCCTACACTTTCGGACCATATCAAGGACAACTCTGCTTCTGAAACAGACAAAAACCATAGGTCCTCTACCATCCAATGCTTTTCAGTTAAGAGCGAGAAACGTGTGAGCTGTGTGAACGATGTAGATTCCATTGAGCTGAAAAGTTCCTGTCTTTACCTGAAATGAATTCTGGCTTGTATGAAAACACAGAGCCTGGGATTGAACTCCATTTCTGAGGGAAACACAAAGCACAGTTATCATCCATGAAACCCAGTGTGCTTTGGAGCAAGAACCAAGTTCTTGCTTTCTAGAGTCTCTAATACAGCTGGAAATGTTAGTGTGCTATGAAAAAAGAACGGTGTATCCTATATATGCAGACCATAACTAGTTCAACTCTGCTTCTGAAACTGGTACAAACCACAGGTCCTCTAACATCCAATGCTTGTCAGTTAAGATCGACAAACGTGTGAGCTTCTTGATCCTTGTAGCTTTGATAGAGCTTAAAATAACTGCGTTTACCTGAAATGAAATCTTGCTTGTATGAAGACACAGAGCCTGGGATTGAACTCCATTTACGAAGGGAAATACACAGCACAGTTCTCATCCATGATACACACTCTGCTTTAGAGCAAGAAGCATACTCATGCTTTCTTGAGGATCTAAATGTGAAGTAAACATGAGTGTGCTCAGAACAAAAGAACTGTATTTCCTACATATTCGGACCATATCTAGTTCAACTCTGCTTCTGAAACTGATGAAAACCACAGGTCCTCTAACATCCAATGCTTTTCAATTAAGAGCGACAAATGTGTGAGCTTTGTGAACGATGTTGTTTCATTTGAGCTGTAAAGTGACTGTGTTCACCTGAAATGACTTCATGCTTGTAGGAAGACACAGAGCTTAGGATTTAACTCTATTTCTGAAGGAAACGCACAGCACAGTTCTCATCCATGAAACACACTCTGCTTTAGAGCAAGAAGCACGCTCTTGCTTTCTAGAGTCTCTAATATGGCAGGAAAAGTGATGTGCTCAGAACAAAAGAACTATGTGTCCTACACATATGGACCATATCTATTTCAACTCTGCTTCTGAAACGGATACACACCACAGGTACTCTAACATCCAATGCTTCTCAGTTCAGAAGACAAATGTGTGAGCTTCGTGAACGATGTAGGTCCTTTGAGCTGAAAAGTGACTACCCTTACCTGAAACGAAGTATTGCTTTTAGGAAGACACAGATCCTGGGAATGAACTCCATTTCTGAGGGAAACACAAAGCACAGTTGTCATCCATGAAACACACTCTGCTTTAGAGCAAGAACCAAGCTCTTGCTCTCTAGAGTCTCTAATACAGCAGGAAAAGTGAGTGTGCTCAGAACAAAAGAACTGTTTTGCCTCCACGTAAGGATCTTATATAGTTCAACTCTGCTTCTGAAACTGATAAAAACCACAGGTCCTCTAATACCCAAAGCTTTTCAGTTAAGAGCGACAAATGTATGAGTTGCGTGAACGATGTAGCTTCCTCTGTGCTGAAAAGTGACTGCGTTTACAAGAAACGAATTCTTGCTTGTAGGAAGACACAGAGCTTGGGATTTATCTCCATTTCAGAAGGGAAACACACAGCACAGTTCTCATCCATGAAGCACACTCTGCTTTAGAGAAAGAAGCACGCTCTTGCTTTCTCGAGTCTCTAAAACAGAAGGAAACATGAGTGGGCTCAGACCAAAAGAACTGTGTTTCCTACACTTTCGGACCATATCAAGGACAACTCTGCTTCTGAAACAGATAAAAACCATAGGTCCTCTAACATCCAATGATTTTCAGTTAAGAGCGAGAAACGTGTGAGCTCTGTGAATGATGTAGATTCCATTGAGCTGAAAAGTTCCTGCCTTTACCTGATATTAATTCTTGCTTGTATGAAGACACAGAGCCTGGGATTGAACTCCATTTCTGAGGGAAACACAAAGCACAGTTCTCATCCATGAAACCCAGTGTGCTTTGGAGCAAGAACTAAGTTCTTGCTTTCTAGAGTCTCTAATACAGCAGGAAAAGTTAGTGTGCTATGAAAAAAGAACGGTGTATCCTATATATGCAGACCATAACTAGTTCAACTCTCCTTCTGAAACTGGTACAAACCACAGGTCCTCTAACATCCAATGCTTGTCAGTTAAGATCGACAAACGTGTGAGCTTCTTGATCCTTGTAGCTTCGATTGAGCTGAAAATAACTGCGTTTACCTGAAATGAAATCTTGCTTGTATGAAGACACAGAGCCTTGATTGAAGTCCATTTATGTTGGGAAACACAAAGCACAGTTCTCATCCATGAAACATACTCTGTTTTAGAGCAAGAATAAAGCTCTTGCTTTCTAGAGTCTATAAAACAGCAGGAAACTTGAGTGTGCTCAGAACAAAAGAATTGTGTTTCCTACATGTAAGGATGATATCTAGTTCAACTCAGCTTCGGAAACTGATACAAATCAAAGGTCCTCTAACATCCATTGCTTCTCAGTTAAGAAGAGAAACGTGTGAGCTTTGTGAACGATGTAGGTCCTTTGAGCTGAAAAGAGACTACCCTTATCTGAAACGAAGTCTTGCTTGTAGCATGCAATTTAAATCTATTTCGGAAGGGAAACACACAGCACAGTTCTCATTCATGAAAAATACTCTGCTTTAGAGCAAGAACCAAGCTCTTGCTTTCTAGAGTCTCTATTACTGCAGGAAAAATGAGTGTGCTCAGAAAAAAAGAACAGTGTTTCCTAAACATACGGAACATGTCTAGTTCAACTCTGCTTCTGAAACTGATAAAAACCACAGGTCCTGTAACATCCAATGCTTTTCATTTAAGAGCGACAAACGTGTGAGCTTTGTGAACGATGTAGCTTCATTTGAGCTGTAAAGTGACTGGGTTTACCTGAAACGATTTCTTGCTTGTAGGAAGACACAGAGCCTGGGATTGAACTCCATTTCTGAGGGAAACACAAAGCACAGTTCTCATCCATGAAACACACTCTGCTTTAGAGCAAGAAACATGCTCTTGGTTTCTAGAGACTCTAATACAGCCGGAAAAGTGAGTGTGCTCAGAAAAAAGAACGGTGTTTCCTACACATACGGACCATATCTAGTTCAACTCTGCTTCAGAAACTGAAAACAACCACAGGTCCTCTAACATCCGATGCTTTTCAATTAAGAGCGACAAACGTGTGAGCTTCGTGAACGATGTAGCTTCCTTTGAGCTGAAACGTGACTGTCTTTACCTGAAACGAAGTCTCGCTTGTAGGAAGACACAGAGCCTGGGATTGAACTGCTTTTCTGAAGGGAAACTACCAGCACAGATCTCATCCATGAAAGACACTGTGCTTTAGAGCAAGAAGCACGCTCTTGCTTTCTAGAGTCTCTAATACAGAGGGAAACCTGAGTGTGCCCCGAGCAAAAGAACGGTGTTTCCCACACATACGGACCATATCTAGTGCAACTTTGTCAGAAACTGATAAAAACCACAGGTCCTCTAACATCCAATGCTTTTCAATTAAGAGCGACAAACGTGTGAGCTTCGTGAACGATGGAGCTTCCTTTGAGCTGAAAAGTGACTGCGTTTACAAGAAACGAATTCTTGCTTGTAGGAAGACACAGAGCTTGGGATTTATCTCCATTTCAGAAGGGAAACACACAGCACAGTTCTCATCCGTGAAATACACTCTGCTTTAGAGCCAGAATCAAGCTCTTGCTTTCTAGATTCTCTAATACAGTAGTAAACGTGAGTGTGCTCAGAACAAAAGAACTGTGTTTCCTACACGTAAGCATCATATCTAGTTTAACTCTGCTTCTGAAACTGATACAAACCACAGGTCCTCTAACATCCAATGCTTGTCACTTAAGAAGAGAAACGTGTGTGCTTAGTGAACGATGTAGGTCCTTTGAGCCGAAAAGTGACTACACTTACCTGAAACGAAGTCTTGCCTGTAGGAAGACACAGAGCCTGGGATTGAACTCTATTTCTGAAAGGAAACACACAGGACAGTTCTCATCCATGAAACATACTCTGTTTATAGCAAGAAGCAAGCCCTTGCTTTCTAGAGTCTCTAAAACAGAAGGAAATATTAGTGTGCTCAGAAAAAAAGAACTGTGTTTCCTACACATTCGGACCATATCAAGGACAACTCTGCTTCTGAAACTGATACAAACCATAGGTCCTCTAATATCCAATGCTTTTCAGTTAAGAAGGAGAAACGTGTGAGCTCTGTGAATGATGTAGATTCCATTGAGCTGAAAAGTTCCTGCCTTTACCTGAAATTAATTCTTGCTTGTATGAAGACACAGAGCCTGGGATTGAACTCCATTTCTGAGGGAAACACAAAGCACAGTTCTCATCCAAAAAACCAGTGTGCTTTAGAGCAAGAACCAAATTCTTGCTTTCTAGAGTCTCTAATACAACAGGAAAATTGAGTGTGCTCAGAACAAAAGAACAGTGTTTCCTAAACATACGGAACATGTCTAGTTCAACTCTGCTTCTGAAACGGATAAAAACCACAGGTCCTGTAACATCCAATGCTTTTCAATTAAGAGCGACAAACATGTGAGCTTTGTGAACGATGTAGCTTCATTAGAGCTGTAAAGTGACTGGGTTTACCTGAAATGATTTCTTGCTTGTAGGATGACACAGACCTTGGGATTTAACTCCATTTCTGAAGGAAATGCACAGCACAGTTGTCATCCATGAAACACACTCTGCTTTAGAGCAAGAAGCACGCTCTTGCTTTCTAGAGTCTCTAATACAGCAGGAAACGTAATGTGCTCAGAACAAAAGAACTGTGTTTCCTACACATATGGACCATATCTAGTTCAATTCTGCTTCTGAAAGTGATACAAACCACAGGTCCTCTAACGTCCAATGCTTGTCCGTTAAGAAGAGAAATGTGTGAGCTTCGTGAATGATGTAGCTCCTTTGAGCTGAAACGTGACTGTGTTAACATGAAACGAATTATTGCCTGTAGTAAGAAACAGAGCCTAGGATTTAACTCCATTTCTGAAGGGAAATGCAGAGCACAGTTTTCATCCATGAAACACACTCTGCTTTAGAGCATGAAGCATACTCATGCTTTCTACTGTCTCTAATACAGAAGGAAACGTGGGTGTGCTCTGAACAAAGGAACGGTGTTTCTTACACATAGGCAACATATATACTTCAACTCTGCTTCTAAAACTGATACAAACCACAGGTCCTCTAACATCCCATGCTTGTTACTTAAGAGCGAGACACATGTGAGCTTTGTGAATGATGTAGCATCCTTTGAGCTGAAAAGTGACTGTGTTTACCTGAAACGATGTCTTGCTTGTAGGAAGACACAGAGCCTGGGATTGAACTCCATTTCTCAAGTGAAACTCCCAGCACAGTTCTCATCCATGAAACACACTCTGCTTTAGAGCAAGAAGCATGCTCTTGATTTCTAGAGTCTCTAATACAGAGGGAAACGTGAGTGTGCTCATACCAAAAGAACTGTGTTTCCTACACATTCGGACCATATCAAGGACAACTCTGCTTCTGAAACTGATACAAACCATAGGTCCTCTAACATCCAATGCTTTTCAGTTAAGAAGGAGAAACTCGTGAGCTCTGTGAATGATGTAGATTCCATTGAGCTGAAAAGTTCCTGCCTTTACCTGAAATGAATTCTTGCTTGTATGAAGACACAGAGCCTGGGATTGAACTCTATTTCTGAAAGGAAACACACAACACAGTTCTCATCCATGAAACACACTCTGGTTATAGCAACAAGCACGCCCTTGCTTTCTAGAGTCTCTAAAACAGAAGGAAATATTAGTGTGCTCAGACAAAAAGAAATGTGTTCCCTACAAATTCAGGCCATCTCTAATACAACTCTGCTCCTGAAACTGATACAAACCATAGGTCCTCTAACATCCAATGCTTTTCAGTTACAAGCAAGAAACGTGTGAGCTCTGTGAATGATGTAGTTTCCTTTGAGCTGAAAAGTTACTGCCTTTACCTGAAATGAATTCTTGCTTGTATGAAGACATAGAGCCTGGGATTGAACTCCATTTCTCAGGGAAACACAAAGCCCAGTTCTCATCCATGAAGCACAGTGTGCATTATAGCATGAACCAAGTTCTTGCTTTCTAGATTCTCTAATACAGCAGGAAACGTGAGTGTGCTCTGAAAAAAGAACGGTGTATCCTACATATGCAGACCATACCTAGTTCAACTCTGCTTCTGAAACTGATACAAACCATAGGTCCTCTAACATCTAATGCTTGTCAGTTAAGATCGACAAACGTGTGATCTACCTGAATGATGTAGCTTCGATTGAGCTGAAAATGACTGCGTTTACCTGAAATGAAGTCTTGCTTGTATGAAGACACAGAGCCTGGGATTGAACTCCATTTACGAAGGGAAACACACAGCACAGTTCTCATCCATGACACACTCTGCTTTAGAGCAAGAAGCATACTCATGCTTTCTTGAGGATCTAAATGTGAAGTAAACATGAGTGTGCTCAGACCAAAAGAACTGTATTTCCTACATATTCGGACCATATCTAGTTCAACTCTGCTTCTAAAACTGATGAAAACCACAGGTCCTCTAACATCCAATGCTTTTCAATTAAGAGCGACAAATGTGTGAGCTTCGTGAACGATGTTGTTTCATTTGAGCTGTAAAGTGACTGTGTTCACCTGAAATGACTTCTTGCTTGTAGGAAGACACAGAGCTTGGGATTTAACTCCATTTCTGAAGGAAATGCACAGCACAGTTCTCATCCATGAAACACACTCTGCTTTAGAGCAAGAAGCACGCTCTTGCTTTCTAGAGTCTCTAATATGGCGGGAAAAGTGATTTGCTCAGAACAAAAGAACTGTGTGTCCTACACATATAGACCATATCTATTTCAACTCTGCTTCAGAAACAGATACAAACCACACGTACTCTAACATCCAGTGTTTCTCAGTTAAGAAGAGAAATGTGAGAGCTTCGTGAACGATGCTGTTCCTTTGAGCTGAAAAGTTACTACCCTTACGTGAAACGAAGTATTGCTTGCAGGAATACACAGAGACTGGGATTGAACTCCATTTCTGACGGAAACACAAAGCACAGTTATCATCCATGAAACACACTCTGCTTTAGAGCAAGAATCAAGCTCTTGCTTTCTAGAGTCTCTAAAACACCAGGAAACGTGAGTGTGCTCAGAACAAAAGAACTGTGTTTCCTACATGTAAGGATCATATCTAGTTCAACCCAGCTTCTAAAACTGATACAAACCACAGGTCCTCTAAAATCCATTGCTTCTCAGTTAAGAAGAGAAATGTGTGAGCTTCATGAACGTTGTAGGTCCTTTGAGCTGAAAAGTGACTACGCTTATCTGAAACGAAGTCTTGCTTGTAGGAAGACACAGAGCACGGAATTTAACTTCATTTTGGAAGGGAAACACACATCACAGTTCTCATCCATGAAAAACTCTCTGCGTTAGAGCAAGAACCAAACTCTTGCTTTCTAGAGTCTCTAATACTTTAGGAAAAATGAGTGTGCTCAGAACAAAAGAAAAGTGTTTCCTAAACATACGGACATGGCTAGTTCAACTCTGCTTCTGAAACTGATAAAAACCACAGGTCCTCTAACATCCAATGCTTTTCAATTAAGAGTGACAAACGTGTGAGCTTTGTGAACGATGAAGCTTCATTTGAGCTGTAAAGTGACTGGGTTTACCTGAAACGATTTCTTGCTTGTAAGAAGACATAGAGCCTGGGATTGAACTCCATTTCTGGGGGAAACAGAAAGCACAGTATTCATCCATGAAACACACTCTGCTTTAGAGCATGAAGCATGCTCATGCTTTCTAGTGTCTCTAATACAGCAGGAAAAGTGATTGTGCTCAGAAAAAAGAACGGTGTTTCCTACACATACATACCATATCTAGTTCAACTCTGCTTCTGAAACTGAAAACAACCACAGGTCCAATGACATCCAATGCTTTTCAATTAAGAGCGACAAATGTGTGAGCTTCGTGAATGATGTAGCTTCATTTGAGCTGTAAAGTGACTGTGTGTACCTGAAATGATTTCTTGCTTTTAGGAAGACACAGAGCTTGGGATTTAACTCCATTTCTGAAGGAAATGCACAGCACAGTTGTCATCCATGAAACACACTCTGCTTTAGAGCAAGAAGCACGGTCTTGCTTTCTAGAGTCTCTAATACAGCAGGAAACGTGATGTATTCAGAACAAAAGAACTGTTTGTCCTACACATATGGACCATATCTAGTTCAATTCTGCTTCTGAAAGTGATAAAAACCACAGGTGCTCTAACATCCAAGCTTTTCAATTAAGAGCGAGAAACGTGTGAGCTTTGTGAACGTTGTAGCTTCCTTTGAGCCGAAACATGTCTGTGTTTACCTGAAACGAAGTCTTGCTTGTAGGAAGACACAGAGCCTGGGATTGAACTCCTTTTCTGAAGGGAAACTCCCAGCACAGTTCTCATCCATGAAAACCACTCTGCTTTAGAGCAAGAAGCAGGCTCTTTTTTTCTAGAGTCTCTAATACAGAGGGAAACGTGAGTGTGCTCAGAGCAAAAGAACGGTGTTTCCCACACATACAGACCTTATCTAGTTCAACTCTGACAGAAAGTGATACAAACTATAGGTCCTCCAACATTCAATGCTTGTCCGTTAAGAAGAGAAATGTGTGAGATTCGTGAATGATGTAGATCCTTTGAACTGAAACGTGACTGCGTTTACATGAAACGAATTATTGCCTGTAGTAAGACACAGAGCCTAGGATTTAACTCCATTTCTGAAGGGAAACACAAAGCACAGTTCTCATCCATGAAACACACTCTGCTTTAGAGCATGAAGCATGCTCATGCTTTCTAGTGTCTCTAATACAGCAGGAAACGTGAGTGTGCTCCGAACAAAGGAACGGTGTTTCTTACACATAGGGAACATATATACTTCAACTCTGCCTCTAAAACTGATGCAAACCACAGGTCCTCTAACATCCCATGCTTGTCACTTAAGAGCGAGACACATGTGAGCTTTGTGAATGATGTAGCATCCTTTGAGCTGAAAAGTGACTGTGTTTACCTGAAACGATGTCTTGCTTGTAGGAAGACACAGAGCAATGGATTGAACTCCATTTCTCATGTGAAACTCCCAGCACAGTTCTCATCCATGAAACCATCTCTGCTTTAGAGCAAGACGCATGCTCTTGCTTTCTAGAATCTCTAATACAACAGGAAACATGATGTGCTAAGACCAAAGAACTGTGTGTCCTACACATATGGACCATATCTAGTTCAACTCTGCTTCTGAAAGTGATACAAACCCCAGGTCCTCTAACATCCAATGCTTTTCAGTTAAGAGCGAGAAACGTGTGAGCTTTATGAACAATGTAGCTTCCTTTGAGCTGAAAAGTGACTGTGTTTACCTGAAACGAAGTCTTGCTTGTAGGAAGACACAGAGCCTGGGATTGAACTCCGTTTCTCAAGGGAAACTCCCAGCACAGTTCTCATCCATGAAACACACTCTGCTTTAGAGCAAGAAGCACGCTCTTGTTTTCTAGATTATCTAATACAGAGGGAAACGTGAGTGTGCTCAGAGCAAAAGAACGGTGTTTCCCACACATATGGACAATATCTAGTTGAACTTTGTCTGAAACTGATACAAACCATAGGTCCTCTAACATCCACTGCTTGTCCGTTAAAAAGAGGAATGTGTGAGCTTCGTGAACGATGCAAGTCCTTTGAGCTGAAAAGTGACTACCCTTACCTAAAAAGAAATTTTGCATGTAGGAAGACACAGAACGTGGGATTTAACTCCATTTCTGAAGGGAAACACACAGCACAGTTCTCATCCATGAAACACTTTCTGCTTTAGAGTAAGAAACATGGTCTTGCTTTCTAGATTCTCAAAAACAGAAGGAAACATGAGTGTGCTCAGACCAAAAGAACTGTGTTTCCCACACATTCTGACCATATCTAGTTCTACTCTGCTTCTGAAACTTATACAAACCACAGGTCCTCTAACCTCCACTGGTTTTCAGTTAAGAGCGACAAACGTGTGAGCTGCATGAAACAATGTAGCTTCCTTTGAGCTGAAATTGACTGCGTTTACATGAAACGACTTCTTGCTTGTAGGAAGACACAGATCCTGGGATTTAACTCCATTTCGGAAGGGAAACACACAGCACAGTTCTCATCCATGAAAAACACTGTGCTTTAGAGCAAGAACCAAGCTCTTGCTTTCTAGAGTCTCTAATACTGCAGGAAAAGTGAGTGTGCTCAGAACAAAAGAACAGTGTTTTCTAAACAAACGGAACATGTCTAGTTCAACTCTGCTTCTGAACCTGATAAAAACCACAGGTCCTCGAACATCCAATGCTTTTCAATTAAGAGCGACAAACATGTGAGCTCCGTGAAAGATGTAGCTTCATTTGAGCTGTAAAGTGACTGTGTTTACTTGAAATTATTTCTTGCTTGTAGGAAGTCACAGAGCTTGGGATTTAACTCAATTCCTGAAGGAAATGCACAGCAAAGTTCTCATCCATGAAACACACTCTGCTTTAGAGCAAGAAGCACGCTCTTGCTTTCTAGAGTCTCTAATACAGTAGGAAACTTGATGTGCTCAGAACAAAAGAACTGTGTGTCCTACACATATGGACCATATCTAGTTCAACTCTGCTTCTGAAAGTGATACAAATCCCAGGTCCTCTAACATTCAATGCTTTCCAATTAAGAGCGACAAACGTGTGAGCTGCGTGAATGATGTAGCTTCCTTTGAGCTGAAAAGTGACTGCGTTTACCTGAAACGAATTCTTGCTTGTAGGAAGACACAGAGCCTGGGATTTAACTCCATTTCGGAAGGGAAACACACAGCACAGTTCTCATCCATGAAAAACACTCTGCTTTAGAACAAGAAGCATGCTCTTGCTTTCTAGATTCTCTAATATTGCAGAAAAAGTGAGTGTGCTCAGAACAAAAGAACAGTGTTTCCTAAACATATGGAACATGTCTAGTTCAACTCTGCTTATGAAACTGATAAAAACCACAGGTCCTCGAACATACAATGCTTTTCAATTATGATCGACAAACGTGTGAGCTTTGTGACCGTTGTAGCTTCCTTTGAGCTGAAAAGTGACTGTGTTTACCTGAAACGAAGTCTTGCTTGTAGGAAGACACAGACCCTGGGATTTAACTCCATTTCTGAAGGGAAACACAAAGCACAGTTCTCATCCATGAAACACACTCTCCTTTAGAGCAAGAAGCACGCGCTTGCTTTCTCATGTCTCTAATACAGCAGGAAACGTGAGTGTGCTCCGAACAAAGGAAAGGTGTTTCTTACACATAGGGTACATATATACTTCAACTCTGCTTCTAAAACTGATACAAACCACAGGATCTCTCACATCCCATGCTTGTCACTTAAGAGCGAGAAACATGTGAGCTTTGTGAACAATGTAGCTTCCTTTGAGCTGAAAAGTGACTGTGTGTACCTGAAAAGAAATCTTGCTTGTAGGAAGACACAGAGCCTGGGATTGAACTGCATTTCTGAAGGGAAACACCCAGGACAGTTCTCATCCACGAAACACATTCTCCTTTAGAGCAAGTAGCAGGCTCTCGCTTTCTAGAGTCTCTAAAAGAGAAGGAAACATGAGTGTGCTCAGACCAAAAGAACTGTGTTTCCCAAACATTCAGACCATGTCTAGTTCAACTCTGCTTCTGAAACTTATACAAACCACTGGTCCTCTAACTTCCACTGGGTTTCAATTAAGAGCGACAAACGTGTGAGCTGCATGAAACGATGTAGCTCCTTTGAGCTGAAAAGTGACTGCGTTTACATGAATCGAATTATTGCCTGTAGGAAGACCCAGAGCCTGGGATTTAACTCCATTTCTGACGGGAAACACAAAGCACAGTTCTCATACATGAAAAACACTCTGCTTTAGAGCAAGAACCAAGCTCTTGCTTTCTAGAGTCTCTAATACTGCAGGAAAAGTGAGTGTGCTCAGAACAAAAGAACAGTGTTTCCTAAACAAACGGAACATGTCTAGTTCAACTCTGCTTCTGAAACTGATAAAAACCACAGGTCCTCGAACATCCAATGCTTTCTTATTAAGAGCGACAAACGTGTGAGCTCTGTGAATGATGTAGCTTCATTTGAGCTGTAAAGTGACTGTTTTTACCTGAAATGATTTCTTGCTTGTAGGAAGACACAGAGCTTGGGATTTAACTCAATTTCTGAAGGAAATGCACAGCACAGTTCTCATCCATGAAACACACTCTGCTTTAGAGCAAGAAGCACGCTCTTGCTTTCTAGAGTCTCTAATACAGCAGGAAACGTGATGGGCTCAGAAGAAAAAAATTGTGTGTCCTACACATATGGACCATATCTAGTTCAACTCTGCTTCTGAAAGTGATAAAATCCCCAGGACCTCTAACATCCATTGCTTTTCAATTAAGAGCGTCAAACGTGTGAGCTGTGTGAACGATGTAGTTTCCTTTGAGCTGAAAAGTGACTTCGTTTACATGAAACGAATTCTTGCTTGTAGGAAGACACAGATCCTGGGATTTAACTCCATTATGGAAGGGAAACACACAGCACAGTTCTCATCCATGAAAAACACTCTGCGTTAGAGCAAGAACCAAGCTCTTCCTTTTTAGAGTCTCTATTACTGCAGGAAAAGTGATGTTCGCGGAACAAAAGAACTGTGTGTCCTACACTTATGGACAATATCTAATTCAACTCTGCTTCTGAAAGTGATACAAACCCCAGGTCCTCTAATATCCAATGCTTTTCAATTAAGAGCGAGAAACGTGTGAGCTTTGTGAACAATGTAGCTTCCTTTGAGCTGAAAAGTGACTGCGTTTACATGAAACGAATTATTGCCTGTAGGAAGACACAGAGCCTGGGATTTAACTCCATATCTGACGGGAAACACACAGCACAGTTCTCATCCATGTAAACACTCTGCTATAGAGCAAGAACTAAGCTCTTGCTTTCTAGAGTCTCTAATACTGCATGAAAAGTGAGTGTGCTCAGAACAAAAGAACAGTGTTTCCTAAACATACGGAACATACCTAGTTCAACTATGCTTCTGAAAGTGATAAAAACCCCAGGTCCTCTAACATCCAATGCTTTTCAATTAAGAGCGACAAACATGTGAGCTGCGTGAACGATGTAGCTTCCTTTGAGCTGAAAAGTGACTGCGTTTACTTGAAACGAATTCTTGCTTGTAGGAGGACACAGCTCCTGGGATTTAACTCCATTTCGGAAGGGAAACACACAGCACAGTTCTCATCCATGAAAAACACTCTGCTTTAGAGCAAGAACCAAGCTCTTGCTTTCTAGAGTCTCTAATACAGCAGGATACGTGATGTGCTCAGAACAAAAGAACTGTGTGTCCTACACATATGGACCATATCTAGTTCAACTCTACTTCTGAAAGTGATACAAACCCCAGGTCCTCTAACATCCAATGCTTTTCAATTAAGAGCGACAAAAGTGTGAGCTGCGTGAACGATGTAGCTTCTTTGAGCTGAAAAGTGACTGTGTTTACCTGAAACGAATTCTTGCTTGTAGGAAGACACAGAGCCTGGGATTTAACTCCATTTTGGAAGGGAAACACACAGCACAGTTCTCATCCATGAAAAACACTCTGCTTTAGGACAAGAACCAAGCTCTTGCTTTCTAGATTCTCTAATACTGCAGAAAAAGTGAGTGTGCTCAGAACAAAAGAACAGTGTTTCCTAAACAAACGGAATAAGTCTAGTTCAACTCTGCTTCTGAAACTGATAAAAACCACAGGTCCTCGAACATCCAATGCTTTTCAATTAAGATCGACAAACGTGTGAGCTTCGTGAACGTTGTAGCTTCCTTTGAGCTGAAAAGTGACTGTGTTTACCTGAAACGAAGTCTTGCTTGTAGGAAGACACAGACCCTGGGTTTAACTCCATTTCTGAAGGGAAACACAAAGCACAGTTCTCATCCATGAAACACACTCTGCTTTAGAGCAAGAAGCACGCTCTTCCTTTCTCATGTCTCTAATACTGCAGGAAACGTGAGTGTGCTCCGAATAAAGGAATGGTGTTTCTTACACATAGAGAACATATATACTTCAACTCTGCTTCTAAAACTGATACAAACCACAAGTTCTCTAACATACCATGCTTGTCACTTAAGAGCGAGAAACATGTGAGCTTTGTGAACAATGTAGCTACCTTTGAGCTGAAAAGTGACTGTTTTTACCTGAAATGATTTCTTGCTTGTAGGAAGACACAGAGCTTGGGATTTAACTCAATTTCTGAAGGAAATGCACAGCACAGTTCTCATCCATGAAACACACTCTGCTTTAGAGCAAGAAGCACGCTCTTGCTTTCTAGAGTCTCTAATAAAAAGGGAAACTTGAGTGTGCTCAGAGCAAAAGATCGGTGTTTCCCACACATACGGACCATATCTAGTTAACCTCTGTCTGAAACTGATACTAACCATAGGTCCTCTAACATCCAATGCTTCTCCGTTAAGAAGAGAAATGTGTGAGCTTCGTGAACTATGCAGGTCCATTGAGCTGAAAAGTGCCTACCCTTACCTGAAAAGAAATTTTGCTTGTAGGAAGACACAGAGCGTGGAATTTAACTCCATTTCTGAAGGGAAACACACAGCAAAGTTCTCATCCATGAAACACTTTCTGCTTTAGAGTAAGAAGCACGGTCTTGCTTTCCAGAGTCTCTAAAACAGAAGGAAACATGAGTGTGCTCCGACCAAAAGAACTCTGTTTCCCACATATTCGGACCATATCTAGTTCAACTCTGCTTCTGAAACTTATACAAACCACCGGTCCTCTAACCTCAAATGGTTTTCAGTTAAGAGCGACAAACGTGTGTGCTGCGTGAAACGATGTAGCTACTTTGAGCTGAAATGTGACTGCGTTTACACGAAACGAATTATTGCCTGTAGGAAGACACAGAGCCTAGGATTTAACTCCATTTCTGACAGGTAACACACAGCACAGTTATCATCCATGGAACACACTCTGCTTTAGAGCAAGAAGCACGCTCTTGCTTTCTAGAGTATCTAAGACAAAGGGAAACGTGAGTGTGCACAGAGCAAAAGAACAGTGTTTCCCACACATACGGACCATATCTAGTTCAACTCTGTCTAAAACTGATACAAACCATAGGTCCTCTAACATCCAATGCTTGTCCGTTAAGAAGAGAAATGTGTGAGCTTCATGAACGATGCACGTCCTTTGAGCTGAAAAGTGACTACATTTAACTGAAAAGAAATTTTGTTTGTAGGAAGACACAGAGGGTGGGATATAACTCCATTTCTGAAGGGAAACACACAGCACAGTTCTCATCCATGAAACACTTTCTGCTTTAGAGTAAGAAGCACGGTCTTGCATTCTAGAGTCTCTAAAACAGAAGGAAACATGAGTGTGCTCACACAAAAGAACTATGTTTCCCACACATTTGGCCCATATCTAGTTCAACTCTTTTTCTGAAACTGATAAGAACCACAGGTCCTCTAACATCCAATGCTTTTCAATTAAGAGCGACAAACGTGTGAGCTGCGTGAACGATGAAGCTCCTTTGAGCTGAAAAGTGACTGCGTTTACATGAAACGAATTCTTGCTTGTAGGAAGACACAGAGCCTGGGATTTAACTCCATTTCGGAAAGGAAACACACAGCACAGTTCTCATCCTTGATAAACACTCTGATTTAGAGCAAGAACCAAGCTCTTGCTTTCTAGAGTCTCTAATACTGCAGAAAAAGTGAGTGTGCTCAGAACAAAAGAACAGTGTTTCCTAAACATACGGAACATGTCTAGTTCAACTCTGCTTCTGAAACTGATAAAAACCACAGGTCCTCGAACATCCAATGCTTTTCATTTAAGATGGACAAACGTGTGAGCTTCGTGAACTTTGTAGCTTCCTTTGAGCTGAAAAGTGACTGTGTTTACCTGAAAGGAAGTCTTGCTTGTAGGAAGACACAGACCCTGGGATTTAACTCCATTTCTGAAGGGAAACACAAAGCAGAGTTCTCATCCATGAAACACACTCTGCTTTAGAGCAAGAAGCACGCTCTTGCTTTCTCATGTCTCTAATACAGCAGGAAATGTGAGTTTGCTCCGAACGAAAGATCGGTGTTTCTTACACATAGGGAACATATATACTTCAACTCTGCTTCTAAAACTGATACAAACCACAGGTTCTCTAACATCCAATGCTTGTCACTTAAGAGCGAGAAACATGTGAGCTTTGTGAACAATGTAGCTTCCTTTGAGCTGAAAAGTGACTGTGTTTACCTGAAATGAAATCTTGCGTGTAGGAAGACACAGAGCCTGGGATTGAACTCCATTTCTGAAGGGAAACTTCCAGGACAGTTCTCATCCATGAAACACACTCTGCTTTAGAGCAAGAAGCACGCTCTTGCTTTCTAGAGTCTCTAATACAGCAGAAAACGTGACTGTGGTCAGAACAAAATAACGGTGTTTCCTACACATACAGACCACATCTAGGTCAACCTTTCTTCCGCAACTGATACAAAGCACAGATCCATTAACATGCAATGCTTTCAATTTAAGAGCGAGAAACCTGTGAGCTTCATGAACCATGTAGCTTCCTTTGAGCTGAAAAATGACTGAGTTTACTTGAAAAAATGTCTTGCTTGTAGGAAGTCACAGAGCCTAGGATTTAACTGCATTTCTGAAGGGAAACACACAGCCCAGTTCTCTTCCCTTAAACACACTCTGCTTCAGAGCAAGAAGCACGCTCTTGCTTTGTAACAGTCTCTAATACAGCAAGAAACGTGACTATCGTCAGAACAAAAGAATGGTGTTTCCTACACATACGGACCATATCTAGGTAAACACTTCTTCTGAAACTGGTACAAACCACAGTTCCTCTAACATGCAATGCTTTCCATTTAAGAGCGAGAAACGTGTGAGCTACCTGAACGATGTAGCTTTTTTTGAGCTGAAAGGTGACTGTGTTTACGTGAAACGAAGTCTTGCTTGTAGCAAGATACAGAGCCTGTGATTTATCTCCATTTCTGAAAGGAAACACACAGCTCAGTTCTCATGATGAAAAACACTCTGCGTATTGGAAGAAGCACGCTCTTGCTTTCTAGAGTCTCTAATAGAGCCAGAAACATGAGGGTTCTCAGAACAAAAGAACGGTGTTTCTTACACATAGGGACCACTGCTAGTTCAACTCTGCTTCTGAAACTGATACAAACCACAATTCATCTAACATCCAATGCTTTTCAGTTAAGAGCAAGAAACGTGTGAGCTTCGCAAACGATTTATATACATTTGAGCTGAAAAGTGACTGCGTTTACCTGAAATGATGTCTTGCTTGTAGGAAGACACGGGGCCTGGAATTTAACTCCACTTCTGAAGGGAAACACGCAGCACAGTTCTCATCCATGAAACACACTCTGCTTTAGAGCAAGAATCACGCTCTTGTTTTCTAAGTGTCTCTAATATAGCAGGAAACGTGACTGTGGTCAGAACAAAATAACGTTGTTTCTTACACATACGGACCATATCTAGGTGAACTGTTCTTCTGCAACTGATACAAAGCACAGTTCCATTAACATGCAATGCTTTCAAGTTAAGAGCGAGAAACGTGTGAGCTTCGTGAACGACGTAGCTTCCTTTGAGCTGAGAAGTGACTGAGTTTACCTGAAAAGATGTCTTGCTTGTAGGAAGATACAGAGCCTGGGATTTACCTCCATTTCTGAAGGGAAAAACACAGCACAGTTCTCATCCATAAAACACACTCTGCATTAGAGCACGAAGCATGCTCATGCATTCAAGAGTCTCTAATAGACGAGAAACATGAGGATGCTCTGAACAAAATAACGGTGTTTCCTACATATACAGACCATTACTAGTTCAACTCTGCTTCTGAAACTGATACAAACCACAAGTCATCTAACATCCAATGCATTTCAGTTAAGAGCAAGAAATGTGTGAGCTTCGTGAACGATGTAGCTTCCTTTGAGCTTCAAAGTGACTGAGTTTACTGGAAAAGATGTCTTGCATGGAGGAAGACACAGAACTTGGGGTTTAACTCCATTACTGAAGGGAAACACACAGCACAATTCTCATCCATGAAACACACTCTGCTTTAGAGCAAGAAGCACGCTCTTGCTTTCTAAGATTCTCTAATACAGCAGGAAACGTGACTGTGGTCAGAACAAAATAACAGTGTATCATACACGTACGGACCATATCTAGGTCAACTCTTCTTCTGAAACTGATACAAACCACAGATCCTCTAACATGCAATGCTTTCCAGTTAAGAGCGAGAAACCTGTGAGCTTCGTGAATGATGTAGCTTCCTTTGAGCTGAAAAGTGACTGAGTTTACCTGAAAAGATGTCTTGCTTGTAGGAAGATACAGAGCATGGTATTTAACTCCATTTCTGAAGGGAAACACACAGCACAGTTCTCATCCATAAAACACACTCTGCTTTAGAGCACGAAGCATGCTCTTGCTTTCCAGAGTCTCTAATAGAGCCAGAAACTTGAGGGTACTCAGAACACAATAACGGTGTTTCCTACACATATGGACCATTGCAAGTTCAACTCTGCTTCTGAAACTGAAACAAACCACACGTCCTCTAACATCCAATGCTTTACAGTTAAGAGCAAGAAACGTGTGTGCTACGTGAACGATGTAGCTTTGTTTGTGCTGAAAGGTGACTGAGTTTACGTGAAATGAAATCTTGCTTGTAGGAAGATGCAGAGCCTGTGATTTAACTCCATTTCTCAAAGGAAACACAGAGCACAGTTCTCACAATGAAACACACTCTGCTTTAGAGCAAGAAGCACGCTCTTGCTTTCTAACAGTCTCTAATACAGCAGGAAACGTGACTGTGGTCAGAACAAAATAACGGTGTTTCCTACACATACGGACTATATCTATGTCAACTCTTCTTCTGAAACTGGTACAAACCACAGTTCCTCTAACATGCAATGCTTTCCATTTAAGAGCGAGAAATGTGTGAGCTACGTGAACGATGTAGTTTTTTTTGAGATGAAAGGTGACTGTGTTTACGTGAAACGAAGTCTTGCTTGTAGGAAGATACAGAGCCTGTGATTTAACTCCATTTCTGAAGGGAAACACACAGCACAGTTCTCACGATGAAACACACTCTGCGTATAGGAAGAAGCATGCTCTTGCTTTCTAGAGTCTCTAATAGAGCCAGAAACATGAGGGTTCTCAGAACAAAAGAACGGTGTTTCTTACACATACGGACCACTGCTAGTTCAACTCTGCTTCTGAAACTGATACAAACCACAATTCATCTAACATCCAATGCTTTTCAGTTAAGAGCAAGAAACGTGTGAGCTTCGCAAACGATTTATATACATTTGAGCTGAAAAGTGACTGCGTTTACCTGAAATGATGTCTTGCTTGTAGGAAGACACGGGGCCTGGAATTTAACTCCACTTCTGAAGGGAAACACGCAGCACAGTTCTCATCCATGAAACACACTCTGCTTTAGAGCAAGAATCACGCTCTTGTTTTCTAAGTGTCTCTAATATAGCAGGAAACGTGACTGTGGTCAGAACAAAATAACGTTGTTTCTTACACATACGGACCATATCTAGGTGAACTGTTCTTCTGCAACTGATACAAAGCACAGTTCCATTAACATGCAATGCTTTCAAGTTAAGAGCGAGAAACGTGTGAGCTTCGTGAACGACGTAGCTTCCTTTGAGCTGAGAAGTGACTGAGTTTACCTGAAAAGATGTCTTGCTTGTAGGAAGATACAGAGCCTGGGATTTACCTCCATTTCTGAAGGGAAACACACAGCACAGTTCTCATCCATAAAACACACTCTGCATTAGAGCACGAAGCATGCTCATGCATTCTAGAGTCTCTAATAGACGAGAAACATGAGGATGCTCTGAACAAAATAACGGTGTTTCCTACATATACAGACCATTGCTAGTTCAACTCTGCTTCTGAAACTGATACAAACCACAAGTCATCTAACATCCAATGCATTTCAGTTAAGAGCAAGAAATGTGTGAGCTTCGTGAACGATGTAGCTTCCTTTGAGCTTCAAAGTGACTGAGTTTACTGGAAAAGATGTCTTGCATGGAGGAAGACACAGAACTTGGGGTTTAACTCCATTACTGAAGGGAAACACACAGCACAGTTCTCATCCATGAAACACACTCTGCTTTAGAGCAAGAAGCACGCTCTTGCTTTCTAAGATTCTCTAATACAGCAGGAAACGTGACTGTGGTCAGAACAAAATAACAGTGTATCATACACGTACGGACCATATCTAGGTCAACTCTTCTTCTGAAACTGATACAAACCACAGATCCTCTAACATGCAATGCTTTCCAGTTAAGAGCGAGAAACCTGTGAGCTTCGTGAACGATGTAGCTTCCTTTGAGCTGAAAAGTGACTGAGTTTACCTGAAAAGATGTCTTGCTTGTAGGAAGATACAGAGCCTGGTATTTAACTCCATTTCTGAAGGGAAACACACAGCACAGTTCTCATCCATAAAACACACTCTGCTTTAGAGCACGAAGCATGCTCTTGCTTTCCAGAGTCTCTAATAGAGCCAGAAACTTGAGGGTACTCAGAATACAATAACGGTGTTTCCTACACATATGGACCATTGCAAGTTCAACTCTGCTTCTGAAACTGAAACAAACCACACGTCCTCTAACATCCAATGCTTTACAGTTAAGAGCAAGAAACGTGTGTGCTACGTGAACGATGTAGCTTTGTTTGTGCTGAAAGGTGACTGAGTTTACGTGAAATGAAATCTTGCTTGTAGGAAGATACAGAGCCTGTGATTTAACTCCATTTCTGAAAGGAAACACACAGCACAGTTCTCACGATGAAACACACGCTGCGTATAGGAAGAAGCACGCTCTTGCTTCCTAGAGTCTCTAATAGAGCAGGAAACTTGAGTGTGCTCATAACAAAAGAACGGTGTTTCCTACACATACGGACCACTGCTAGTTCAACTCTGCTTCTGAAACTGATACAAACCACAAGTCATCTAACATCCAATGCTTTTCAGTTAAGAGCAAGAAACGTGTGAGCTTCGCAAACGATTTATATTCATTTGAGCTGAAAAGTGACTGCGTTTACCTGAAATGATGTCTTGCTTGTAGAAGACAGGGGCCCTGGAATTTAACTCCATTTCTGAAGGGAAACACACAGCACAGTTCTCATCCATGAAACACACTCTGCTTTAGAGAAAGAAGCACGCTCTTGTCTTCTAAGTGCCTCTAATACAGCAGGAAAAGTGACTGTGGTCAGAACAAAATAACGGTGTTTCCTACAAATACGGACGATATCTAGGTCAATTCTTCTGGAGCAACTGATACAAAGCACAGTTCCATTAACATGCAATGCTTTCAATTTAAGAGCAAGAAACGTGTAACCTTCGTGAATGGTGTAGCTTCCTTTGAGCTGAAAAGTGACTGAGTTTTCCTTAAAAAATATCTTGCTTGTAGGAAGACACAGAGTCTGGGATTTAACTCCATTTCTGAAGGGAAACACACAGCGCAGTTCTCACGATGAAACACACTCTGCGTATAGGAAGAAGCATGCTCTTGCTTTCTAGAATCTCTAATAGATCCAGAAACTTGAGTGTGTTCAGAACAAAATAACGGTGTTTCCTACATATACGGGCCATTGCTAGTTCAACTCTTCTTCTGAAACTAATACAAACCACAAGTCATCTAACATCCAATGCTTTTCCGTTAAGAGCAAGATACGTGTGAGCTTCGCAAACGATTTATATACATTTGAGCTGAAAAGTGACTGCGTTTACCTGAAATGATGTCTTGCTTGTAGGAAGACACAGGGCATGGAATTTAACTCCACTTCTGAAGGGAAACACGCAGCACAGTTCTCATCCATGAAACACACTCTGCTTTAGAGCAAGAATCACGCTCTTGTTTTCTAAGTGTCTCTAATACAGCAGGAAACGTGACTGTGGTCAGAACAAAATAACGTTGTTTCTTACACATACGGACCATATCTAGGTGAACTGTTCTTCTGCAACTGATACAAAGCACAGTTCCATTAACATGCAATGCTTTCAAGTTAAGAGCGAGAAACGTGTGAGCTTCGTGAAGGATGTAGCTTCCTTTGAGCTGAAAAGTGACTGAGTTTACCTGAAAAGATGTCTTGCTTGTAGGAAGACACAGAGTCTGGGATTTAACTCCATTTCTGAAGGGAAACACACAGCACAGTTCTCATCCATGAAACACACTCTGCTTTAGAGCAAGAAGCATGTTCTTGCTTTCCAGACTCTCTAATAGAGCCAGAAAGTTGAGGGTACTATGAACAAAAGAACAGTGTTACCTACACATAAGTATCATTGCTAGTTCAACTCTGCTTCTGAAACTGACACAAAGCACAGGTCCTCTAACACCCAATGCTTTACAATTAAGAGCAAGAAACGTGTGAGCTACGTGAACGATGTAGCTTTGTTTGAGTGCAAGGTGAATGAGTTTACGTGAAATGAAGTCCTGCGTGTAGGAAGACACAGAGCCTGGGATTTAACTCCATTTCTGAAGGGAAACACACAGCACAGTTCTCATCCATGAAACACACTCTGCTTTAGAGCAAGAAGCACGCTCTTGCTTTCGAAGAGTCTCTAATACAGCAGGAAACGTGACTGTGGTCAGAACAAAATAACGGTGTTTCCTACACATACGGACCATATTAGGTAAACTCTTCTTCTGAAACTGATACAAACCACAAGTCATCTAACATCCAATGCTTTTCAGTTAAGAGCAAGAAACGTGTGAGCTTTGTAAATGATTTATATTCATTTGAGCTGAAAAGTGACAGCGTTTACCTGAAATGACGTCTTGCTTGTAGGGAGACACATGGCCTGGATTATAACTCCATTTCTGAAGGGAAACACACAGCACAGTTCTCATCCATGAAGCACACTCTGGTTTAGGGCAAGAAGCACACTCTTGCTTTCTAAGAGTCTCTAATACAGCAGGAAACGTGACTGTGGTCAGAACAAAATAACGGTGTTTCCTACAAATACGGACCATAGCTAGGTCAACTCTTCTTCTGAAAATGATACAAAGCACAGTTCCATTAACATGCAATGCTTTAACGTTAAGAGCGAGAAACGTGTGAGCTTCGTGAAGGATGTAGCTTCCTTTGAGCTGAAAAGTGACTGAGTTTACCTGAAAAGATGTCTTGCTTGTAGGAAGACACAGAGCCTGGCATTTAAACCATTTCTGAAGGGAAACACACCACACAGTTCTCATCCAGGAAACACACTCTGTATTAGAGCAAGTAGCACGCTCTTGCTTTCTAAGAGTCTCTAATAGAGCAGGAAACGTGACTGTGGTCAGAACAAAATAACGGTGTTTCCTACACATACGGACCATATCTAGGTCAACTCTCCTTCTGAAACTGATACAAACCACAGTGCCTCTAACATGCAATGCTTTCCCGTTAAGAGCGAGAAACTTGTGAGCTTTGTGAACGATGTAGCTTTGTTTGAGCGGAAAGGTGGTTGAGTTTACATGAAACGAAGTCTTACTTTTAGGAAGATACAGAGACTGTTATTTACCTCCCTTTCTGAAGGGAAACACAGCACTGTTCTCATAATGAAACACAATCTGTGTATAGGAAGAAGCACGCTCTTGCTTTCTAGAATCTCAAATAGAGCAGGAAACGTGAGTGTGCTCAGAACAAAAGAACGGTGTTTCCTACACATACGGACCATTGCTAGTTCAACTCTGCTTCTGAAACTGATACAAACCACAAGTCATCTAACATCCAATGCTTTTCAGTTAAGAGCGAGAAATGTGTGAGCTTCGTGAACGATGTAGCTTCCTTTGAGCTGAAAAGTGACTGAGTTTACCTGAAAAGATGTCTTGCTTGTAGGAAGACACAGAGTCTGGGAATTAACTCCATTTCTGAAGGGAAACACACAGCACAGTTCTCATCCATGAAACACACTCTGCTTTAGAGCAAGAAGCATGTTCTTGCTTTCCAGACTCTCTAATAGAGCCAGAAAGTTGAGGGTACTATGAACAAAAGAACAGTGTTACCTACACATAAGTATCATTGCTAGTTCAACTCTGCTTCTGAAACTGACACAAAGCACAGGTCCTCTAACACCCAATGCTTTACAATTAAGAGCAAGAAACGTGTGAGCTACATGAACGATGTAGCTTTGTTTGAGTGCAAGGTGAATGAGTTTACGTGAAATGAAGTCCTGCTTGTAGGAAGACACAGAGCCTGGGATTTAACTCCATTTCTGAAGGGAAACACACAGCACAGTTCTCATCCATGAAACACACTCTGCTTTAGAGCAAGAAGCACGCTCTTGCTTTCGAAGAGTCTCTAATACAGCAGGAAACGTGACTGTGGTCAGAACAAAATAACGGTGTTTCCTACACATACGGACCATATTAGGTAAACTCTTCTTCTGAAACTGATACAAACCACAAGTCATCTAACATCCAATGCTTTTCAGTTAAGAGCAAGAAACGTGTGAGCTTTGTAAATGATTTATATTCATTTGAGCTGAAAAGTGACAGCGTTTACCTTAAATGACGTCTTGCTTGTAGGGAGACACATGGCCTGGATTATAACTCCATTTCTGAAGGGAAACACACAGCACAGTTCTCATCCATGAAGCACACTCTGGTTTAGGGCAAGAAGCACTCTCTTGCTTTCTAAGAGTCTCTAATACAGCAGGAAACGTGACTGTGGTCAGAACAAAATAACGGTGTTTCCTACACATACGGACCATAGCTAGGTCAACTCTTCTTCTGAAAATGATACAAAGCACAGTTCCATTAACATGCAATGCTTTAACGTTAAGAGCGAGAAACGTGTGAGCTTCGTGAAGGATGTGGCTTCCTTTGAGCTGAAAAGTGACTGAGTTTACCTGAAAAGATGTCTTGCTTGTAGGAAGACACAGAGCCTGGCATTTAAACCATTTCTTAAGGGAAACACACCACACAGTTCTCATCCAGGAAACACACTCTGTATTAGAGCAAGTAGCACGCTCTTGCTTTCTAAGAGTCTCTAATAGAGCAGGAAACGTGAGTGTGCTCAGAACAAAAGAACGGTGTTTCCTACACATACGGACCACTGCTAGTTCAACTCTGCTTCTGAAACTGATACAAACCACAAGTCATCTAACATACAATGCTTTTCAGTTAAGAGCGAGAAACGTGTGAGCTTCGTAAACGATTTATATTCATTTGAACTGAAAGGTGACTGCATATACCTGAAATTATGTCTTGCATGTAGGAAGACACAGAGCCTGGAGTTTAACTCCATTTCTGAAGGGAAACACACAGCACAGTTCTCATCCATGAAACACCATCTGCTTTAGGGCAAGAAGCACGCTCTTGCTTTCCAAGAATCTCTAATACAGCAGGAAACGTGACTGTGGTCAGAAGAAAATAACGGTGTTTCGACACATACGGACCATATCTATGTCAACTCTTCTGAAACTGATACAAACCACAGTTCCATTAACATGCAATGCTTTCCAGTTAAGAGCGAGAAATGTGTGAGCTTCGTGAACGATGTAGCTTCCTTTGAGCTGAAAAGTGACTGAGTTTACGTGAAAAGATGTCTTGCTTGTAGGAAAACACAGAGCCGGGGATTTAACCCATTTCTGATAGGAAACACACAGCACAGTTCTCATCCATGAAACACACTCTTCTTTACAGCAAGAAGAATACTCTTGCTTTCTGGAGTCTCTAATAGAGCCAGAAACTTGAAAGTGTGCTCATAATATATGAACTGTGTTTTCTACACACACGGACAATATCTAGTTCAACTCTGCTCCTGAAACTGATACAAACCACAGGTCCTCTAACATCCAATGCATTTCACTTAAGAGCGAGAAACGTGTGAGCTTCGTGAACGATGTAGCTTCCTTTTAGCTGAAAAGTGACTGAGTTTTCCTGAAAAGATGTCTTGCTTGTAGGAAGACACAGAGTCTGGGATTTAACTCCATTTCTGAAGGGAAAAACACAGTACTGTTTTCATCCATGAAACAAACTCTGCTTTAGAGCAAGAAGCATGTTCTTGCTTTCCAGACTCTCTGATAGAGCCAGAAAGTTGAGGATACTATGAACAAAAGAACAATGTTTCCTACACATAAGGATCATTGCTAGTTCAACTCTGCTTCTGAAACTGCCACAAACCACAGGTCATCTAACATCCAATGCTTTACAATTAAGAGTAAGAAACATGTGAGCTACGTGAACGATGTAGCTTTGTTTGAGTGCAAGGTGAATGCGTTTACGTGAAATGAAGTCTTGCTTGTAGGAAGACACAGAGCCTGGGATTTAACTCTATTTCTGAAGGGAAACCCACAGCACAGTTCTCATCCATGAAACACACTCTGCTTTAGAGCACGAAGCATGCTCTTGCTTTCTAGAGTCTTAATATAGCCAGAAAATTGAGGGTACTCAGAACAAAAGAACGGTGTTTCCTACACATAGAGACCAATGCTAGTTCAACTCTGCTTCTGATACTGATACAAACCACAAGTCATCTAACATCCAGTGCTTTTCACTTTAGAGCGAGAAATGTGTGAGCTTCGTAAACGATTTATATTCATTTGAACTGAAAAGTGACTGCATATACCTGAAATGATGTCTTGCATGTAGGAAGACACAGAGCCTGGAATTTAACTCCATTTCTGAAGGGAAACACACAGCACAGTTCTCATCCATGAAACACACTCTGCTTTAGAGCAAGAAGCACACTCTTGCTTTCTAAGAGTCTCTAATACAGCAGGAAACGTGTCTGTGGTCAGAACAAAAGAACGGTGTTTCCTACACATACGTACCCTATCTAGGTCAACTCTTCTTCTGAAAATGATACAAACCACAGTTCCATTAACATGCAATGCTTTCCAGTTAAGAGCGAGAAATGTGTGAGCTTCGTGAACGATGTAGATTCCTTTGAGCTGAAAAGTGACTGAGTTAACCTGAAAAGATGTCTTTCTTGTAGGAAGACACAGAGCCTGGGTTTTAACTCCATTTCTGAAGGGAAACACACAGCACAGATCTCATCCATGAAACACACTCTGCTTTAGAGCACGAAGCATGCTCTTGCTTTCTCGAGTCTCTAATAGAGCCAGAAACTTGAGGGTACTCTGAACAAAAGAACGGTGTTTCCTACACATACGGACCATTGCTAGTTCAACTCTGCTTCTGATACTGATACAAACCACAAGTCATCTAACATCCAGTGCTTTTCACTTAAGAGCGAGAAACGTTTGATCTTGCTAAACGATTTATATTCATTTGACCTAAAAACTGACTGCGTTTACCTGAAATGATGTCTTGCTTATAGGAAGACATGGGGCCTGGAATTTAACTCCATTTCTGAAGGGAAACACACAGCACAGTTCTCATCCATGAAACACACTCTGCTTTAGAGCAAGAAGCACACTCTTGCTTTCTAAGAGTCTCTAATACAGCAGGAAACGTGTCTGTGGTCAGAACAAAAGAACGGTGTTTCCTACACATTTGTACCATATCTAGGTCAACTCTTCTTCTGAAAATGATACAAACCACAGTTCCATTAACATGCAATGCTTTCCGGTTAAGAGCGAGAAACGTGTGAGCTTCGTGAACGATGTAGCTTCCTTTTAGCTGAAAAGTGACTGAGTTTAACTGAAAAGATGTCTTGCTTGTAGGAAAACACAGAGCTGTGGATTTAACTCCATTTCTGATAGGAAACACACAGCACAGTTCTCATCCATGAAACACACTCTGCTTTACAGCAAGAAGAATGCTCTTGCTTTCTGGAGTCTCTAATAGAGCCAGAAACTTGAAAGTGTGCTCATAATAAATGAACTGTGTTTCCTACACACACGGACAATATCTAGTTCAACTCTGCTCCTAAACTGATACAAACCACAGGTCCTCTAACATCCAATGCATTTCACTTAAGAGCGAGATATGTGTGAGCTTCGTGAACGATGTAGCTTCCTTTGAGCTGAAAAGTGACTGAGTTTACCTGAAAAGATGTCTGGCTTGTAGGAAGACACAGAGTATGGGATTTAACTCCAATTTTGAAGGGAAACACACAGCACAGTTCTCATCCATGAAACACACTCTGCTTTAGAGCAAGAAGCATGTTCTTGCTTTCCAGACTCTCTAATAGAGCCAGAAAGTTGATTGTACTATGAACAAAAGAACAGTGTTTCCTACACATAAGGATCATTGCTAGTTCAACTCTGCTTCTGAAACTGCCACAAACCACAGGTCATCTAACATCTAATGCTTTACAATTAAGAGCAAGAAACGTGTGAGCTACGGAAACGATGTAGCTTTGTTTGAATGCAAGGTGAATGAGTTTACGTGAAATGAAGTCTTGCTTGTAGGAAGACACAGAGCCTGGGATTTAACTCTATTTCTGAAGGGAAACCCACAGCACAGTTCTCATCCATGAAACACACTCTGCTTTAGAGCACGAAGCATGCTCTTGCTTTCTAGAGTCTTAATATAGCCAGAAAATTGAGGGTACTCAGAACAAAATAACGGTGTTTCCTACACATACGGACCATATCTGTGTCAACTCTTCTTCTGAAACTGATACAAACCACAGTTCCATTAACATGCAATTCTTTCCAGTTAAGACCCTGAAATGTGTGAGTTTCGTGAACGATGTAGATGCCTTTGAGCTGAAAAGTGACTGAGTTTACCTGAAAAGATGTCTTTCTTGTAGGAAGACACAGCGCCTGGGTTTTAACTCCATTTCTGAAGGGAAACAGAGAGCACAGTTCTCATCCATGAAACACACTCTGCTTTAGAGCAAGAAGCATGTTCTTGCTTTCCAGACTCTCTAATAGAGCCAGAAAGTTGAGGGTACTATGAACAAAAGAACGGTGTTTCCTACACATAAGGATCATTGCTAGTTCAACTCTGCTTCTGAAACTGACACAAACCACAGGTCCTCTAACATCCAATGCTTTACAATTAAGAGCAAGATACGTGTGAGCTACGTGAACGATGTAGCTTTGTTTGAGTGCAAGGTAAATGAGTTTACGTGAAATGAAGTCTTGCTTGTAGGAAGATACAGAGCCGGTGATTTAACTCAAATTCTGAAGGGAAACACAATCACAGTTCTCATCCATGAAACACACTCTGCTTTAGAGAACGAAGCATGCTCTTGCTTTCTAGATTCTCTTATAGAGCCAGAAACATTAGGGTGCTTTGAACAAAATAACGGTGTTTCCTACATATACGGACCATTGCTAGTTCAACTCTGCTTCTGAAACTGATACAAACCACAAGTCATCTAACATCCAATGCATTTCACTTAAGAGCGAGATATGTGTGAGCTTCGTGAACGATGTAGCTTCCTTTGAGCTGAAAAGTGACTGAGTTTACCTGAAAAGATGTCTTGCTTGTAGGAAGACACAGAGTATGGTATTTAACTCCATTTCTGAAGGGAAACACACAGCACAGTTCTCATCCATGAAACACACTCTGCTTTAGAGCACGAAGCATGTTCTTGCTTTCCAGACTCTCTAATAGAGCCAGAAAGTTGAGGGTACTATGAACAAAAGAACAGTGTTTCCTACACATAAGGATCATTGCTAGTTCAACTCTGCTTCTGAAACTGCCACAAACCACAGGTCCTCTAACATCCAATGCTTTACAATTAAGAGCAAGAAACGTGTGAGCTACGTGAATGATGTAGCTCTGTTTGAGTGCAAGGTGAATGAGTTTACGTGAAATGAAGTCTTGCTTGTAGGAAGACACAGAGCCTGGGATTTAACTCTATTTCTGAAGGGAAACCCACAGCACTGTTCTCATCCATGAAACACACTCTGCTTTAGAGCACGAAGCATGCTCTTGCTTTCTAGAGTCTCTAATAGAACAGGAAACATGAGGGTACTCTGAACAAAAGAACGGTGTTTCCTACACATACGGACCATTGCTAGTTCAACTCTGCTTCTCAAACTGATACAAACCACAAGTCATTAACAACCAATGCTTTTCAGTTAACAGCGAGAAACGTGTGATCTTCGTAAACGATTTATATTCATTTGACCTAAAAACTGACTGCGTTTACCTGAAATGATGTCTTGCTTGTAGGAAGACACTGGGCCTGGAATTTAACTCCATTTCTGAAGGGAAACACACAGCACAGTTCTCATCCATGAAACACACTCTACTTTAGAGCAAGAAGCACACTCTTGCTTTCTAAGAGTTTCTAATACAGCAGGAAACGTGGCTGTGGTCAGAACAAAATAACGGTGTTTCCTACACATACGTACCATATCTAGGTCAACTCTTCTTCTGAAACAGATACAAACCACAGTTCCATTAACATGGAATGCTTTCCAGTTAAGAGCGAGAAACGTGTGAGCTTCGTGAACGATGTAGCTTCCTTTGAGCTGAAAAGTGCCTGAGTTTACCTGAGAAGATGTCTTGCTTGTAGGAAGACACAGAGTCTGGGATTTAACTCCATTTCTGAAGGGAAACACACAGCACAGTTCTCATCCATGAAACACACTCTGCTTTAGAGCAAGAAGCATGTTCTTGCTTTCCAGACTCTCTAATAGAGCCAGAAAGTTGAGGGTACTATGAACAAAAGAACGGTGTTTCCTACACATAAGGATCATTGCTAGTTCAACTCTGCTTCTGAAACTGACACAAACCACAGGTCCTCTAACATCCAATGCTTTACAATTAAGAGCAAGATACGTGTGAGCTACGTGAACGATGTAGCTTTGTTTGAGTGCAAGGTAAATGAGTTTACGTGAAATGAAGTCTTGCTTGTAGGAAGATACAGAGCCGGTGATTTAACTCAAATTCTGAAGGGAAACACAATCACAGTTCTCATCCATGACACACACTCTGCTTTAGAGAACGAAGCATGCTCTTGCTTTCTAGATTCTCTTATAGAGCCAGAAACATTAGGGTGCTTTGAACAAAATAACGGTGTTTCCTACATATACGGACCATTGCTAGTTCAACTCTGCTTCTGAAACTGATACAAACCACAAGTCATCTAACATCCAATGCATTTCACTTAAGAGTGAGAAACGTGTGAGCTTCGTGAACGATGTAGATACCTTTGAGCTGAAAAGTGATTGAGTTAACCTGAAAAGATGTCTTTCTTGTAGGAAGACACAGAGCCTGGGTTTTAACTCCATTTCTGAAGGGAAACACACAGCACAGATCTCATCCATGAAACACACTCTGCTTTAGAGCACGAAGCATGCTCTTGCTTTCTAGAGTCTCTAATAGAGCCGGAAACTTGAGGGTACTCTGAACAAAAGAACGGTGTTACCTAAACATAAGTATCATTGCTAGTTCAACTCTGCTTCTAAAACTGACACAAACCACAGGTCCTCTAACATCCAATGCTTTACAATTAAGAGCAAGAAACGTGTGAGCTACTTGTATGATGTAGCTTTGTTTGATTGCAAGGTAATGAGTTTACGTGAAATGAAGTCCTGCTTGTAGGAAGACACAGAGCCTGGGATTTACCTGCTTTTCTGAAGGGAAACACAATCACAGTTCTCATCCATGAAACACACTCTGCTTTAGAGCAAGAAGCACGCTCTTGCTTTCCAAGAGTCTCTAATACAGCAGGAAACATGACTGTGGTCAGAACAAAATAACGGTGTTTCCTACACATACGGACCATATCTATGTCAACTCTTCTTCTGAAACTGATACAAACCACAGTTCTATTAACATGCAATCCTTTCCAGTTAAGAGCGAGAAACGTGTGAGCTTTGTGAACGATGTAGATTCCTTTGAGCTGAAAAGTGACTGAGTTAACCCGAAAAGATGTCTTTCTTGTAGGAAGACACAGAGCCTGGGTTTTAACTCCATTTCTGAAGGGAAACACACAGCACAGATCTCATCCATGAAACACACTCTGCTTTAGAGCACGAAGCATGCTCTTGCTTTCTAGAGTCTCTAATAGAGCCAGAAACTTGAGGGAACTCTGAACAAAAGAACGGTGTTTCCTACACATACGGACCATTGCTAGTTCAACTCTGCTTCTCAAACTGATACAAACCACAAGTCATCTAACATCCAATGCTTTTCAGTTAAGAGCGAGAAACGTGTGATCTTCGTAAACGATTTATATTCATTTGACCTGAAAACTGACTGCGTTTACCTGAAATGATGTCTTGCTTGTAGGAAGACATGGGGCCTGGAATTTAACTCCATTTCTAAAGGGAAACACACAGCACAGTTCTCAGCCATGAAACACACTCTGCTTTAGAGCAAGAAGCACACTCTTGCTTTCTAAGAGTCTCTAATACAGCAGGAAACGTGACTGTGGTCAGAACAAAAGAACGGTGTTTCCTACACATACGTACCATATCTAGGTCAACTCTTCTTCTGAAACTGATACAAAGCACAGTTCCTTTAACATGCAATGCTTTCCAGTTAAGAGTGAGAAACGTGTGAGCTTCGTGAACGATTTAGCTTCCTTTGAGCTGAAAAGTGACTGAGTTTACCTGAAAAGATGTCTTGCTTGTAGGAAGACACAGAGCCTGGGATTTAACTCCATTTCTGAAGGGAAACACACAGCACAGTTCTCATCCATGAAACACACTCTGCTTTAGAGCAAGAAGCACGCTCTTGCTTTCCAAGAGTCTCTAATACAGCAGGAAACGTGACTGTGGTCAGAACAAAATAACGGTGTTTCCTACACATACGGACCATATCTAGGTCAACTCTCCTTCTTAAACTGATACAAACCACAGTTCCTCTAACATGCAATGCTTTCCCGTTAAGAGCGAGAAACTTGTGAGCTTTGTGAACGATGTAGCTTTGTTTGAGCGGAAAGGTGATTGAGTTTCCTTGAAACGAAATCTTGCTTTTAGGAAGATACAGAGACTGTAATTTACCTCCATTTCTGAAGGGAAACACGCAGCACTGTTCTCACGATGAAACACACTCTGCGTATAGGAAGAAGCACGCTCTTGCTTTCTAGAGTCTCTAATAGAGCAGGAAACGTGAGTGTGCTCAGAACAAAAGAACGGTGTTTCCTACACATACGGACCATTGCTAGTTCAACTCTGCTTCTGAAACTGATACAAACCACAAGTCATCTAACATCCAATGCTTTTCAGTTAAGAGCGAGAAATGTGTGAGCTTCGTAAACGATGTAGCTTCCTTTGAGCTGAAAAGTGACTGAGTTTACCTGAAAAGATGTCTTGCTTGTAGGAAAACACAGAGCCGGGGATTTAACTCCATTTCTGAAGGGAAACACACAGCACAGTTCTCATCCATGAAACACACTCTGCTTTACAGCAAGAAGAATGCTCTTGCTTTCTGGAGTCTCTAATAGAGCCAGAAACTTGAAAGTGTGCTCATAATAAATGAACTGTGTTTCCTACACACACGGACAATATCTAGTTCAACTCTGCTCCTGAAACTGATACAAACCACAGGTCCTCTAACATCCAATGCATTTCACTTAAGAGCGAGAAACGTGTGAGCTTCGTGAACGATGTAGCATCCTTTGAGCTGAAAAGTGACTGAGTTTAACTGAAAAGATGTCTTGCTTGTAGGAAGACACAGAGTCTGGGATTTAACTCCATTTCTGAAGGGAAACACACAGCACAGTTCTCATCCATGAAACACACTCTGCTTTAGAGCAAGAAGCATGTTCTTGCTTTCCAGACTCTCTAATAGAGCCAGAAAGTTGAGTGTACTATGAACAAAAGAACAGTGTTTCCTACACATAAGGATCATTGCTAGTTCAACTCTGCTTCTGAAACTGCCAC
Organism: Onychomys leucogaster; assembly: GCA_949786385.1. Taxonomy (NCBI): domain Eukaryota; kingdom Metazoa; phylum Chordata; class Mammalia; order Rodentia; family Cricetidae; genus Onychomys; species Onychomys leucogaster. The sequence continues at coordinate 1,937,510 of CATKUP010000082.1, forward strand.
AAACCACAGGTCATCTAACATCCAATGCTTTACAATTAAGAGCAAGAAACGTGTGAGCTACGGAAACGATGTAGCTTTGTTTGAATGCAAGGTGAATGAGTTTACGGGAAATGAAGTCTTGCTTGTAGGAAGACACATGGCCTGGATTATAACTCCATTTCTGAAGGGAAACACACAGCACAGTTCACATCCATGAAGCACACTCTGGTTTAGAGCAAGAAGCACACTCTTGCTTTCCAAGAGTCTCTAATACAGCAGGAAACGTGACTGTGGTCAGAACAAAATAACGGTGTTTCCTACACATACGGACCATAGCTAGGTCAACTCTTCTTCTGAAACTGATACAAAGCACAGTTCCATTAACATGCAATGCTTTAAAGTTAAGAGCGAGAAACTTGTGAGCTTCGTGAACGATGTAGATTCCTTTGAGCTGAAAAGTGACTGAGTTTACCTGAAAAGATGTCTTGCTTGTAGGAAGACACAGAGCCTGGCATTTAACTCCATTTCTGAAGGGAAACACATCACACAGTTCTCATCCAGGAAACACATTCTGTATTAGAGCAAGTAGCACGCTCTTGCTTTCTAAGAGTCTCTAATAGAGCAGGAAACGTGACTGTGGTCAGAACAAAATAACGGTGTTTCCTACACATATGGACCATATCTAGGTCAACTCTCCTTCTGAAACTGATACAAACCACAGTTCCTCTAACATGCAATGCTTTCCCGTTAAGAGCGAGAAACTTGTGAGCTTTGTGAACGATGTAGCTTTGTTTGAGCGGAAAGGTGATTGAGTTTCCTTGAAACGAAGTCTTGCTTTTAGGAAGATACAGAGACTGTAATTTACCTCCATTTCTGAAGGGAAACACGCAGCACTGTTCTCACGATGAAACACACTCTGCGTATAGGAAGAAGCACGCTCTTGCTTTCTAGAGTCTCTAATAGAGCAGGAAACGTGAGTGTGCTCAGAAAAAAAGAACGGTGTTTCCTACACATACGGACCATTGCTAGTTCAACTCTGCTTCTGAAACTCATACAAACCACAAGTCATCTAACATCCAATGCTTTTCAGTTAAGAGCGAGAAATGTGTGAGCTTCGTGAACGATGTAGCTTCCTTTGAGCTGAAAAGTGACTGAGTTTACCTGAAAAGATGTCTTGCTTGTAGGAAAACACAGAGCCGGGGATTTAACTCCATTTCTGAAGGGAAACACACAGCACAGTTCTCATCCATGAAACACACTCTGCTTTACAGCAAGAAGAATGCTCTTGCTTTCTGGAGTCTCTAATAGAGCCAGAAACTTGAAAGTGTGCTCATAATAAATGAACTGTGTTTCCTACACACACGGACAATATCTAGTTCAACTCTGCTCCTGAAACTGATACAAACCACAGGTCCTCTAACATCCAATGCATTTCACTTAAGAGCGAGAAACGTGTGAGCTTCGTGAACGATGTAGCTTCCTTGGAGCTGAGAAGTGACTGAGTTTAACTGAAAAGATGTCTTGCTTGTAGGAAGACACAGAGTCTGGGATTTAACTCCATTTCTGAAGGGAAACACACAGCACAGTTCTCATCCATGAAACACACTCTGCTTTAGAGCAAGAAGCATGTTCTTGCTTTCCAGACTCTCTAATAGAGCCAGAAAGTTGAGTGTACTATGAACAAAAGAACAGTGTTTCCTACACATAAGGATCATTGCTAGTTCAACTCTGCTTCTGAAACTGCCACAAACCACAGGTCATCTAACATCCAATGCTTTACAATTAAGAGCAAGAAACGTGTGAGCTACGGAAACGATGTAGCTTTGTTTGAATGCAAGGTGAATGAGTTTACGGGAAATGAAGTCTTGCTTGTAGGAAGACACAGAGCCTGGGATTTAACTCTATTTCTGAAGGGAAACCCACAGCACAGTTCTCATCCATGAAACACACTCAGCTTTAGAGCACGAAGCATGCTCTTGCTTTCTAGAGTCTCTAATAGAACAGGAAACATGAGGGTACTCTGAACAAAAGAACGGTGTTTCCTACACATACGGACCATTGCTAGTTCAACTCTGCTTCTCAAACTGATACAAACCACAAGTCATTAACATCCAATGCTTTTCAGTTAACAGCAAGAAACGTGTGATCTTCGTAAATGATTTATATTCATTTGACCTAAAAACTGACTGCGTTTACCTGAAATGATGTCTTGCTTGTAGGAAGACACGGGGCCTGGAATTTAACTCCATTTCTGAAGGGAAACACACAGCACAGTTCTCATCCATGAAACACACTCTGCTTTAGAGCAAGAAGCACACTCTTGCTTTCTAAGAGTCTCTAATACAGCAGGAAACGTGGCTGTGGTCAGAACAAAAGAACGGTGTTTTCTACACATACGTACCATATCTAGGTCAACTCTTCTTCTGAAACAGATACAAACCACAGTTCCATTAACATGGAATGCTTTCCAGTTAAGAGCGAGAAACGTGTGAGCTTCGTGAACGATTTAGCATCCTTTGAGCTGAAAAGTGACTGAGTTTACCTGAGAAGATGTCTTGCTTGTAGGAAGACACAGAGTCTGGGATTTAACTCCATTTCTGAAGGGAAACACACAGCACAGTTCTCATCCATGAAACACACTCTGCTTTAGAGCAAGAAGCATGTTCTTGCTTTCCAGACTCTCTAATAGAGCCAGAAAGTTGAGGGTACTATGAACAAAAGAACGGTGTTTCCTACACATAAGGATCATTGCTAGTTCAACTCTGCTTCTGAAACTGACACAAACCACAGGTCCTCTAACATCCAATGCTTTACAATTAAGAGCAAGATACGTGTGAGCTACGTGAACGATGTAGCTTTGTTTGAGTGCAAGGTAAATGAGTTTACGTGAAATGAAGTCTTGCTTGTAGGAAGATACAGAGCCGGTTATTTAACTCCATTTCTGAAGGGAAACACACATCACCGTTCTCATCCATGAAACACACTCTGCATTAGAGAACGAAGCATGCTCTTGCTTTCTCGATTCTCATATAGAGCCAGAAACATTAGGGTGCTTTGAACAAAATAACGGTGTTTCCTACATATACGGACCATTGCTAGTTCAACTCTGCTTCTGAAACTGATACAAACCACAAGTCATCTAACATCCAATGCATTTCACTTAAGAGTGAGAAACGTGTGAGCTTCGTGAACGATGTAGCTTCCTTTGAGCTGAAAAGTGACTGAGTTAACCTGAAAAGATGTCTTTCTTGTAGGAAGACACAGAGCCTGGGTTTTAACTCCATTTCTGAAGGGAAACACACAGCACAGATCTCATCCATGAAACACACTCTGCTTTAGAGCACGAAGCATGCTCTTGCTTTCTAGAGTCTCTAATAGAGCCAGAAACTTGAGGGTACTCTGAACAGAAGAACGGTGTTACCTAAACATAAGTATCATTGCTAGTTCAACTCTGCTTCTAAAACTGACACAAACCACAGGTCCTCTAACATCCAATGCTTTACAATTAAGAGCAAGAAACGTTTGAGCTACGTGAACGATGTAGCTTTGTTTGATTGCAAGGTAATGAGTTTACGTGAAATGAAGTCCTGCTTGTAGGAAGACACAGAGCCTGGGATTTAACTCCTTTTCTGAAGGGAAACACACATCACAGTTCTCATCCATGAAACACACTCTGCTTTAGAGCAAGAAGCACGCTCTTGCTTTCCAAGAGTCTCTAATACAGCAGGAAACGTGACTGTGGTCAGAACAAAATAACGGTGTTTCCTACACATACGGACTATATCTATGTCAACTCTTCTTCTGAAACTGATACAAACCACAGTTCCATTAACATGCAATGCTTTCCAATTAAGAGCGAGAAACGTGTGAGCTTTGTGAACGATGTAGATTCCTTTGAGCTGACAAGTGACTGAGTTAACCTGAAAAGATGTCTTTCTTGTAGGAAGACACAGAGCCTGGGTTTTAACTCCATTTCTGAAGGGAAACACACAGCACAGATCTCATCCATGAAACACACTCTGCTTTAGAGCACGAAGCATGCTCTTGTTTCTAGAGTCTCTAATAGAGCCAGAAACATGAGGGAACTCTGAAGAAAAGAACGGTGTTTCCTACACATACGGACCATTGCTAGTTCAACTCTGCTTCTCAAACTGATACAAACCACAAGTCATCTAACATCCAATGCTTTTCAGTTAAGAGCGAGAAACGTGTGATCTTGGTAAACGATTTATATTCATTTGACCTGAAAACTGACTGCGTTTACCTGAAATGATGTCTTGCTTGTAGGAAGACATGGGGCCTGGAATTTAACTCCATTTCTGAAGGGAAACAAACAGCACAGTTCTCAGCCATGACACACTCTGCTTTAGAGCAAGAAGCACACTCTTGCTTTCTAAGAGTCTCTAATACAGCAGGAAACGTGACTGTGGTCAGAACAAAAGAAAGGTGTTTCCTACACATACGTACCATATCTAGGTCAACTCTTCTTCTGAAACTGATACAAAGCACAGTTCCTTTAACATGCAATGCTTTCCAGTTAAGAGCGAGAAACGTGTGAGCTTCGTGAACGATTTAGCTTCCTTTGAGCTGAAAAGTGACTGAGTTTACCTGAAAAGATGTCTTGCTTGTAGGAAGACACAGAGTCTGTGACTTAACTCCATTTCTGAAGGGAAACAGAGAGCACAGTTCTCATCCATGAAACACACTCTGCTTTAGATCAAGAAGCATGTTTTTGCTTTCCAGACTCTCTAATAGAGCCAGAAAGTTGAGGGTACTATGAACAAAAGAACGGTGTTACCTACACATAAGTATCATTGCTAGTTCAACTCTGCTTCTGTAACTGACACAAACCACATGTCCTCTAACATCCAATGCTTTACAATTAAGAGCAAGAAACGTGTGAGCTACTTGAACGATGTAGCTTTATTTGAGTGCAAGGTGAATGAGTTTACGTGAAATGAAGTCCTGCTTGTAGGAAGACACAGAGCCAGGGATTTAACTCCATTTCTGAAGGGAAACACACAGCACAGTTCTCATCCATGAAACACACTCTGCTTTAGAGCAAGAAGCACGCTCTTGCTTTCCAAGAGTCTCTAATACAGCAGGAAACGTGACTGTGGTCAGAACAAAATAACGGTGTTTCCTACACATACGGACCATATTAGGTAAACTCTTCTTCTGAAACTGATACAAACCACAGTTCCATTAACATGCAATGCTTTCCAGTTAAGAGCGAGAAATGTGTGAGCTTCGTGAACGATGTAGCTTCCTTTGAGCTGAAAAGTGACTGAGTTTACCTGAAAAGATGTCTTGCTTGTAGGAAAACACAGATCTGGGGATTTAACTCCATTTCTGATAGGAAACACACAGCACAGTTCTCATCCATGAAACACACTCTGCTTTACAGCAAGAAGAATGCTCTTGCTTTCTGGAGTCTCTAATAGAGCCAGAAACTTGAAAGTGTGCTCATAATAAATGAACTGTGTTTCCTAAACACACGGACAATATCTAGTTCAACTCTGCTCCTGAAACTGATACAAAGCACAGGTCCTCTAACATCCAATGCATTTCACTTAAGAGCGAGAAACGTGTGAGCTTCGTGAACAATGTAGCTTCCTTTGAGCTGAAAAGTGACTGAGTTTACCTGAAAAGATGTCTTGCTTGTAGGAAGACACAGAGCCTGGAATTCAACTCCATTTCTGAAGGGAAACACACAGCATAGTTCTCATCCATGTAACACACTCTGCTTCAGAGCACGAAGCATGCTCTTGCTTTCTAGATTCTCTAATAGAGCCAGAAAATTGAGGGTACACAGAACAAAAGAATGGTGTTTCCTACACTTACAGACCATTGCTAGTTCAACTCTGCTTCTGAAACTGATACAAACCACAAGTCCTCTAACATCCAATGATTTTCAGTTAAGAGCAAGAAACGTGTGAGCTATGTGAATGATGTAGCTTTGTTTGAGCGGAAAGGAGACTGCGTTTACCTGAAAGGACGTCTTGCTTGTAGGAAGACACAGATCCTGTGATTTAACTCCATTTCTGAAGGGAAACACACAGCACAGTTCTCATCCATGAAAAACACTCTACTTTAGAGCAAGAAGCACACTCTTGCTTTCTAGAGCCTATAATAGAGCCAGAAAATTGAAAGTGTGCTCAGAACAAAAGAACGGTGTATCCTACACATATGGACCATTGCTAGTTCAACTCTGCTTCTGAAACTGATACAAACCACGAGTCATCTAACATCCAATGTTTTTCAGTTAAGAGCAAGAAACGTGTGAGCTACGTGAACGATGTAGCTTTGTTTGAGCGGAAAGGTGACTGAGTTTACGTGAAACAAAGTCTTTCTTGTAGGAAGATGCAGAGCCTGTGATTTAACTCCAATTCTGAAGGGAAACACACAGCACTGTTCTCACGATGAATCACACTCTGCATATAAGAAGAAGCACGCTCTTGCTGTCTAGAGTCTCTAATAGAGAAGGAAACGTGAGTGTGCTCAGAACAAAAGAACGGTGTATCCTACAAATACAGACCATTGCTAGTTCAACTCTTCTTCTGAAACTGAAACAAACCACAAGTCATCTAACATCCAATGCTTTTCAGTGAAGAGCGAGAAACGTGTGATCTACGTAAGCTATTTATATTCATTTGAGCTGAAAAGTGACTGCGTTTACCTGAAATTATGTCTTGCTTGTAGGAAGACACAGAGCCTGGATTTTAACTCCATTTCTGAAGAGAAACACACAGTACAGTTCTCAATCATGAAACACACTCTGCTTTAGAGAACGAAGCATGCTCTTGCTTTTTAGAGTCTCTAATAGAGCCAGAAAATTAAGGGTACTGGGAACAAAAGAACGGTGTTTCCTACATATACGGACCATTGATAGTTCAACTCTGCTACTGAAACTGATACAAACCACAAGTCTTCTAACTTCCAATGCTTTTCAGTTGAGAGGGAGAAACGTGTGAGCTTCATAAACGATTTATATTCATTTGAGCTGAAATGTGACCGCGTTTACCTGAAATGATGTCTTGCTTGTAGGAAGACACAGAGCCTGGAATTTAACTCCATTTCAAAAGGGAAACACACAGCACAGTTCTCATCCATGAAACACTCTGCTTTAGAGCAAGATGCACACTCTTGCTTTCTAAGAGTCTCTAATACAGCAGGAAACGTGACTGTGGTCAGAACAAAATAACGGTGTATCCTACACATACAGACCATATCTACGTCAACTCTTCTTCTAAAACTGATACAAAGCACAGTTCCATTAACATGCAATGCTTTCAAGTTAAGAGAAAGAAACGTGTGAGCTTCGTGAACGATGTAGCTACCTTTGAGCTGAAAAGGGACTGAATTTACGTGAAATGATGTCTTGCTTGTAGGAAAATACAGAGCCTGGCATTGAACTCCATTTCTGAAGGAAAACACACAGCAATGTTCTCACGATGAAACACGCTCTGCGTATTTGAAGAAGCACGCTCTTGCTTTCTGGAGTCTGTAATAGAGCAGGAAACGTGAGTGTGCTCAGAACAAAAGAACGGTGTTTCCTACACATACGGACCATTGCTAGTTCAACTCTGCGTCTGAAACTGATACAAACCACAAGTCATCTAACATCCAATGCTTTTCAGTTAAGAGCGAGAAATGTGTGAGCTTCGTGAACGATGTAGCTTCCTTTGAGCTGAAAAGTGACTGAGTTTACCTGAAAAGATGTCTTGCTTGTAGGAAAACACAGATCTGGGGATTTAACTCCATTTCTGATAGGAAACACACAGCACAGTTCTCATCCATGAAACACACTCTGCTTTACAGCAAGAAGAATGCTCTTGCTTTCTGGAGTCTCTAATAGAGCCAGAAACTTGAAAGTGTGCTCATAATAAATGAACTGTGTTTCCTAAACACACGGACAATATCTAGTTCAACTCTGCTCCTGAAACTGATACAAAGCACAGGTCCTCTAACATCCAATGCATTTCACTTAAGAGCGAGAAACGTGTGAGCTTCGTGAACAATGTAGCTTCCTTTGAGCTGAAAAGTGACTGAGTTTACCTGAAAAGATGTCTTGCTTGTAGGAAGACACAGAGCCTGGAATTCAACTCCATTTCTGAAGGGAAACACACAGCATAGTTCTCATCCATGTAACACACTCTGCTTCAGAGCACGAAGCATGCTCTTGCTTTCTAGATTCTCTAATAGAGCCAGAAAATTGAGGGTACACAGAACAAAAGAATGGTGTTTCCTACACTTACAGACCATTGCTAGTTCAACTCTGCTTCTGAAACTGATACAAACCACAAGTCCTCTAACATCCAATGATTTTCAGTTAAGAGCAAGAAACGTGTGAGCTATGTGAATGATGTAGCTTTGTTTGAGCGGAAAGGAGACTGCGTTTACCTGAAAGGACGTCTTGCTTGTAGGAAGACACAGATCCTGTGATTTAACTCCATTTCTGAAGGGAAACACACAGCACAGTTCTCATCCATGAAAAACACTCTACTTTAGAGCAAGAAGCACACTCTTGCTTTCTAGAGCCTATAATAGAGCCAGAAAATTGAAAGTGTGCTCAGAACAAAAGAACGGTGTATCCTACACATATGGACCATTGCTAGTTCAACTCTGCTTCTGAAACTGATACAAACCACGAGTCATCTAACATCCAATGTTTTTCAGTTAAGAGCAAGAAACGTGTGAGCTACGTGAACGATGTAGCTTTGTTTGAGCGGAAAGGTGACTGAGTTTACGTGAAACAAAGTCTTTCTTGTAGGAAGATGCAGAGCCTGTGATTTAACTCCAATTCTGAAGGGAAACACACAGCACTGTTCTCACGATGAATCACACTCTGCATATAAGAAGAAGCACGCTCTTGCTGTCTAGAGACTCTAATAGAGAAGGAAATGTGAGTGTGCTCAGAACAAAAGAACGGTGTATCCTACAAATACAGACCATTGCTAGTTCAACTCTTCTTCTGAAACTGAAACAAACCACAAGTCATCTAACATCCAATGCTTTTCAGTGAAGAGCGAGAAACGTGTGATCTACGTAAGCTATTTATATTCATTTGAGCTGAAAAGTGACTGCGTTTACCTGAAATTATGTCTTGCTTGTAGGAAGACACAGAGCCTGGATTTTAACTCCATTTCTGAAGAGAAACACACAGTACAGTTCTCAATCATGAAACACACTCTGCTTTAGAGAACGAAGCATGCTCTTGCTTTTTAGAGTCTCTAATAGAGCCAGAAAATTAAGGGTACTGGGAACAAAAGAACGGTGTTTCCTACATATACGGACCATTGATAGTTCAACTCTGCTACTGAAACTGATACAAACCACAAGTCTTCTAACTTCCAATGCTTTTCAGTTGAGAGGGAGAAACGTGTGAGCTTCATAAACGATTTATATTCATTTGAGCTGAAATGTGACCGCGTTTACCTGAAATGATGTCTTGCTTGTAGGAAGACACAGAGCCTGGAATTTAACTCCATTTCAAAAGGGAAACACACAGCACAGTTCTCATCCATGAAACACTCTGCTTTAGAGCAAGATGCACACTCTTGCTTTCTAAGAGTCTCTAATACAGCAGGAAACGTGACTGTGGTCAGAACAAAATAACGGTGTATCCTACACATACAGACCATATCTACGTCAACTCTTCTTCTAAAACTGATACAAAGCACAGTTCCATTAACATGCAATGCTTTCAAGTTAAGAGAAAGAAACGTGTGAGCTTCGTGAACGATGTAGCTACCTTTGAGCTGAAAAGGGACTGAATTTACGTGAAATGATGTCTTGCTTGTAGGAAAATACAGAGCCTGGCATTGAACTCCATTTCTGAAGGAAAACACACAGCAATGTTCTCACGATGAAACACGCTCTGCGTATTTGAAGAAGCACGCTCTTGCTTTCTGGAGTCTGTAATAGAGCAGGAAACGTGAGTGTGCTCAGAACAAAAGAACGGTGTTTCCTACACATACGGACCATTGCTAGTTCAACTCTGCGTCTGAAACTGATACAAACCACAAGTCATCTAACATCCAATGCTTTTCAGTTAAGAGCGAGAAATGTGTGAGCTTCGTGAACGATGTAGCTTCCTTTGAGCTGAAAAGTGACTGAGTTTACCTGAAAACATGTCTTGCTTGTAGGAAAACACAGATCTGGGGATTTAACTCCATTTCTGAAGGGAAACACACAGCACAGTTCTCATCCATGAAACACACTCTGCTTTACAGCAAGAAGAATGCTATTGCTTTCTGGAGTCTCTAATAGAGCCAGAAACTTGAAAGTGTGCTCATAATAAATGAACTGTGTTTCCTACACACATGGACAATATCTAGTTCAACTCTGCTCCTAAACTGATACAAACCACAGGTCCTCTAACATCCAATGCATTTCACTTAAGAGCGAGATATGTGTGAGCTTCGTGAACGATGTAGCTTCCTTTGAGCTGAAAAGTGACTGAGTTTACCTGAAAAGACATCTTGCTTGTAGGAAGACACAGAGTATGGGATTTAACTCCATTTCTGAAGGGAAACACACAGCACAGTTCTCATCCATGAAACACACTCTGTTTAGAGCAAGAAGCATGTTCTTGCTTTCCAGACTCTCTAATAGAGCCAGAAAGTTGAGGGTACTATGAACAAAAGAACAGTGTTTCCTACACATAAGGATCATTGCTAGTTCAACTCTGCTTCTGAAACTGCCACAAACCACAGGTCCTCTAACATCCAATGCTTTACAATTAAGAGCAAGAAACGTGTGAGCTACGTGAACGATGTATCTTTGTTTGAGTGCATGGTGAATGAGTTTACGTGAAATGAAGTCTTGCTTGTAGGAAGACACAGAGCCTGGGAATTAACTCTATTTCTGAAGGGAAACCCACAGCAGAGTTCTCATCCATGAAACACACTCTGCTTTAGAGCACGAAGCATGCTTTTGCTTTCTAGAGTCTCTAATAGAACAGGAAACATGAGGGTACTCTGAACAAAAGAACGGTGTTTCCTACACATACGGACCATTGCTAGTTCAACTCTGCTTCTCAAACTGATACAAACCACAAGTCATTAACATCCAATGCTTTTCAGTTAACAGCGAGAAACATGTGATCTTCGTAAACGATTTATATTCATTTGACCTAAAAACTGACTGCGTTTACCTGAAATGATGTCTTGCTTGTAGGAAGACTCGGGGCCTGGAATTTAACTCCATTTCTGAAGGGAAACACACAGCACAGTTCTCAGCCATGAAACACACTCTGCTTTAGAGCAAGAAGCACACTCTTGCTTTCTAAGAGTCTCTAATACAGCAGGAAACGTGGCTGTGGTCAGAACAAAAGAACGGTGTTTCCTACACTTACGTACCATATCTAGGTCAACTCTTCTTCTGAAACAGATACAAACCACAGTTCCATTAACATGGAATGGTTTCCAGTTAAGAGCGAGAAACGTGTGAGCTTCGTGAACGATGTAGCTTCCTTTGAGCTTAAAAGTGACTGAGTTTACCTGAGAAGATGTCTTGCTTGTAGGAAGACACAGAGTCTGGGATTTAACTCCATTTCTGAAGGGAAACACACAGCACAGTTCTCATCCATGAAACACACTCTGCTTTAGAGCACGAAGCATGCTCTTACTTTCTAGAGTCTCTAACAGAGCCAGAAACATGAGGGTGCTCAAACAAAATAACGGTGTTTCCTTCATTTACGGACCATTGCTAGTTCAACTCTGCTTCTGAAACTGATACAAACCACAAGTCATCTGACATCCAATGTTTTTCTGCTAAGAGCAAGAAACGTGTGAGATTCGTAAACGATTTATATTCATTTGAGCTGAAAAGTGACTGAGTTTACCTTAAATGATGTCTTGATTATAGGAAGACACAGAGCCTTGAATTTAACTACATTTGATGGGAAAAACACAGCACAGTACTCATCCATGAAACACACTCTGCTTGAGAGCAAGAAGCATGCTCTTACTTTCTAGAGTCTCTAACAGAGCCAGAAACATGAGGGTGCTCAAACAAAATAACGGTGTTTCCTTCATTTACGGACCATTGCTAGTTCAACTCTGCTTCTGAAACTGATACAAACCACAAGTCATCTGACATCCAATGCTTTTCTGCTAAGAGCAAGAAACGTGTGAGCTTCGTAAACAATTTATATTCATTTGAGCTGAAAAGTGACTGAGTTTACCTTAAATGATGTCTTGATTATAGGAAGACACAGAGCCTTGAATTTAACTACATTTGATGGGAAACACACAGCACAGTTCTCATTCATGAAACACACTCTGCTTTAGAGCACGAAGCATGCTCTTACTTTCTAGAGTCTCTAACAGAGCCAGAAACATGAGGGTGCTCAAACAAAAGAACGGTGTTTCCTACACATACGGACCACTGCTAGTTCAACTCTGCCTCTGAAACTAATACAAAGCACAAGTCATCTAACATCCAATGCTTTTCACTTAAGAGTGAGAAACGTGTGATCTTCGTAAACAATTTATATTCATTAAAGCTGAAAAGTGACTGAGTTTACCCGAAAAGTTGTCTTGCGTGTAGGAAGATACAGAGCCTGGAATTTAACTCCATTTCTGAAGGGAAACACACAGCACAGTTCTCATCCAAGAAACACACTCTTTTTTAGAGCACAAAGCATGCTCTTGCTTTCTAGAGTCTCTAATAGATAAGGAAACGTGAGTGAGCTCAGAACAAAAGAACGGTATTTCCTACACATACGGACCATAGCTAGTTCAACTCTGCTTCTGAAACTAATACAAACCACAAGTCATCTAACATCCAATGCTTTTCCGTTAAGAGCAAGATACGTGTGAGCTTCGCAAACGATTTATATACATTTGAGCTGAAAAGTGACTGCGTTTACCTGAAATGATGTCTTGCTTGTAGGAAGACACAGGGCATGGAATTTAACTCCACTTCTGAAGGGAAACACGCAGCACAGTTCTCATCCATGAAACACACTCTGCTTTAGAGCAAGAATCACGCTCTTGTTTTCTAAGTGTCTCTAATACAGCAGGAAACGTGACTGTGGTCAGAACAAAATAACGTTGTTTCTTACACATACGGACCATATCTAGGTGAACTGTTCTTCTGCAACTGATACAAAGCACAGTTCCATTAACATGCAATGCTTTCAAGTTAAGAGCGAGAAACGTGTGAGCTTCGTGAAGGATGTAGCTTCCTTTGAGCTGAAAAGTGACTGAGTTTACCTGAAAAGATGTCTTGCTTGTAGGAAGACACAGAGTCTGGGATTTAACTCCATTTCTGAAGGGAAACACACAGCACAGTTCTCATCCATGAAACACACTCTGCTTTAGAGCAAGAAGCATGTTCTTGCTTTCCAGACTCTCTAATAGAGCCAGAAAGTTGAGGGTACTATGAACAAAAGAACAGTGTTACCTACACATAAGTATCATTGCTAGTTCAACTCTGCTTCTGAAACTGACACAAAGCACAGGTCCTCTAACACCCAATGCTTTACAATTAAGAGCAAGAAACGTGTGAGCTACGTGAACGATGTAGCTTTGTTTGAGTGCAAGGTGAATGAGTTTACGTGAAATGAAGTCCTGCGTGTAGGAAGACACAGAGCCTGGGATTTAACTCCATTTCTGAAGGGAAACACACAGCACAGTTCTCATCCATGAAACACACTCTGCTTTAGAGCAAGAAGCACGCTCTTGCTTTCGAAGAGTCTCTAATACAGCAGGAAACGTGACTGTGGTCAGAACAAAATAACGGTGTTTCCTACACATACGGACCATATTAGGTAAACTCTTCTTCTGAAACTGATACAAACCACAAGTCATCTAACATCCAATGCTTTTCAGTTAAGAGCAAGAAACGTGTGAGCTTTGTAAATGATTTATATTCATTTGAGCTGAAAAGTGACAGCGTTTACCTGAAATGACGTCTTGCTTGTAGGGAGACACATGGCCTGGATTATAACTCCATTTCTGAAGGGAAACACACAGCACAGTTCTCATCCATGAAGCACACTCTGGTTTAGGGCAAGAAGCACACTCTTGCTTTCTAAGAGTCTCTAATACAGCAGGAAACGTGACTGTGGTCAGAACAAAATAACGGTGTTTCCTACAAATACGGACCATAGCTAGGTCAACTCTTCTTCTGAAAATGATACAAAGCACAGTTCCATTAACATGCAATGCTTTAACGTTAAGAGCGAGAAACGTGTGAGCTTCGTGAAGGATGTAGCTTCCTTTGAGCTGAAAAGTGACTGAGTTTACCTGAAAAGATGTCTTGCTTGTAGGAAGACACAGAGCCTGGCATTTAAACCATTTCTGAAGGGAAACACACCACACAGTTCTCATCCAGGAAACACACTCTGTATTAGAGCAAGTAGCACGCTCTTGCTTTCTAAGAGTCTCTAATAGAGCAGGAAACGTGACTGTGGTCAGAACAAAATAACGGTGTTTCCTACACATACGGACCATATCTAGGTCAACTCTCCTTCTGAAACTGATACAAACCACAGTGCCTCTAACATGCAATGCTTTCCCGTTAAGAGCGAGAAACTTGTGAGCTTTGTGAACGATGTAGCTTTGTTTGAGCGGAAAGGTGGTTGAGTTTACATGAAACGAAGTCTTACTTTTAGGAAGATACAGAGACTGTTATTTACCTCCCTTTCTGAAGGGAAACACAGCACTGTTCTCATAATGAAACACAATCTGTGTATAGGAAGAAGCACGCTCTTGCTTTCTAGAATCTCAAATAGAGCAGGAAACGTGAGTGTGCTCAGAACAAAAGAACGGTGTTTCCTACACATACGGACCATTGCTAGTTCAACTCTGCTTCTGAAACTGATACAAACCACAAGTCATCTAACATCCAATGCTTTTCAGTTAAGAGCGAGAAATGTGTGAGCTTCGTGAACGATGTAGCTTCCTTTGAGCTGAAAAGTGACTGAGTTTACCTGAAAAGATGTCTTGCTTGTAGGAAGACACAGAGTCTGGGAATTAACTCCATTTCTGAAGGGAAACACACAGCACAGTTCTCATCCATGAAACACACTCTGCTTTAGAGCAAGAAGCATGTTCTTGCTTTCCAGACTCTCTAATAGAGCCAGAAAGTTGAGGGTACTATGAACAAAAGAACAGTGTTACCTACACATAAGTATCATTGCTAGTTCAACTCTGCTTCTGAAACTGACACAAAGCACAGGTCCTCTAACACCCAATGCTTTACAATTAAGAGCAAGAAACGTGTGAGCTACATGAACGATGTAGCTTTGTTTGAGTGCAAGGTGAATGAGTTTACGTGAAATGAAGTCCTGCTTGTAGGAAGACACAGAGCCTGGGATTTAACTCCATTTCTGAAGGGAAACACACAGCACAGTTCTCATCCATGAAACACACTCTGCTTTAGAGCAAGAAGCACGCTCTTGCTTTCGAAGAGTCTCTAATACAGCAGGAAACGTGACTGTGGTCAGAACAAAATAACGGTGTTTCCTACACATACGGACCATATTAGGTAAACTCTTCTTCTGAAACTGATACAAACCACAAGTCATCTAACATCCAATGCTTTTCAGTTAAGAGCAAGAAACGTGTGAGCTTTGTAAATGATTTATATTCATTTGAGCTGAAAAGTGACAGCGTTTACCTTAAATGACGTCTTGCTTGTAGGGAGACACATGGCCTGGATTATAACTCCATTTCTGAAGGGAAACACACAGCACAGTTCTCATCCATGAAGCACACTCTGGTTTAGGGCAAGAAGCACTCTCTTGCTTTCTAAGAGTCTCTAATACAGCAGGAAACGTGACTGTGGTCAGAACAAAATAACGGTGTTTCCTACACATACGGACCATAGCTAGGTCAACTCTTCTTCTGAAAATGATACAAAGCACAGTTCCATTAACATGCAATGCTTTAACGTTAAGAGCGAGAAACGTGTGAGCTTCGTGAAGGATGTGGCTTCCTTTGAGCTGAAAAGTGACTGAGTTTACCTGAAAAGATGTCTTGCTTGTAGGAAGACACAGAGCCTGGCATTTAAACCATTTCTTAAGGGAAACACACCACACAGTTCTCATCCAGGAAACACACTCTGTATTAGAGCAAGTAGCACGCTCTTGCTTTCTAAGAGTCTCTAATAGAGCAGGAAACGTGAGTGTGCTCAGAACAAAAGAACGGTGTTTCCTACACATACGGACCACTGCTAGTTCAACTCTGCTTCTGAAACTGATACAAACCACAAGTCATCTAACATACAATGCTTTTCAGTTAAGAGCGAGAAACGTGTGAGCTTCGTAAACGATTTATATTCATTTGAACTGAAAGGTGACTGCATATACCTGAAATTATGTCTTGCATGTAGGAAGACACAGAGCCTGGAGTTTAACTCCATTTCTGAAGGGAAACACACAGCACAGTTCTCATCCATGAAACACCATCTGCTTTAGGGCAAGAAGCACGCTCTTGCTTTCCAAGAATCTCTAATACAGCAGGAAACGTGACTGTGGTCAGAAGAAAATAACGGTGTTTCGACACATACGGACCATATCTATGTCAACTCTTCTGAAACTGATACAAACCACAGTTCCATTAACATGCAATGCTTTCCAGTTAAGAGCGAGAAATGTGTGAGCTTCGTGAACGATGTAGCTTCCTTTGAGCTGAAAAGTGACTGAGTTTACGTGAAAAGATGTCTTGCTTGTAGGAAAACACAGAGCCGGGGATTTAACCCATTTCTGATAGGAAACACACAGCACAGTTCTCATCCATGAAACACACTCTTCTTTACAGCAAGAAGAATACTCTTGCTTTCTGGAGTCTCTAATAGAGCCAGAAACTTGAAAGTGTGCTCATAATATATGAACTGTGTTTTCTACACACACGGACAATATCTAGTTCAACTCTGCTCCTGAAACTGATACAAACCACAGGTCCTCTAACATCCAATGCATTTCACTTAAGAGCGAGAAACGTGTGAGCTTCGTGAACGATGTAGCTTCCTTTTAGCTGAAAAGTGACTGAGTTTTCCTGAAAAGATGTCTTGCTTGTAGGAAGACACAGAGTCTGGGATTTAACTCCATTTCTGAAGGGAAAAACACAGTACTGTTTTCATCCATGAAACAAACTCTGCTTTAGAGCAAGAAGCATGTTCTTGCTTTCCAGACTCTCTGATAGAGCCAGAAAGTTGAGGATACTATGAACAAAAGAACAATGTTTCCTACACATAAGGATCATTGCTAGTTCAACTCTGCTTCTGAAACTGCCACAAACCACAGGTCATCTAACATCCAATGCTTTACAATTAAGAGTAAGAAACATGTGAGCTACGTGAACGATGTAGCTTTGTTTGAGTGCAAGGTGAATGCGTTTACGTGAAATGAAGTCTTGCTTGTAGGAAGACACAGAGCCTGGGATTTAACTCTATTTCTGAAGGGAAACCCACAGCACAGTTCTCATCCATGAAACACACTCTGCTTTAGAGCACGAAGCATGCTCTTGCTTTCTAGAGTCTTAATATAGCCAGAAAATTGAGGGTACTCAGAACAAAAGAACGGTGTTTCCTACACATAGAGACCAATGCTAGTTCAACTCTGCTTCTGATACTGATACAAACCACAAGTCATCTAACATCCAGTGCTTTTCACTTTAGAGCGAGAAATGTGTGAGCTTCGTAAACGATTTATATTCATTTGAACTGAAAAGTGACTGCATATACCTGAAATGATGTCTTGCATGTAGGAAGACACAGAGCCTGGAATTTAACTCCATTTCTGAAGGGAAACACACAGCACAGTTCTCATCCATGAAACACACTCTGCTTTAGAGCAAGAAGCACACTCTTGCTTTCTAAGAGTCTCTAATACAGCAGGAAACGTGTCTGTGGTCAGAACAAAAGAACGGTGTTTCCTACACATACGTACCCTATCTAGGTCAACTCTTCTTCTGAAAATGATACAAACCACAGTTCCATTAACATGCAATGCTTTCCAGTTAAGAGCGAGAAATGTGTGAGCTTCGTGAACGATGTAGATTCCTTTGAGCTGAAAAGTGACTGAGTTAACCTGAAAAGATGTCTTTCTTGTAGGAAGACACAGAGCCTGGGTTTTAACTCCATTTCTGAAGGGAAACACACAGCACAGATCTCATCCATGAAACACACTCTGCTTTAGAGCACGAAGCATGCTCTTGCTTTCTCGAGTCTCTAATAGAGCCAGAAACTTGAGGGTACTCTGAACAAAAGAACGGTGTTTCCTACACATACGGACCATTGCTAGTTCAACTCTGCTTCTGATACTGATACAAACCACAAGTCATCTAACATCCAGTGCTTTTCACTTAAGAGCGAGAAACGTTTGATCTTGCTAAACGATTTATATTCATTTGACCTAAAAACTGACTGCGTTTACCTGAAATGATGTCTTGCTTATAGGAAGACATGGGGCCTGGAATTTAACTCCATTTCTGAAGGGAAACACACAGCACAGTTCTCATCCATGAAACACACTCTGCTTTAGAGCAAGAAGCACACTCTTGCTTTCTAAGAGTCTCTAATACAGCAGGAAACGTGTCTGTGGTCAGAACAAAAGAACGGTGTTTCCTACACATTTGTACCATATCTAGGTCAACTCTTCTTCTGAAAATGATACAAACCACAGTTCCATTAACATGCAATGCTTTCCGGTTAAGAGCGAGAAACGTGTGAGCTTCGTGAACGATGTAGCTTCCTTTTAGCTGAAAAGTGACTGAGTTTAACTGAAAAGATGTCTTGCTTGTAGGAAAACACAGAGCTGTGGATTTAACTCCATTTCTGATAGGAAACACACAGCACAGTTCTCATCCATGAAACACACTCTGCTTTACAGCAAGAAGAATGCTCTTGCTTTCTGGAGTCTCTAATAGAGCCAGAAACTTGAAAGTGTGCTCATAATAAATGAACTGTGTTTCCTACACACACGGACAATATCTAGTTCAACTCTGCTCCTAAACTGATACAAACCACAGGTCCTCTAACATCCAATGCATTTCACTTAAGAGCGAGATATGTGTGAGCTTCGTGAACGATGTAGCTTCCTTTGAGCTGAAAAGTGACTGAGTTTACCTGAAAAGATGTCTGGCTTGTAGGAAGACACAGAGTATGGGATTTAACTCCAATTTTGAAGGGAAACACACAGCACAGTTCTCATCCATGAAACACACTCTGCTTTAGAGCAAGAAGCATGTTCTTGCTTTCCAGACTCTCTAATAGAGCCAGAAAGTTGATTGTACTATGAACAAAAGAACAGTGTTTCCTACACATAAGGATCATTGCTAGTTCAACTCTGCTTCTGAAACTGCCACAAACCACAGGTCATCTAACATCTAATGCTTTACAATTAAGAGCAAGAAACGTGTGAGCTACGGAAACGATGTAGCTTTGTTTGAATGCAAGGTGAATGAGTTTACGTGAAATGAAGTCTTGCTTGTAGGAAGACACAGAGCCTGGGATTTAACTCTATTTCTGAAGGGAAACCCACAGCACAGTTCTCATCCATGAAACACACTCTGCTTTAGAGCACGAAGCATGCTCTTGCTTTCTAGAGTCTTAATATAGCCAGAAAATTGAGGGTACTCAGAACAAAATAACGGTGTTTCCTACACATACGGACCATATCTGTGTCAACTCTTCTTCTGAAACTGATACAAACCACAGTTCCATTAACATGCAATTCTTTCCAGTTAAGACCCTGAAATGTGTGAGTTTCGTGAACGATGTAGATGCCTTTGAGCTGAAAAGTGACTGAGTTTACCTGAAAAGATGTCTTTCTTGTAGGAAGACACAGCGCCTGGGTTTTAACTCCATTTCTGAAGGGAAACAGAGAGCACAGTTCTCATCCATGAAACACACTCTGCTTTAGAGCAAGAAGCATGTTCTTGCTTTCCAGACTCTCTAATAGAGCCAGAAAGTTGAGGGTACTATGAACAAAAGAACGGTGTTTCCTACACATAAGGATCATTGCTAGTTCAACTCTGCTTCTGAAACTGACACAAACCACAGGTCCTCTAACATCCAATGCTTTACAATTAAGAGCAAGATACGTGTGAGCTACGTGAACGATGTAGCTTTGTTTGAGTGCAAGGTAAATGAGTTTACGTGAAATGAAGTCTTGCTTGTAGGAAGATACAGAGCCGGTGATTTAACTCAAATTCTGAAGGGAAACACAATCACAGTTCTCATCCATGAAACACACTCTGCTTTAGAGAACGAAGCATGCTCTTGCTTTCTAGATTCTCTTATAGAGCCAGAAACATTAGGGTGCTTTGAACAAAATAACGGTGTTTCCTACATATACGGACCATTGCTAGTTCAACTCTGCTTCTGAAACTGATACAAACCACAAGTCATCTAACATCCAATGCATTTCACTTAAGAGCGAGATATGTGTGAGCTTCGTGAACGATGTAGCTTCCTTTGAGCTGAAAAGTGACTGAGTTTACCTGAAAAGATGTCTTGCTTGTAGGAAGACACAGAGTATGGTATTTAACTCCATTTCTGAAGGGAAACACACAGCACAGTTCTCATCCATGAAACACACTCTGCTTTAGAGCACGAAGCATGTTCTTGCTTTCCAGACTCTCTAATAGAGCCAGAAAGTTGAGGGTACTATGAACAAAAGAACAGTGTTTCCTACACATAAGGATCATTGCTAGTTCAACTCTGCTTCTGAAACTGCCACAAACCACAGGTCCTCTAACATCCAATGCTTTACAATTAAGAGCAAGAAACGTGTGAGCTACGTGAATGATGTAGCTCTGTTTGAGTGCAAGGTGAATGAGTTTACGTGAAATGAAGTCTTGCTTGTAGGAAGACACAGAGCCTGGGATTTAACTCTATTTCTGAAGGGAAACCCACAGCACTGTTCTCATCCATGAAACACACTCTGCTTTAGAGCACGAAGCATGCTCTTGCTTTCTAGAGTCTCTAATAGAACAGGAAACATGAGGGTACTCTGAACAAAAGAACGGTGTTTCCTACACATACGGACCATTGCTAGTTCAACTCTGCTTCTCAAACTGATACAAACCACAAGTCATTAACAACCAATGCTTTTCAGTTAACAGCGAGAAACGTGTGATCTTCGTAAACGATTTATATTCATTTGACCTAAAAACTGACTGCGTTTACCTGAAATGATGTCTTGCTTGTAGGAAGACACTGGGCCTGGAATTTAACTCCATTTCTGAAGGGAAACACACAGCACAGTTCTCATCCATGAAACACACTCTACTTTAGAGCAAGAAGCACACTCTTGCTTTCTAAGAGTTTCTAATACAGCAGGAAACGTGGCTGTGGTCAGAACAAAATAACGGTGTTTCCTACACATACGTACCATATCTAGGTCAACTCTTCTTCTGAAACAGATACAAACCACAGTTCCATTAACATGGAATGCTTTCCAGTTAAGAGCGAGAAACGTGTGAGCTTCGTGAACGATGTAGCTTCCTTTGAGCTGAAAAGTGCCTGAGTTTACCTGAGAAGATGTCTTGCTTGTAGGAAGACACAGAGTCTGGGATTTAACTCCATTTCTGAAGGGAAACACACAGCACAGTTCTCATCCATGAAACACACTCTGCTTTAGAGCAAGAAGCATGTTCTTGCTTTCCAGACTCTCTAATAGAGCCAGAAAGTTGAGGGTACTATGAACAAAAGAACGGTGTTTCCTACACATAAGGATCATTGCTAGTTCAACTCTGCTTCTGAAACTGACACAAACCACAGGTCCTCTAACATCCAATGCTTTACAATTAAGAGCAAGATACGTGTGAGCTACGTGAACGATGTAGCTTTGTTTGAGTGCAAGGTAAATGAGTTTACGTGAAATGAAGTCTTGCTTGTAGGAAGATACAGAGCCGGTGATTTAACTCAAATTCTGAAGGGAAACACAATCACAGTTCTCATCCATGACACACACTCTGCTTTAGAGAACGAAGCATGCTCTTGCTTTCTAGATTCTCTTATAGAGCCAGAAACATTAGGGTGCTTTGAACAAAATAACGGTGTTTCCTACATATACGGACCATTGCTAGTTCAACTCTGCTTCTGAAACTGATACAAACCACAAGTCATCTAACATCCAATGCATTTCACTTAAGAGTGAGAAACGTGTGAGCTTCGTGAACGATGTAGATACCTTTGAGCTGAAAAGTGATTGAGTTAACCTGAAAAGATGTCTTTCTTGTAGGAAGACACAGAGCCTGGGTTTTAACTCCATTTCTGAAGGGAAACACACAGCACAGATCTCATCCATGAAACACACTCTGCTTTAGAGCACGAAGCATGCTCTTGCTTTCTAGAGTCTCTAATAGAGCCGGAAACTTGAGGGTACTCTGAACAAAAGAACGGTGTTACCTAAACATAAGTATCATTGCTAGTTCAACTCTGCTTCTAAAACTGACACAAACCACAGGTCCTCTAACATCCAATGCTTTACAATTAAGAGCAAGAAACGTGTGAGCTACTTGTATGATGTAGCTTTGTTTGATTGCAAGGTAATGAGTTTACGTGAAATGAAGTCCTGCTTGTAGGAAGACACAGAGCCTGGGATTTACCTGCTTTTCTGAAGGGAAACACAATCACAGTTCTCATCCATGAAACACACTCTGCTTTAGAGCAAGAAGCACGCTCTTGCTTTCCAAGAGTCTCTAATACAGCAGGAAACATGACTGTGGTCAGAACAAAATAACGGTGTTTCCTACACATACGGACCATATCTATGTCAACTCTTCTTCTGAAACTGATACAAACCACAGTTCTATTAACATGCAATCCTTTCCAGTTAAGAGCGAGAAACGTGTGAGCTTTGTGAACGATGTAGATTCCTTTGAGCTGAAAAGTGACTGAGTTAACCCGAAAAGATGTCTTTCTTGTAGGAAGACACAGAGCCTGGGTTTTAACTCCATTTCTGAAGGGAAACACACAGCACAGATCTCATCCATGAAACACACTCTGCTTTAGAGCACGAAGCATGCTCTTGCTTTCTAGAGTCTCTAATAGAGCCAGAAACTTGAGGGAACTCTGAACAAAAGAACGGTGTTTCCTACACATACGGACCATTGCTAGTTCAACTCTGCTTCTCAAACTGATACAAACCACAAGTCATCTAACATCCAATGCTTTTCAGTTAAGAGCGAGAAACGTGTGATCTTCGTAAACGATTTATATTCATTTGACCTGAAAACTGACTGCGTTTACCTGAAATGATGTCTTGCTTGTAGGAAGACATGGGGCCTGGAATTTAACTCCATTTCTAAAGGGAAACACACAGCACAGTTCTCAGCCATGAAACACACTCTGCTTTAGAGCAAGAAGCACACTCTTGCTTTCTAAGAGTCTCTAATACAGCAGGAAACGTGACTGTGGTCAGAACAAAAGAACGGTGTTTCCTACACATACGTACCATATCTAGGTCAACTCTTCTTCTGAAACTGATACAAAGCACAGTTCCTTTAACATGCAATGCTTTCCAGTTAAGAGTGAGAAACGTGTGAGCTTCGTGAACGATTTAGCTTCCTTTGAGCTGAAAAGTGACTGAGTTTACCTGAAAAGATGTCTTGCTTGTAGGAAGACACAGAGCCTGGGATTTAACTCCATTTCTGAAGGGAAACACACAGCACAGTTCTCATCCATGAAACACACTCTGCTTTAGAGCAAGAAGCACGCTCTTGCTTTCCAAGAGTCTCTAATACAGCAGGAAACGTGACTGTGGTCAGAACAAAATAACGGTGTTTCCTACACATACGGACCATATCTAGGTCAACTCTCCTTCTTAAACTGATACAAACCACAGTTCCTCTAACATGCAATGCTTTCCCGTTAAGAGCGAGAAACTTGTGAGCTTTGTGAACGATGTAGCTTTGTTTGAGCGGAAAGGTGATTGAGTTTCCTTGAAACGAAATCTTGCTTTTAGGAAGATACAGAGACTGTAATTTACCTCCATTTCTGAAGGGAAACACGCAGCACTGTTCTCACGATGAAACACACTCTGCGTATAGGAAGAAGCACGCTCTTGCTTTCTAGAGTCTCTAATAGAGCAGGAAACGTGAGTGTGCTCAGAACAAAAGAACGGTGTTTCCTACACATACGGACCATTGCTAGTTCAACTCTGCTTCTGAAACTGATACAAACCACAAGTCATCTAACATCCAATGCTTTTCAGTTAAGAGCGAGAAATGTGTGAGCTTCGTAAACGATGTAGCTTCCTTTGAGCTGAAAAGTGACTGAGTTTACCTGAAAAGATGTCTTGCTTGTAGGAAAACACAGAGCCGGGGATTTAACTCCATTTCTGAAGGGAAACACACAGCACAGTTCTCATCCATGAAACACACTCTGCTTTACAGCAAGAAGAATGCTCTTGCTTTCTGGAGTCTCTAATAGAGCCAGAAACTTGAAAGTGTGCTCATAATAAATGAACTGTGTTTCCTACACACACGGACAATATCTAGTTCAACTCTGCTCCTGAAACTGATACAAACCACAGGTCCTCTAACATCCAATGCATTTCACTTAAGAGCGAGAAACGTGTGAGCTTCGTGAACGATGTAGCATCCTTTGAGCTGAAAAGTGACTGAGTTTAACTGAAAAGATGTCTTGCTTGTAGGAAGACACAGAGTCTGGGATTTAACTCCATTTCTGAAGGGAAACACACAGCACAGTTCTCATCCATGAAACACACTCTGCTTTAGAGCAAGAAGCATGTTCTTGCTTTCCAGACTCTCTAATAGAGCCAGAAAGTTGAGTGTACTATGAACAAAAGAACAGTGTTTCCTACACATAAGGATCATTGCTAGTTCAACTCTGCTTCTGAAACTGCCACAAACCACAGGTCATCTAACATCCAATGCTTTACAATTAAGAGCAAGAAACGTGTGAGCTACGGAAACGATGTAGCTTTGTTTGAATGCAAGGTGAATGAGTTTACGGGAAATGAAGTCTTGCTTGTAGGAAGACACATGGCCTGGATTATAACTCCATTTCTGAAGGGAAACACACAGCACAGTTCACATCCATGAAGCACACTCTGGTTTAGAGCAAGAAGCACACTCTTGCTTTCCAAGAGTCTCTAATACAGCAGGAAACGTGACTGTGGTCAGAACAAAATAACGGTGTTTCCTACACATACGGACCATAGCTAGGTCAACTCTTCTTCTGAAACTGATACAAAGCACAGTTCCATTAACATGCAATGCTTTAAAGTTAAGAGCGAGAAACTTGTGAGCTTCGTGAACGATGTAGATTCCTTTGAGCTGAAAAGTGACTGAGTTTACCTGAAAAGATGTCTTGCTTGTAGGAAGACACAGAGCCTGGCATTTAACTCCATTTCTGAAGGGAAACACATCACACAGTTCTCATCCAGGAAACACATTCTGTATTAGAGCAAGTAGCACGCTCTTGCTTTCTAAGAGTCTCTAATAGAGCAGGAAACGTGACTGTGGTCAGAACAAAATAACGGTGTTTCCTACACATATGGACCATATCTAGGTCAACTCTCCTTCTGAAACTGATACAAACCACAGTTCCTCTAACATGCAATGCTTTCCCGTTAAGAGCGAGAAACTTGTGAGCTTTGTGAACGATGTAGCTTTGTTTGAGCGGAAAGGTGATTGAGTTTCCTTGAAACGAAGTCTTGCTTTTAGGAAGATACAGAGACTGTAATTTACCTCCATTTCTGAAGGGAAACACGCAGCACTGTTCTCACGATGAAACACACTCTGCGTATAGGAAGAAGCACGCTCTTGCTTTCTAGAGTCTCTAATAGAGCAGGAAACGTGAGTGTGCTCAGAAAAAAAGAACGGTGTTTCCTACACATACGGACCATTGCTAGTTCAACTCTGCTTCTGAAACTCATACAAACCACAAGTCATCTAACATCCAATGCTTTTCAGTTAAGAGCGAGAAATGTGTGAGCTTCGTGAACGATGTAGCTTCCTTTGAGCTGAAAAGTGACTGAGTTTACCTGAAAAGATGTCTTGCTTGTAGGAAAACACAGAGCCGGGGATTTAACTCCATTTCTGAAGGGAAACACACAGCACAGTTCTCATCCATGAAACACACTCTGCTTTACAGCAAGAAGAATGCTCTTGCTTTCTGGAGTCTCTAATAGAGCCAGAAACTTGAAAGTGTGCTCATAATAAATGAACTGTGTTTCCTACACACACGGACAATATCTAGTTCAACTCTGCTCCTGAAACTGATACAAACCACAGGTCCTCTAACATCCAATGCATTTCACTTAAGAGCGAGAAACGTGTGAGCTTCGTGAACGATGTAGCTTCCTTGGAGCTGAGAAGTGACTGAGTTTAACTGAAAAGATGTCTTGCTTGTAGGAAGACACAGAGTCTGGGATTTAACTCCATTTCTGAAGGGAAACACACAGCACAGTTCTCATCCATGAAACACACTCTGCTTTAGAGCAAGAAGCATGTTCTTGCTTTCCAGACTCTCTAATAGAGCCAGAAAGTTGAGTGTACTATGAACAAAAGAACAGTGTTTCCTACACATAAGGATCATTGCTAGTTCAACTCTGCTTCTGAAACTGCCACAAACCACAGGTCATCTAACATCCAATGCTTTACAATTAAGAGCAAGAAACGTGTGAGCTACGGAAACGATGTAGCTTTGTTTGAATGCAAGGTGAATGAGTTTACGGGAAATGAAGTCTTGCTTGTAGGAAGACACAGAGCCTGGGATTTAACTCTATTTCTGAAGGGAAACCCACAGCACAGTTCTCATCCATGAAACACACTCAGCTTTAGAGCACGAAGCATGCTCTTGCTTTCTAGAGTCTCTAATAGAACAGGAAACATGAGGGTACTCTGAACAAAAGAACGGTGTTTCCTACACATACGGACCATTGCTAGTTCAACTCTGCTTCTCAAACTGATACAAACCACAAGTCATTAACATCCAATGCTTTTCAGTTAACAGCAAGAAACGTGTGATCTTCGTAAATGATTTATATTCATTTGACCTAAAAACTGACTGCGTTTACCTGAAATGATGTCTTGCTTGTAGGAAGACACGGGGCCTGGAATTTAACTCCATTTCTGAAGGGAAACACACAGCACAGTTCTCATCCATGAAACACACTCTGCTTTAGAGCAAGAAGCACACTCTTGCTTTCTAAGAGTCTCTAATACAGCAGGAAACGTGGCTGTGGTCAGAACAAAAGAACGGTGTTTTCTACACATACGTACCATATCTAGGTCAACTCTTCTTCTGAAACAGATACAAACCACAGTTCCATTAACATGGAATGCTTTCCAGTTAAGAGCGAGAAACGTGTGAGCTTCGTGAACGATTTAGCATCCTTTGAGCTGAAAAGTGACTGAGTTTACCTGAGAAGATGTCTTGCTTGTAGGAAGACACAGAGTCTGGGATTTAACTCCATTTCTGAAGGGAAACACACAGCACAGTTCTCATCCATGAAACACACTCTGCTTTAGAGCAAGAAGCATGTTCTTGCTTTCCAGACTCTCTAATAGAGCCAGAAAGTTGAGGGTACTATGAACAAAAGAACGGTGTTTCCTACACATAAGGATCATTGCTAGTTCAACTCTGCTTCTGAAACTGACACAAACCACAGGTCCTCTAACATCCAATGCTTTACAATTAAGAGCAAGATACGTGTGAGCTACGTGAACGATGTAGCTTTGTTTGAGTGCAAGGTAAATGAGTTTACGTGAAATGAAGTCTTGCTTGTAGGAAGATACAGAGCCGGTTATTTAACTCCATTTCTGAAGGGAAACACACATCACCGTTCTCATCCATGAAACACACTCTGCATTAGAGAACGAAGCATGCTCTTGCTTTCTCGATTCTCATATAGAGCCAGAAACATTAGGGTGCTTTGAACAAAATAACGGTGTTTCCTACATATACGGACCATTGCTAGTTCAACTCTGCTTCTGAAACTGATACAAACCACAAGTCATCTAACATCCAATGCATTTCACTTAAGAGTGAGAAACGTGTGAGCTTCGTGAACGATGTAGCTTCCTTTGAGCTGAAAAGTGACTGAGTTAACCTGAAAAGATGTCTTTCTTGTAGGAAGACACAGAGCCTGGGTTTTAACTCCATTTCTGAAGGGAAACACACAGCACAGATCTCATCCATGAAACACACTCTGCTTTAGAGCACGAAGCATGCTCTTGCTTTCTAGAGTCTCTAATAGAGCCAGAAACTTGAGGGTACTCTGAACAGAAGAACGGTGTTACCTAAACATAAGTATCATTGCTAGTTCAACTCTGCTTCTAAAACTGACACAAACCACAGGTCCTCTAACATCCAATGCTTTACAATTAAGAGCAAGAAACGTTTGAGCTACGTGAACGATGTAGCTTTGTTTGATTGCAAGGTAATGAGTTTACGTGAAATGAAGTCCTGCTTGTAGGAAGACACAGAGCCTGGGATTTAACTCCTTTTCTGAAGGGAAACACACATCACAGTTCTCATCCATGAAACACACTCTGCTTTAGAGCAAGAAGCACGCTCTTGCTTTCCAAGAGTCTCTAATACAGCAGGAAACGTGACTGTGGTCAGAACAAAATAACGGTGTTTCCTACACATACGGACTATATCTATGTCAACTCTTCTTCTGAAACTGATACAAACCACAGTTCCATTAACATGCAATGCTTTCCAATTAAGAGCGAGAAACGTGTGAGCTTTGTGAACGATGTAGATTCCTTTGAGCTGACAAGTGACTGAGTTAACCTGAAAAGATGTCTTTCTTGTAGGAAGACACAGAGCCTGGGTTTTAACTCCATTTCTGAAGGGAAACACACAGCACAGATCTCATCCATGAAACACACTCTGCTTTAGAGCACGAAGCATGCTCTTGTTTCTAGAGTCTCTAATAGAGCCAGAAACATGAGGGAACTCTGAAGAAAAGAATGGTGTTTCCTACACATACGGACCATTGCTAGTTCAACTCTGCTTCTCAAACTGATACAAACCACAAGTCATCTAACATCCAATGCTTTTCAGTTAAGAGCGAGAAACGTGTGATCTTGGTAAACGATTTATATTCATTTGACCTGAAAACTGACTGCGTTTACCTGAAATGATGTCTTGCTTGTAGGAAGACATGGGGCCTGGAATTTAACTCCATTTCTGAAGGGAAACAAACAGCACAGTTCTCAGCCATGACACACTCTGCTTTAGAGCAAGAAGCACACTCTTGCTTTCTAAGAGTCTCTAATACAGCAGGAAACGTGACTGTGGTCAGAACAAAAGAAAGGTGTTTCCTACACATACGTACCATATCTAGGTCAACTCTTCTTCTGAAACTGATACAAAGCACAGTTCCTTTAACATGCAATGCTTTCCAGTTAAGAGCGAGAAACGTGTGAGCTTCGTGAACGATTTAGCTTCCTTTGAGCTGAAAAGTGACTGAGTTTACCTGAAAAGATGTCTTGCTTGTAGGAAGACACAGAGTCTGTGACTTAACTCCATTTCTGAAGGGAAACAGAGAGCACAGTTCTCATCCATGAAACACACTCTGCTTTAGATCAAGAAGCATGTTTTTGCTTTCCAGACTCTCTAATAGAGCCAGAAAGTTGAGGGTACTATGAACAAAAGAACGGTGTTACCTACACATAAGTATCATTGCTAGTTCAACTCTGCTTCTGTAACTGACACAAACCACATGTCCTCTAACATCCAATGCTTTACAATTAAGAGCAAGAAACATGTGAGCTACTTGAACGATGTAGCTTTATTTGAGTGCAAGGTGAATGAGTTTACGTGAAATGAAGTCCTGCTTGTAGGAAGACACAGAGCCAGGGATTTAACTCCATTTCTGAAGGGAAACACACAGCACAGTTCTCATCCATGAAACACACTCTGCTTTAGAGCAAGAAGCACGCTCTTGCTTTCCAAGAGTCTCTAATACAGCAGGAAACGTGACTGTGGTCAGAACAAAATAACGGTGTTTCCTACACATACGGACCATATTAGGTAAACTCTTCTTCTGAAACTGATACAAACCACAGTTCCATTAACATGCAATGCTTTCCAGTTAAGAGCGAGAAATGTGTGAGCTTCGTGAACGATGTAGCTTCCTTTGAGCTGAAAAGTGACTGAGTTTACCTGAAAAGATGTCTTGCTTGTAGGAAAACACAGATCTGGGGATTTAACTCCATTTCTGATAGGAAACACACAGCACAGTTCTCATCCATGAAACACACTCTGCTTTACAGCAAGAAGAATGCTCTTGCTTTCTGGAGTCTCTAATAGAGCCAGAAACTTGAAAGTGTGCTCATAATAAATGAACTGTGTTTCCTAAACACACGGACAATATCTAGTTCAACTCTGCTCCTGAAACTGATACAAAGCACAGGTCCTCTAACATCCAATGCATTTCACTTAAGAGCGAGAAACGTGTGAGCTTCGTGAACAATGTAGCTTCCTTTGAGCTGAAAAGTGACTGAGTTTACCTGAAAAGATGTCTTGCTTGTAGGAAGACACAGAGCCTGGAATTCAACTCCATTTCTGAAGGGAAACACACAGCATAGTTCTCATCCATGTAACACACTCTGCTTCAGAGCACGAAGCATGCTCTTGCTTTCTAGATTCTCTAATAGAGCCAGAAAATTGAGGGTACACAGAACAAAAGAATGGTGTTTCCTACACTTACAGACCATTGCTAGTTCAACTCTGCTTCTGAAACTGATACAAACCACAAGTCCTCTAACATCCAATGATTTTCAGTTAAGAGCAAGAAACGTGTGAGCTATGTGAATGATGTAGCTTTGTTTGAGCGGAAAGGAGACTGCGTTTACCTGAAAGGACGTCTTGCTTGTAGGAAGACACAGATCCTGTGATTTAACTCCATTTCTGAAGGGAAACACACAGCACAGTTCTCATCCATGAAAAACACTCTACTTTAGAGCAAGAAGCACACTCTTGCTTTCTAGAGCCTATAATAGAGCCAGAAAATTGAAAGTGTGCTCAGAACAAAAGAACGGTGTATCCTACACATATGGACCATTGCTAGTTCAACTCTGCTTCTGAAACTGATACAAACCACGAGTCATCTAACATCCAATGTTTTTCAGTTAAGAGCAAGAAACGTGTGAGCTACGTGAACGATGTAGCTTTGTTTGAGCGGAAAGGTGACTGAGTTTACGTGAAACAAAGTCTTTCTTGTAGGAAGATGCAGAGCCTGTGATTTAACTCCAATTCTGAAGGGAAACACACAGCACTGTTCTCACGATGAATCACACTCTGCATATAAGAAGAAGCACGCTCTTGCTGTCTAGAGTCTCTAATAGAGAAGGAAACGTGAGTGTGCTCAGAACAAAAGAACGGTGTATCCTACAAATACAGACCATTGCTAGTTCAACTCTTCTTCTGAAACTGAAACAAACCACAAGTCATCTAACATCCAATGCTTTTCAGTGAAGAGCGAGAAACGTGTGATCTACGTAAGCTATTTATATTCATTTGAGCTGAAAAGTGACTGCGTTTACCTGAAATTATGTCTTGCTTGTAGGAAGACACAGAGCCTGGATTTTAACTCCATTTCTGAAGAGAAACACACAGTACAGTTCTCAATCATGAAACACACTCTGCTTTAGAGAACGAAGCATGCTCTTGCTTTTTAGAGTCTCTAATAGAGCCAGAAAATTAAGGGTACTGGGAACAAAAGAACGGTGTTTCCTACATATACGGACCATTGATAGTTCAACTCTGCTACTGAAACTGATACAAACCACAAGTCTTCTAACTTCCAATGCTTTTCAGTTGAGAGGGAGAAACGTGTGAGCTTCATAAACGATTTATATTCATTTGAGCTGAAATGTGACCGCGTTTACCTGAAATGATGTCTTGCTTGTAGGAAGACACAGAGCCTGGAATTTAACTCCATTTCAAAAGGGAAACACACAGCACAGTTCTCATCCATGAAACACTCTGCTTTAGAGCAAGATGCACACTCTTGCTTTCTAAGAGTCTCTAATACAGCAGGAAACGTGACTGTGGTCAGAACAAAATAACGGTGTATCCTACACATACAGACCATATCTACGTCAACTCTTCTTCTAAAACTGATACAAAGCACAGTTCCATTAACATGCAATGCTTTCAAGTTAAGAGAAAGAAACGTGTGAGCTTCGTGAACGATGTAGCTACCTTTGAGCTGAAAAGGGACTGAATTTACGTGAAATGATGTCTTGCTTGTAGGAAAATACAGAGCCTGGCATTGAACTCCATTTCTGAAGGAAAACACACAGCAATGTTCTCACGATGAAACACGCTCTGCGTATTTGAAGAAGCACGCTCTTGCTTTCTGGAGTCTGTAATAGAGCAGGAAACGTGAGTGTGCTCAGAACAAAAGAACGGTGTTTCCTACACATACGGACCATTGCTAGTTCAACTCTGCGTCTGAAACTGATACAAACCACAAGTCATCTAACATCCAATGCTTTTCAGTTAAGAGCGAGAAATGTGTGAGCTTCGTGAACGATGTAGCTTCCTTTGAGCTGAAAAGTGACTGAGTTTACCTGAAAAGATGTCTTGCTTGTAGGAAAACACAGATCTGGGGATTTAACTCCATTTCTGATAGGAAACACACAGCACAGTTCTCATCCATGAAACACACTCTGCTTTACAGCAAGAAGAATGCTCTTGCTTTCTGGAGTCTCTAATAGAGCCAGAAACTTGAAAGTGTGCTCATAATAAATGAACTGTGTTTCCTAAACACACGGACAATATCTAGTTCAACTCTGCTCCTGAAACTGATACAAAGCACAGGTCCTCTAACATCCAATGCATTTCACTTAAGAGCGAGAAACGTGTGAGCTTCGTGAACAATGTAGCTTCCTTTGAGCTGAAAAGTGACTGAGTTTACCTGAAAAGATGTCTTGCTTGTAGGAAGACACAGAGCCTGGAATTCAACTCCATTTCTGAAGGGAAACACACAGCATAGTTCTCATCCATGTAACACACTCTGCTTCAGAGCACGAAGCATGCTCTTGCTTTCTAGATTCTCTAATAGAGCCAGAAAATTGAGGGTACACAGAACAAAAGAATGGTGTTTCCTACACTTACAGACCATTGCTAGTTCAACTCTGCTTCTGAAACTGATACAAACCACAAGTCCTCTAACATCCAATGATTTTCAGTTAAGAGCAAGAAACGTGTGAGCTATGTGAATGATGTAGCTTTGTTTGAGCGGAAAGGAGACTGCGTTTACCTGAAAGGACGTCTTGCTTGTAGGAAGACACAGATCCTGTGATTTAACTCCATTTCTGAAGGGAAACACACAGCACAGTTCTCATCCATGAAAAACACTCTACTTTAGAGCAAGAAGCACACTCTTGCTTTCTAGAGCCTATAATAGAGCCAGAAAATTGAAAGTGTGCTCAGAACAAAAGAACGGTGTATCCTACACATATGGACCATTGCTAGTTCAACTCTGCTTCTGAAACTGATACAAACCACGAGTCATCTAACATCCAATGTTTTTCAGTTAAGAGCAAGAAACGTGTGAGCTACGTGAACGATGTAGCTTTGTTTGAGCGGAAAGGTGACTGAGTTTACGTGAAACAAAGTCTTTCTTGTAGGAAGATGCAGAGCCTGTGATTTAACTCCAATTCTGAAGGGAAACACACAGCACTGTTCTCACGATGAATCACACTCTGCATATAAGAAGAAGCACGCTCTTGCTGTCTAGAGACTCTAATAGAGAAGGAAATGTGAGTGTGCTCAGAACAAAAGAACGGTGTATCCTACAAATACAGACCATTGCTAGTTCAACTCTTCTTCTGAAACTGAAACAAACCACAAGTCATCTAACATCCAATGCTTTTCAGTGAAGAGCGAGAAACGTGTGATCTACGTAAGCTATTTATATTCATTTGAGCTGAAAAGTGACTGCGTTTACCTGAAATTATGTCTTGCTTGTAGGAAGACACAGAGCCTGGATTTTAACTCCATTTCTGAAGAGAAACACACAGTACAGTTCTCAATCATGAAACACACTCTGCTTTAGAGAACGAAGCATGCTCTTGCTTTTTAGAGTCTCTAATAGAGCCAGAAAATTAAGGGTACTGGGAACAAAAGAACGGTGTTTCCTACATATACGGACCATTGATAGTTCAACTCTGCTACTGAAACTGATACAAACCACAAGTCTTCTAACTTCCAATGCTTTTCAGTTGAGAGGGAGAAACGTGTGAGCTTCATAAACGATTTATATTCATTTGAGCTGAAATGTGACCGCGTTTACCTGAAATGATGTCTTGCTTGTAGGAAGACACAGAGCCTGGAATTTAACTCCATTTCAAAAGGGAAACACACAGCACAGTTCTCATCCATGAAACACTCTGCTTTAGAGCAAGATGCACACTCTTGCTTTCTAAGAGTCTCTAATACAGCAGGAAACGTGACTGTGGTCAGAACAAAATAACGGTGTATCCTACACATACAGACCATATCTACGTCAACTCTTCTTCTAAAACTGATACAAAGCACAGTTCCATTAACATGCAATGCTTTCAAGTTAAGAGAAAGAAACGTGTGAGCTTCGTGAACGATGTAGCTACCTTTGAGCTGAAAAGGGACTGAATTTACGTGAAATGATGTCTTGCTTGTAGGAAAATACAGAGCCTGGCATTGAACTCCATTTCTGAAGGAAAACACACAGCAATGTTCTCACGATGAAACACGCTCTGCGTATTTGAAGAAGCACGCTCTTGCTTTCTGGAGTCTGTAATAGAGCAGGAAACGTGAGTGTGCTCAGAACAAAAGAACGGTGTTTCCTACACATACGGACCATTGCTAGTTCAACTCTGCGTCTGAAACTGATACAAACCACAAGTCATCTAACATCCAATGCTTTTCAGTTAAGAGCGAGAAATGTGTGAGCTTCGTGAACGATGTAGCTTCCTTTGAGCTGAAAAGTGACTGAGTTTACCTGAAAACATGTCTTGCTTGTAGGAAAACACAGATCTGGGGATTTAACTCCATTTCTGAAGGGAAACACACAGCACAGTTCTCATCCATGAAACACACTCTGCTTTACAGCAAGAAGAATGCTATTGCTTTCTGGAGTCTCTAATAGAGCCAGAAACTTGAATGTGTGCTCATAATAAATGAACTGTGTTTCCTACACACATGGACAATATCTAGTTCAACTCTGCTCCTAAACTGATACAAACCACAGGTCCTCTAACATCCAATGCATTTCACTTAAGAGCGAGATATGTGTGAGCTTCGTGAACGATGTAGCTTCCTTTGAGCTGAAAAGTGACTGAGTTTACCTGAAAAGACATCTTGCTTGTAGGAAGACACAGAGTATGGGATTTAACTCCATTTCTGAAGGGAAACACACAGCACAGTTCTCATCCATGAAACACACTCTGTTTAGAGCAAGAAGCATGTTCTTGCTTTCCAGACTCTCTAATAGAGCCAGAAAGTTGAGGGTACTATGAACAAAAGAACAGTGTTTCCTACACATAAGGATCATTGCTAGTTCAACTCTGCTTCTGAAACTGCCACAAACCACAGGTCCTCTAACATCCAATGCTTTACAATTAAGAGCAAGAAACGTGTGAGCTACGTGAACGATGTATCTTTGTTTGAGTGCATGGTGAATGAGTTTACGTGAAATGAAGTCTTGCTTGTAGGAAGACACAGAGCCTGGGAATTAACTCTATTTCTGAAGGGAAACCCACAGCAGAGTTCTCATCCATGAAACACACTCTGCTTTAGAGCACGAAGCATGCTTTTGCTTTCTAGAGTCTCTAATAGAACAGGAAACATGAGGGTACTCTGAACAAAAGAACGGTGTTTCCTACACATACGGACCATTGCTAGTTCAACTCTGCTTCTCAAACTGATACAAACCACAAGTCATTAACATCCAATGCTTTTCAGTTAACAGCGAGAAACATGTGATCTTCGTAAACGATTTATATTCATTTGACCTAAAAACTGACTGCGTTTACCTGAAATGATGTCTTGCTTGTAGGAAGACTCGGGGCCTGGAATTTAACTCCATTTCTGAAGGGAAACACACAGCACAGTTCTCAGCCATGAAACACACTCTGCTTTAGAGCAAGAAGCACACTCTTGCTTTCTAAGAGTCTCTAATACAGCAGGAAACGTGGCTGTGGTCAGAACAAAAGAACGGTGTTTCCTACACTTACGTACCATATCTAGGTCAACTCTTCTTCTGAAACAGATACAAACCACAGTTCCATTAACATGGAATGGTTTCCAGTTAAGAGCGAGAAACGTGTGAGCTTCGTGAACGATGTAGCTTCCTTTGAGCTTAAAAGTGACTGAGTTTACCTGAGAAGATGTCTTGCTTGTAGGAAGACACAGAGTCTGGGATTTAACTCCATTTCTGAAGGGAAACACACAGCACAGTTCTCATCCATGAAACACACTCTGCTTTAGAGCACGAAGCATGCTCTTACTTTCTAGAGTCTCTAACAGAGCCAGAAACATGAGGGTGCTCAAACAAAATAACGGTGTTTCCTTCATTTACGGACCATTGCTAGTTCAACTCTGCTTCTGAAACTGATACAAACCACAAGTCATCTGACATCCAATGTTTTTCTGCTAAGAGCAAGAAACGTGTGAGATTCGTAAACGATTTATATTCATTTGAGCTGAAAAGTGACTGAGTTTACCTTAAATGATGTCTTGATTATAGGAAGACACAGAGCCTTGAATTTAACTACATTTGATGGGAAAAACACAGCACAGTACTCATCCATGAAACACACTCTGCTTGAGAGCAAGAAGCATGCTCTTACTTTCTAGAGTCTCTAACAGAGCCAGAAACATGAGGGTGCTCAAACAAAATAACGGTGTTTCCTTCATTTACGGACCATTGCTAGTTCAACTCTGCTTCTGAAACTGATACAAACCACAAGTCATCTGACATCCAATGCTTTTCTGCTAAGAGCAAGAAACGTGTGAGCTTCGTAAACAATTTATATTCATTTGAGCTGAAAAGTGACTGAGTTTACCTTAAATGATGTCTTGATTATAGGAAGACACAGAGCCTTGAATTTAACTACATTTGATGGGAAACACACAGCACAGTTCTCATTCATGAAACACACTCTGCTTTAGAGCACGAAGCATGCTCTTACTTTCTAGAGTCTCTAACAGAGCCAGAAACATGAGGGTGCTCAAACAAAAGAACGGTGTTTCCTACACATACGGACCACTGCTAGTTCAACTCTGCCTCTGAAACTAATACAAAGCACAAGTCATCTAACATCCAATGCTTTTCACTTAAGAGTGAGAAACGTGTGATCTTCGTAAACAATTTATATTCATTAAAGCTGAAAAGTGACTGAGTTTACCCGAAAAGTTGTCTTGCGTGTAGGAAGATACAGAGCCTGGAATTTAACTCCATTTCTGAAGGGAAACACACAGCACAGTTCTCATCCAAGAAACACACTCTTTTTTAGAGCACAAAGCATGCTCTTGCTTTCTAGAGTCTCTAATAGATAAGGAAACGTGAGTGAGCTCAGAACAAAAGAACGGTATTTCCTACACATACGGACCATAGCTAGTTCAACTCTGCTTCTGAAACTGATACAAACCACAAGTCATCTAACATCCCATGCTTTTCAGTTAAGAGCGAGAAACGTGTGAGCTTTGTAAACAATTTATATTCATTTGTGCTGAAAAGTGACTGCGTTTATCTGAAATGAT
This sequence comes from Onychomys leucogaster, assembly GCA_949786385.1. Classification (NCBI taxonomy): domain Eukaryota; kingdom Metazoa; phylum Chordata; class Mammalia; order Rodentia; family Cricetidae; genus Onychomys; species Onychomys leucogaster. The sequence continues at coordinate 1,975,190 of CATKUP010000082.1, forward strand.
TTCTTGCTTGTAGGAAGTCACGGGGCCTTGAATTTAACTCCATTTCTGAAGCGAAACACACAGCACAGTTCTCATCCATGAAACACACTCTACTTTAGAGCAAGAAGCACGCTCTTGCTTTCTAAGAGTCTCTAATACAGCAGGAAACGTGACTGTGGTCAGAACAAAATAACGGTGTTTCCTACACATACGGACCATATCTAGGTCAACTCTTTTTCTGAAACTGATACAAACCACAGTTCCTCTAACATGCAATGCTTTCCAGTTAAGAGCGAGAAACGTGTGAGCTTCGTGAACGATGTAGCTTCCTTTGAGCTGAAATGTGACTGAGTTTACCTGAAAAGATGTCTTGCTTGTAGGAAGATACAGAGCCTTGGGATTTAACTCCATTTCTGAAGGGAAACACACAGCACAGTTCTCATCCATGAAACACACTCTGCTTTAGAGCACGAAGCATGCTCTTACTTTCTAGAGTCACTAACAGAGCCAGAAACATGAGGGTGCTCAAACAAAATAACGGTGTTTCCTTCATTTATGGACCATTGCTAGTTCAACTCTGCTTCTGAACTGATACAAACCACAAGTCATCTAACATCCAATGCTTTTCTGCTAAGAGCAAGAAACGTGTGAGCTTGTAAACGATTTATATTCATTTGAGCTGAAAAGTGACTGCGTTTACCTTAAATGATGTCTTGCTTATAGGAAGAAACAGAGCCTTGAATTTAACTCCATTTCTGATGGGAAACACACAGCACAGTACTCATCCATGAAACACACTATGCTTGAGAGCAAGAAGCATGCTCTTGCTTTCCAGAGTCTCTAATAGAGCCAGAAACTTGAGGGTACTCAGAAAAAAAGAACGATGTTTCCTACACATACGGACCATTGCTAATTCAACTCTGCTTCTGAAACTGATACAAACCACAGGTCCACTAACATCCTAGGCTTTGCAGTTAAGAGCAAGAAACGTGTGAGCTTCATGAACGATGTAGCTTTGTTTGAGCTGAAAGGTGACTAAGTTTACGTGAAACTAGTCTTGCTTGTAGGAAGATACAGAGCCTGTGATTTAACTCCATTTCTGATGCGAAACACACATCACATTTCTCATGATGAAACACACTCTGCGTTTAGGAAGAAGCACGCTCTTGCTTTCTAAAGTCTCTAATAGAGCAGGAAACATGAGTGTGCTCAGAACAAAAGAACGGTGTTTCCTACACATACGGACCACTGCTAGTTCAACTCTGCTTCTGAAACTGATACAAACCACAAGTCATCTAACATCCAGTGCTTTTGAGTTAAGTGCGAGAAACGTGTGAGCTTCATGAACGATGTAGATTCCTTTGAGGTGAATAGTGACTGAGTTTACCTGAAAAGATGTCTTCCTTGTAGGAAGACACAGAGCCTGGGATTTAACTCCATTTCTGAAGGGAAACACACAGCACACTTCTCATCCATGAAACACACTCTGCTTTAGAGCAAGAAGCACGCTCTTGCTTTCTAAGAGTCTCTAATAGAGCAGGAAACGTGACTGTGGTCAGAACCAAATAACGGTGTTTCCTACACTTATGGACTATATCTAGGTCAACTTTTTTCTGAAACTGATAGAAACCACAGTTCCTCTAACACGCAATGCTTTCCAGTTAAGAGTGAGAAACTTGTGAGCTTTGTGAACGATGTAGCTCCTTATAGCTGAGAAGTGACTGAGTTTACCTGAAAAGATGTCTTGCTTGTAGGAAGATACAGAGCCTGGGATTTAACTCCATTTCTGAAGGGAAACACACAGCACAGTTCTCATCCATGAAACACACTCTGCTTTAGAGCACGAAGCATGCCCTTGCTTTCTAGAGTCCCTAATAAAGCCAGAAACATGAGGGTGCTCAAACAAAATAACGGTGTTTCCTTCATTTATGGACCATTGCTAGTTCAACTACTCTTCTGAAACTGATACAAACCACAAGTCATCTAACATCCAATGATTTTCTGCTAAGAGGAAGAAACGTGTGAGCTTCGTAAACGATTTATATTCATTTAAGCTGAAAAGTGACTGCGTTTACCTGAAATGATGTCTTGCTTGTAGGAAGACACGGAGCCAGGATTTTAACTCCATTTCTGTAGGGAAACACACATCACTGTTATCATCCATTAAACACACACTGCTTTAGAGCAAGAAGCACGCTCTTGCTTTCTAAGAGTCTCTAATACAGCAGGAAACATGACTGTGGTCAGAACAAAATAACGGTGTTTCCTACACGTACGGACCATATCTAGGTCAACTCTTCTTCTGAAACTGATACAAACCACAGTTCCTCTAACATGCAATGCTTTCCAGTTAAGAGTGAGAAACTTGTGAGCCTCGTTAACGATATAGCTTCCTTTGAGCTGAAAAGTGACTGAGTTTACCCGAAAAGATGTCTTGCTTGTAGGAAGATACAGAGCCTGGGATTTAACTCCATTTCTGAAGGGAAACACACAACACAGTTCTCATTCATGAAACACACTCTGCTTTAGAGCACGAAGCATCCTCTTGCTTTCTAGAGTCTCTAATAGAGCAGGAAACGTGAGTGAGCTCAGATCAAAAGAATGGTGTTTCCTAAACATACGGACCAAAGCTACTTCAACTCTGCTTCTGAAACTGATACAAACCACAAGTCATCTAACATCCAATGCTTTTCAGTTAAGAGCGAGAAACGTGTGTGCTTCGTAAACGATATATAGTCATTTGAGCTGAAAAGTGACTGCGTTTACCTGAAATGATTTCTTGCTTGTATGAAGACAAGGGGCCTGGAATTTAACTCCATTTCTGAAGGGAAACACACAGCACAGATCTCATCCATGAAACACACTCTACTTTAGAGCAAGAAGCACGCTCTTGCTTTCTAAGTGTCTCTAATACAGCAGGAAACGTGACTGTGGTCAGAACAAAATAATGGTGTTTCGTACACATAGGGACCATATCTAGGTCAACTCTTCTTCTGAACCTGATACAAACCACAGTTCCTGAAACATGCAATGCTTTCAAGTTAAGAGCGAGAAACGTGTGAGCTTTTTGAACGACATAGCTTTGTTTGAGCAGAAAGGTGGCTGAGTTTACGTTAAATGAAGTCTTGCTTGTAGGAAGATACAGAGCCAGTGATTTAACTCCATTTCTGAAGGGAAAAACACAGCACAGTTCTCATCCATAAAACACGCTCTGCTTTAGAGCAAGAAGCACGATCTTCCTTTCTAAGAGTCTCTAATACAGCAGGAAACGTGACTGTGGTCAGAACAAAATAACGGTGTTTCCTACACATACGGACCATATCTAGGTCAACTCTTCTTCTGAAACTGATACAAACCACAGTTCCATTAACATGCAATGCTTTCAAGTTAAGAGCGAGAAACGTGTGAGCGCGTCAACGATGTAGATTCCTTTGAGCTGAAAAGTGACTGAGTTTACTTGAAAAGATGTCTTGCTTGTAGGAAGACACAGAGCCTGGGATTTAACTCCATTTCTGAAGGGAAACACACAGCACAGTTCTCATCCATGAAAAATACTCTGCTTTAGAGCACGAAGCATGCTCTTACTTTCTAGAGTCACTAACAGAGCCAGAAACATGAGGGTGCTCAAACAAAATAACGGTGTTTCCTTCATTTATGGACCATTGCTAGTTCAACTCTGCTTCTGAACTGATACAAACCACAAGTCATCTAACATCCAATGCTTTTCTGCTAAGAGCAAGAAACATGTGAGCTTCGTAAACGATTTATATTCATTTGAGCTGAAAAGTGACTGCGTTTACCTTAAATGATGTCTTGATTATAGGAAGACACAGAGCCTTGAATTTAAATACATTTGATGGGAAACACACAGCACAGTACTCATCCATGAAACACACTATGCTTGAGAGCAAGAAGCATGCTCTTGCTTTCCAGAGTCTCTAATAGAGCCAGAAACTTGAGGGTACTCAGAAAAAAAGAACGATGTTTCCTACACATACGGACCATTGCTAATTCAACTCTGCTTCTGAAACTGATACAAACCACAGGTCCACTAACATCCTAGGCTTTGCAGTTAAGAGCAAGAAACGTGTGAGCTTCATGAACGATGTAGCTTTGTTTGAGCTGAAAGGTGACTAAGTTTACGTGAAACTAGTCTTGCTTGTAGGAAGATACAGAGCCTGTGATTTAACTCCATTTCTGATGCGAAACACACATCACATTTCTCATGATGAAACACACTCTGCGTTTAGGAAGAAGCACGCTCTTGCTTTCTAAAGTCTCTAATAGAGCAGGAAACATGAGTGTGCTCAGAACAAAAGAACGGTGTTTCCTACACATACGGACCACTGCTAGTTCAACTCTGCTTCTGAAACTGATACAAACCACAAGTCATCTAACATCCAGTGCTTTTGAGTTAAGTGCGAGAAACGTGTGAGCTTCATGAACGATGTAGATTCCTTTGAGGTGAATAGTGACTGAGTTTACCTGAAAAGATGTCTTCCTTGTAGGAAGACACAGAGCCTGGGATTTAACTCCATTTCTGAAGGGAAACACACAGCACACTTCTCATCCATGAAACACACTCTGCTTTAGAGCAAGAAGCACGCTCTTGCTTTCTAAGAGTCTCTAATAGAGCAGGAAACGTGACTGTGGTCAGAACCAAATAACGGTGTTTCCTACACTTATGGACTATATCTAGGTCAACTTTTTTCTGAAACTGATAGAAACCACAGTTCCTCTAACACGCAATGCTTTCCAGTTAAGAGTGAGAAACTTGTGAGCTTTGTGAACGATGTAGCTCCTTATAGCTGAGAAGTGACTGAGTTTACCTGAAAAGATGTCTTGCTTGTAGGAAGATACAGAGCCTGGGATTTAACTCCATTTCTGAAGGGAAACACACAGCACAGTTCTCATCCATGAAACACACTCTGCTTTAGAGCACGAAGCATGCCCTTGCTTTCTAGAGTCCCTAATAAAGCCAGAAACATGAGGGTGCTCAAACAAAATAACGGTGTTTCCTTCATTTATGGACCATTGCTAGTTCAACTACTCTTCTGAAACTGATACAAACCACAAGTCATCTAACATCCAATGATTTTCTGCTAAGAGGAAGAAACGTGTGAGCTTCGTAAACGATTTATATTCATTTAAGCTGAAAAGTGACTGCGTTTACCTGAAATGATGTCTTGCTTGTAGGAAGACACGGAGCCAGGATTTTAACTCCATTTCTGTAGGGAAACACACATCACTGTTATCATCCATTAAACACACACTGCTTTAGAGCAAGAAGCACGCTCTTGCTTTCTAAGAGTCTCTAATACAGCAGGAAACATGACTGTGGTCAGAACAAAATAACGGTGTTTCCTACACGTACGGACCATATCTAGGTCAACTCTTCTTCTGAAACTGATACAAACCACAGTTCCTCTAACATGCAATGCTTTCCAGTTAAGAGTGAGAAACTTGTGAGCCTCGTTAACGATATAGCTTCCTTTGAGCTGAAAAGTGACTGAGTTTACCCGAAAAGATGTCTTGCTTGTAGGAAGATACAGAGCCTGGGATTTAACTCCATTTCTGAAGGGAAACACACAACACAGTTCTCATTCATGAAACACACTCTGCTTTAGAGCACGAAGCATCCTCTTGCTTTCTAGAGTCTCTAATAGAGCAGGAAACGTGAGTGAGCTCAGATCAAAAGAATGGTGTTTCCTAAACATACGGACCAAAGCTACTTCAACTCTGCTTCTGAAACTGATACAAACCACAAGTCATCTAACATCCAATGCTTTTCAGTTAAGAGCGAGAAACGTGTGTGCTTCGTAAACGATATATAGTCATTTGAGCTGAAAAGTGACTGCGTTTACCTGAAATGATTTCTTGCTTGTATGAAGACAAGGGGCCTGGAATTTAACTCCATTTCTGAAGGGAAACACACAGCACAGATCTCATCCATGAAACACACTCTACTTTAGAGCAAGAAGCACGCTCTTGCTTTCTAAGTGTCTCTAATACAGCAGGAAACGTGACTGTGGTCAGAACAAAATAATGGTGTTTCGTACACATAGGGACCATATCTAGGTCAACTCTTCTTCTGAACCTGATACAAACCACAGTTCCTGAAACATGCAATGCTTTCAAGTTAAGAGCGAGAAACGTGTGAGCTTTTTGAACGACATAGCTTTGTTTGAGCAGAAAGGTGGCTGAGTTTACGTTAAATGAAGTCTTGCTTGTAGGAAGATACAGAGCCAGTGATTTAACTCCATTTCTGAAGGGAAAAACACAGCACAGTTCTCATCCATAAAACACGCTCTGCTTTAGAGCAAGAAGCACGATCTTCCTTTCTAAGAGTCTCTAATACAGCAGGAAACGTGACTGTGGTCAGAACAAAATAACGGTGTTTCCTACACATACGGACCATATCTAGGTCAACTCTTCTTCTGAAACTGATACAAACCACAGTTCCATTAACATGCAATGCTTTCAAGTTAAGAGCGAGAAACGTGTGAGCGCGTCAACGATGTAGATTCCTTTGAGCTGAAAAGTGACTGAGTTTACTTGAAAAGATGTCTTGCTTGTAGGAAGACACAGAGCCTGGGATTTAACTCCATTTCTGAAGGGAAACACACAGCACAGTTCTCATCCATGAAAAATACTCTGCTTTAGAGCACGAAGCATGCTCTTACTTTCTAGAGTCACTAACAGAGCCAGAAACATGAGGGTGCTCAAACAAAATAACGGTGTTTCCTTCATTTATGGACCATTGCTAGTTCAACTCTGCTTCTGAACTGATACAAACCACAAGTCATCTAACATCCAATGCTTTTCTGCTAAGAGCAAGAAACATGTGAGCTTCGTAAACGATTTATATTCATTTGAGCTGAAAAGTGACTGCGTTTACCTTAAATGATGTCTTGATTATAGGAAGACACAGAGCCTTGAATTTAAATACATTTGATGGGAAACACACAGCACAGTACTCATCCATGAAACACACTATGCTTGAGAGCAAGAAGCATGCTCTTGCTTTCCAGAGTCTCTAATAGAGCCAGAAACTTGAGGGTACTCAGAAAAAAAGAACGATGTTTCCTACACATACGGACCATTGCTAGTTCAACTCTGCTTCTGAAACTGATACAAACCACAGGTCCACTAACATCCAAGGCTTTGCAGTTAAGAGCAAGAAACGTGTGAGCTTCATGAACGATGTAGCTTTGTTTGAGCTGAAAGGTGTCTAAGTTTACGTGAAACTAGTCTTGCTTGTAGGAAGATACAGAGCCTGTGATTTAACTCCATTTCTGAGGCGAAACACACATCACATTTCTCATGATGAAACACACTCTGCGTTTAGGAAGAATCACGCTCTTGCTTTCTAAAGTCTCTAATAGAACAGGAAACATGAGTGTGCTCAGAACAAAAGAACGGTGTTTCCTACACATACGGACCACTGCTAGTTCAACTCTGCTTCTGAAACTGATACAAACCACAAGTCATCTAACATCCAGTGCTTTTCAGTTAAGTGCGAGAAACGTGTGAGCTTCATGAACGATGTAGATTCCTTTGAGGTGAATAGTGACTGAGTTTACCTGAAAAGATGTCTTCCTTGTAGGAAGACACAGAGCCTGGGATTTAACTCCATTTCTGAAGGGAAACACACAGCACACTTCTCATCCATGAAACACACTCTGCTTTAGAGCAAGAAGCACGCTCTTGCTTTCTAAGAGTCTCTAATAGAGCAGGAAACGTGACTGTGGTCAGAACAAAATAACGGTGTTTCCTACACGTATGGACTATATCTAGGTCAACTTTTTTCTGAAACTGATAGAAACCACAGTTCCTCTAACACGCAATGCTTTCCAGTTAAGAGTGAGAAACTTGTGAGCTTTGTGAACGATGTAGCTTCCTTAGAGCTGAGAAGTGACTGAGTTTACCTGAAAAGATGTCTTGCTTGTAGGAAGATACAGAGCCTGGGATTTAACTCCATTTCTGAAGGGAAACACACAGCACAGTTCTCATCCATGAAACACACTCTGCTTTAGAGCACGAAGCATGCCCTTGCTTTCTAGAGTCCCAATAGAGCCAGAAACATGAGGGTGCTCAAACAAAATAACAGTGTTTCCTTCATTTATGGACCATTGCTAGTTCAACTCCTCTTCTGAAACTGATACAAACCACAAGTCATCTAACATCCAATGATTTTCTGCTAAGAGGAAGAAACGTGTGAGCTTCGTAAACGATTTATATTCATTTAAGCTGAAAAGTGACTGCGTTTACCTGAAATGATGTCTTGCTTGTAGGAAGACACGGAGCCAGGATTTTAACTCCATTTCTGTAGGGAAACACACATCACTGTTATCATCCATTAAACACACACTGCTTTAGAGCAAGAAGCACGCTCTTGCTTTCTAAGAGTCTCTAATACAGCAGGAAACGTGACTGTGGTGAGAACAAAATAACGGTGTTTCCTACACGTACGGACCATATCTAGGTCAACTCTTCTTCTGAAACTGATACAAACCACAGTTCCTCTAACATGCAATGCTTTCCAGTTAAGAGCGAGAAACGTGTGAGCTTCGTTAACGATATAGCTTCCTTTGAGCTGAAAAGTGACTGAGTTTACCCGAAAAGATGTCTTGCTTGTAGGAAGATACAGAGCCTGGGATTTAACTCCATTTCTGAAGGGAAACACACAGCACAGTTCTCATGATGAAACACACTCTGCTGTAGAGCACAAAGCATGCTCTTCCTTTCGAGAGTCACTAATAGAGCCAGAAGCTTGAGGGTACTCTAAACAAAAGAATGGTGTTTCCTACACATACGGACAATTGCTAGTTAAACTCTGCTTCTGAAACGGATACGAACCACAGTCATCTAACATCCAATGCTTTTCAGTTAAGAGCGAGAAACGTGTGAGCTTTGTAAACGATTTATATTCATTTGTGCTGAAAAGTGACTGCGTTTATCTGAAATGATTTCTTGCTTGTAGGAAGACACGGGGCCTTGAATTTAACTCCATTTCTGAAGCGAAACACACAGCACAGTTCTCATCCATGAAACACACTCTACTTTAGAGCAAGAAGCACGCTCTTGCTTTCTAAGAGTCTCTAATACAGCAGGAAACGTGACTGTGGTCAGAACAAAATAACGGTGTTTCCTACACATACGGACCATATCTAGGTCAACTCTTTTTCTGAAACTGATACAAACCACAGTTCCTCTAACATGCAATGCTTTCCAGTTAAGAGCGAGAAACGTGTGAGCTTCGTGAACGATGTAGCTTCCTTTGAGCTGAAATGTGACTGAGTTTACCTGAAAAGATGTCTTGCTTGTAGGAAGATACAGAGCCTTGGGATTTAACTCCATTTCTGAAGGGAAACACACAGCACAGTTCTCATCCATGAAACACACTCTGCTTTAGAGCACGAAGCATGCTCTTACTTTCTAGAGTCACTAACAGAGCCAGAAACATGAGGGTGCTCAAACAAAATAACGGTGTTTCCTTCATTTATGGACCATTGCTAGTTCAACTCTGCTTCTGAACTGATACAAACCACAAGTCATCTAACATCCAATGCTTTTCTGCTAAGAGCAAGAAACGTGTGAGCTTGTAAACGATTTATATTCATTTGAGCTGAAAAGTGACTGCTTTTACCGGAAATGATGTCTTGCTTATAGGAAGAAACAGAGCCTTGAATTTAACTCCATTTCTGATGGGAAACACACAGCACAGTACTCATCCATGAAACACACTATGCTTGAGAGCAAGAAGCATGCTCTTGCTTTCCAGAGTCTCTAATAGAGCCAGAAACTTGAGGGTACTCAGAAAAAAAGAACGATGTTTCCTACACATACGGACCATTGCTAATTCAACTCTGCTTCTGAAACTGATACAAACCACAGGTCCACTAACATCCTAGGCTTTGCAGTTAAGAGCAAGAAACGTGTGAGCTTCATGAACGATGTAGCTTTGTTTGAGCTGAAAGGTGACTAAGTTTACGTGAAACTAGTCTTGCTTGTAGGAAGATACAGAGCCTGTGATTTAACTCCATTTCTGATGCGAAACACACATCACATTTCTCATGATGAAACACACTCTGCGTTTAGGAAGAAGCACGCTCTTGCTTTCTAAAGTCTCTAATAGAGCAGGAAACATGAGTGTGCTCAGAACAAAAGAACGGTGTTTCCTACACATACGGACCACTGCTAGTTCAACTCTGCTTCTGAAACTGATACAAACCACAAGTCATCTAACATCCAGTGCTTTTCAGTTAAGTGCGAGAAACGTGTGAGCTTCATGAACGATGTAGATTCCTTTGAGGTGAATAGTGACTGAGTTTACCTGAAAAGATGTCTTCCTTGTAGGAAGACACAGAGCCTGGGATTTAACTCCATTTCTGAAGGGAAACACACAGCACACTTCTCATCCATGAAACACACTCTGCTTTAGAGCAAGAAGCACGCTCTTGCTTTCTAAGAGTCTCTAATAGAGCAGGAAACGTGACTGTGGTCAGAACAAAATAATGGTGTTTCCTACACGTATGGACTATATCTAGGTCAACTTTTTTCTGAAACTGATAGAAACCACAGTTCCTCTAACACGCAATGCTTTCCAGTTAAGAGTGAGAAACTTGTGAGCTTTGTGAACGATGTAGCTTCCTTAGAGCTGAGAAGTGACTGAGTTTACCTGAAAAGATGTCTTGCTTGTAGGAAGATACAGAGCCTGGGATTTAACTCCATTTCTGAAGGGAAACACACAGCACAGTTCTCATCCATGAAACACACTCTGCTTTAGAGCACGAAGCATGCCCTTGCTTTCTAGAGTCCCTAATAGAGCCAGAAACATGAGGGTGCTCAAACAAAATAACGGTGTTTCCTTCATTTATGGACCATTGCTAGTTCAACTCCTCTTCTGAAACTGATACAAACCACAAGTCATCTAACATCCAATGATTTTCTGCTAAGAGGAAGAAACGTGTGAGCTTCGTAAACGATTTATATTCATTTAAGCTGAAAAGTGACTGCGTTTACCTGAAATGATGTCTTGCTTGTAGGAAGACACGGAGCCAGGATTTTAACTCCATTTCTGTAGGGAAACACACATCACTGTTATCATCCATTAAACACACACTGCTTTAGAGCAAGAAGCACGCTCTTGCTTTCTAAGAGTCTCTAATACAGCAGGAAACATGACTGTGGTCAGAACAAAATAACGGTGTTTCCTACACGTACGGACCATATCTAGGTCAACTCTTCTTCTGAAACTGATACAAACCACAGTTCCTCTAACATGCAATGCTTTCTAGTTAAGAGTGAGAAACTTGTGAGCCTCGTTAACGATATAGCTTCCTTTGAGCTGAAAAGTGACTGAGTTTACCCGAAAAGATGTCTTGCTTGTAGGAAGATACAGAGCCTGGGATTTAACTCCATTTCTGAAGGGAAACACACAACACAGTTCTCATTCATGAAACACACTCTGCTTTAGAGCACGAAGCATCCTCTTGCTTTCTAGAGTCTCTAATAGAGCAGGAAACGTGAGTGAGCTCAGAACAAAAGAATGGTGTTTCCTAAACATACGGACCAAAGCTACTTCAACTCTGCTTCTGAAACTGATACAAACCACAAGTCATCTAACATCCAATGCTTTTCAGTTAAGAGCGAGAAACGTGTGTGCTTCGTAAACGATATATAGTCATTTGAGCTGAAAAGTGACTGCGTTTACCTGAAATGATTTCTTGCTTGTAGGAAGACACGGGGCCTATAATTTAACTCCATTTCTGAAGGGAAACACACAGCACAGATCTCATCCATGAAACACACTCTACTTTAGAGCAAGAAGCACGCTCTTGCTTTCTAAGTGTCTCTAATACAGCAGGAAACGTGACTGTGGTCAGAACAAAATAATGGTGTTTCGTACACATAGGGACCATATCTAGGTCAACTCTTCTTCTGAACCTGATACAAACCACAGTTCCTGAAACATGCAATGCTTTCAAGTTAAGAGCGAGAAACGTGTGAGCTTTTTGAACGACATAGCTTTGTTTGAGCAGAAAGGTGTCTGAGTTTACGTTAAATGAAGTCTTGCTTGTAGGAAGATACAGAGCCAGTGATTTAACTCCATTTCTGAAGGGAAACACACAGCACAGTTCTCATGATGAAACACACTCTGCTGTAGAGCACAAAGCATGCTCTTCCTTTCGAGAGTCACTAATAGAGCCAGAAGCTTGAGGGTACTCTAAACAAATGAATGGTGTTTCATACACATACGGACCATTGCTAGTTAAACTCTGCTTCTGAAACGGATACGAACCACAGTCATCTAACATCCAATGCTTTTCAGTTAAGAGCAAGAAACGTGTGAGCTTCGTAAACGATTTATATTCATTTCAGCTGAAAAGTGACTGCGTTTACCTGAAATGATGTCTTGCTTGTAGGAAGACACAGAGCCTAGAATTTAACTCCATTTCTGAAGGGAAAAACACAGCACAGTTCTCATCCATGAAACATGCTCTGCTTTAGAGCAAGAAGCACGCTATTCCTTTCTAAGAGTCTCTAATACAGCAGGAAACGTGACTGTGGTCAGAACAAAATAACAGTGTTTCCTACTATACGGACCATATCTAGGTCAACTCTTCTTCTGAAACTGATACAAACCACAGTTCCTCTAACATGCAATGCTTTCCAGTTAAGAGCAAGAAACGTGTGAGCTTCGTGAACGATGTAGCTTCCTTTGAGCTGAAAAGTGACTGAGTTTACCTGAAAAGATGTCTTGCTTGTAGGAAGACACAGAGCCTGGGATTTAACTCCATTTCTGAAGGGAAACACACAGCACAGTTCTCATCCATGAAACACACTCTGCTTTAGAGCACGAAGCATGCTCTTACTTTCTAGAGTCTCTAACAGAGCCAGAAACATGAGGGTGCTCAAACAAAATAACGGTGTTTCCTTCATTTACGGACCATTGCTAGTTCAACTCTGCTTCTGAAACTGATACAAACCACAAGTCATCTGACATCCAATGCTTTTCTGCTAAGAGCAAGAAACGTGTGAGCTTCGTAAACGATTTATATTCATTTGAGCTGAAAAGTGACTGAGTTTACCTTAAATGATGTCTTGATTATAGGAAGACACAGCGCCTTGAATTTAACTACATTTGATGGGAAACACACAGCACAGTACTCATCCATGAAACACACTCTGCTTGAGAGCAAGAAGCATGCTCTTGCTTTCCAGAGTCTCTAATAGAGCCAGAAACTTGAGGGTACTCAGAACAAAAGAACTGTGTTTCCTACACATACAGACCACTGCTAGTTCAACTCTGCTTCTGAAACTAATACAAAGCACAAGTCATCTAACATCCAATGCTTTTCACTTAAGAGTGAGAAACGTGTGATCTTAGTAAACGATTTATATTCATTTAAGCTGAAAAGTGACTGAGTTTACCCGAAAAGTTGTCTTGCATGTAGGAAGATACAGAGCCTGGAATTTAACTCCATTTCTGAAGGGAAACACACAGCAAAGTTCTCATCCATGAAACACACTCTTTTTTAGAGCACAAAGCATGCTCTTGCTTTCTAGAGTCTCTAATAGAGCAGGAAACGTGAGTGAGCTCAGAACAAAAGAACGGTATTTCCTACACATACGGAACATAGCTAGTTCAACTCTGCTTCTGAAACTGATGCAAACCACAAGTCATCTAACATCCCATGCTTTTCAGTTAAGAGCGAGAAACGTGTGAGCTTTGTAAACGATTTATATTCATTTGTGCTGAAAAGTGACTGCGTTTACCTGAAATGATGTCTTGCTTGTAGGAAGACACAGAGCCTGGAATTTAACTCTAGTTCTGAAGGGAAAAACACAGCACAGTTCTCATCCATGAAACACGCTCTGCTTTAGAGCAAGAAGCACGATCTTCCTTTCTAAGAGTCTCTAATACAGCAGGAAACGTGACTGTGGTCAGAACAAAATAACGGTGTTTCCTACACATACGGACCATATCTAGGTCAACTCTTCTTCTGAAACTGATACAAACCACAGTTCCATTAACATGCAATGCTTTCAAGTTAAGAGCGAGAAACGTGTGAGCGCGTCAACGATGTAGATTCCTTTGAGCTGAAAAGTGACTGAGTTTACTTGAAAAGATGTCTTGCTTGTAGGAAGACACAGAGCCTGGGATTTAACTCCATTTCTGAAGGGAAACACACAGCACAGTTCTCATCCATGAAAAATACTCTGCTTTAGAGCACGAAGCATGCTCTTACTTTCTAGAGTCACTAACAGAGCCAGAAACATGAGGGTGCTCAAACAAAATAACGGTGTTTCCTTCATTTATGGACCATTGCTAGTTCAACTCTGCTTCTGAACTGATACAAACCACAAGTCATCTAACATCCAATGCTTTTCTGCTAAGAGCAAGAAACATGTGAGCTTCGTAAACGATTTATATTCATTTGAGCTGAAAAGTGACTGCGTTTACCTTAAATGATGTCTTGATTATAGGAAGACACAGAGCCTTGAATTTAAATACATTTGATGGGAAACACACAGCACAGTACTCATCCATGAAACACACTATGCTTGAGAGCAAGAAGCATGCTCTTGCTTTCCAGAGTCTCTAATAGAGCCAGAAACTTGAGGGTACTCAGAAAAAAAGAACGATGTTTCCTACACATACGGACCATTGCTAGTTCAACTCTGCTTCTGAAACTGATACAAACCACAGGTCCACTAACATCCAAGGCTTTGCAGTTAAGAGCAAGAAACGTGTGAGCTTCATGAACGATGTAGCTTTGTTTGAGCTGAAAGGTGTCTAAGTTTACGTGAAACTAGTCTTGCTTGTAGGAAGATACAGAGCCTGTGATTTAACTCCATTTCTGAGGCGAAACACACATCACATTTCTCATGATGAAACACACTCTGCGTTTAGGAAGAAGCACGCTCTTGCTTTCTAAAGTCTCTAATAGAACAGGAAACATGAGTGTGCTCAGAACAAAAGAACGGTGTTTCCTACACATACGGACCACTGCTAGTTCAACTCTGCTTCTGAAACTGATACAAACCACAAGTCATCTAACATCCAGTGCTTTTCAGTTAAGTGCGAGAAACGTGTGAGCTTCATGAACGATGTAGATTCCTTTGAGGTGAATAGTGACTGAGTTTACCTGAAAAGATGTCTTCCTTGTAGGAAGACACAGAGCCTGGGATTTAACTCCATTTCTGAAGGGAAACACACAGCACACTTCTCATCCATGAAACACACTCTGCTTTAGAGCAAGAAGCACGCTCTTGCTTTCTAAGAGTCTCTAATAGAGCAGGAAACGTGACTGTGGTCAGAACAAAATAACGGTGTTTCCTACACGTATGGACTATATCTAGGTCAACTTTTTTCTGAAACTGATAGAAACCACAGTTCCTCTAACACGCAATGCTTTCCAGTTAAGAGTGAGAAACTTGTGAGCTTTGTGAACGATGTAGCTTCCTTAGAGCTGAGAAGTGACTGAGTTTACCTGAAAAGATGTCTTGCTTGTAGGAAGATACAGAGCCTGGGATTTAACTCCATTTCTGAAGGGAAACACACAGCACAGTTCTCATCCATGAAACACACTCTGCTTTAGAGCACGAAGCATGCCCTTGCTTTCTAGAGTCCCAATAGAGCCAGAAACATGAGGGTGCTCAAACAAAATAACAGTGTTTCCTTCATTTATGGACCATTGCTAGTTCAACTCCTCTTCTGAAACTGATACAAACCACAAGTCATCTAACATCCAATGATTTTCTGCTAAGAGGAAGAAACGTGTGAGCTTCGTAAACGATTTATATTCATTTAAGCTGAAAAGTGACTGCGTTTACCTGAAATGATGTCTTGCTTGTAGGAAGACACGGAGCCAGGATTTTAACTCCATTTCTGTAGGGAAACACACATCACTGTTATCATCCATTAAACACACACTGCTTTAGAGCAAGAAGCACGCTCTTGCTTTCTAAGAGTCTCTAATACAGCAGGAAACGTGACTGTGGTGAGAACAAAATAACGGTGTTTCCTACACGTACGGACCATATCTAGGTCAACTCTTCTTCTGAAACTGATACAAACCACAGTTCCTCTAACATGCAATGCTTTCCAGTTAAGAGCGAGAAACGTGTGAGCTTCGTTAACGATATAGCTTCCTTTGAGCTGAAAAGTGACTGAGTTTACCCGAAAAGTTGTCTTGCTTGTAGGAAGATACAGAGCCTGGGATTTAACTCCATTTCTGAAGGGAAACACACAGCACAGTTCTCATGATGAAACACACTCTGCTGTAGAGCACAAAGCATGCTCTTCCTTTCGAGAGTCACTAATAGAGCCAGAAGCTTGAGGGTACTCTAAACAAAAGAATGGTGTTTCCTACACATACGGACCATTGCTAGTTAAACTCTGCTTCTGAAACGGATACGAACCACAGTCATCTAACATCCAATGCTTTTCAGTTAAGAGCGAGAAACGTGTGAGCTTTGTAAACGATTTATATTCATTTGTGCTGAAAAGTGACTGCGTTTATCTGAAATGATTTCTTGCTTGTAGGAAGACACGGGGCCTTGAATTTAACTCCATTTCTGAAGCGAAACACACAGCACAGTTCTCATCCATGAAACACACTCTACTTTAGAGCAAGAAGCACGCTCTTGCTTTCTAAGAGTCTCTAATACAGCAGGAAACGTGACTGTGGTCAGAACAAAATAACGGTGTTTCCTACACATACGGACCATATCTAGGTCAACTCTTTTTCTGAAACTGATACAAACCACAGTTCCTCTAACATGCAATGCTTTCCAGTTAAGAGCGAGAAACGTGTGAGCTTCGTGAACGATGTAGCTTCCTTTGAGCTGAAATGTGACTGAGTTTACCTGAAAAGATGTCTTGCTTGTAGGAAGATACAGAGCCTTGGGATTTAACTCCATTTCTGAAGGGAAACACACAGCACAGTTCTCATCCATGAAACACACTCTGCTTTAGAGCACGAAGCATGCTCTTACTTTCTAGAGTCACTAACAGAGCCAGAAACATGAGGGTGCTCAAACAAAATAACGGTGTTTCCTTCATTTATGGACCATTGCTAGTTCAACTCTGCTTCTGAACTGATACAAACCACAAGTCATCTAACATCCAATGCTTTTCTGCTAAGAGCAAGAAACGTGTGAGCTTGTAAACGATTTATATTCATTTGAGCTGAAAAGTGACTGCTTTTACCGGAAATGATGTCTTGCTTATAGGAAGACACAGAGCCTTGAATTTAACTCCATTTCTGATGGGAAACACACAGCACAGTACTCATCCATGAAACACACTATGCTTGAGAGCAAGAAGCATGCTCTTGCTTTCCAGAGTCTCTAATAGAGCCAGAAACTTGAGGGTACTCAGAAAAAAAGAACGATGTTTCCTACACATACGGACCATTGCTAATTCAACTCTGCTTCTGAAACTGATACAAACCACAGGTCCACTAACATCCTAGGCTTTGCAGTTAAGAGCAAGAAACGTGTGAGCTTCATGAACGATGTAGCTTTGTTTGAGCTGAAAGGTGACTAAGTTTACGTGAAACTAGTCTTGCTTGTAGGAAGATACAGAGCCTGTGATTTAACTCCATTTCTGATGCGAAACACACATCACATTTCTCATGATGAAACACACTCTGCGTTTAGGAAGAAGCACGCTCTTGCTTTCTAAAGTCTCTAATAGAGCGGGAAACATGAGTGTGCTCAGAACAAAAGAACGGTGTTTCCTACACATACGGACCACTGCTAGTTCAACTCTGCTTCTGAAACTGATACAAACCACAAGTCATCTAACATCCAGTGCTTTTCAGTTAAGTGCGAGAAACGTGTGAGCTTCATGAACGATGTAGATTCCTTTGAGGTGAATAGTGACTGAGTTTACCTGAAAAGATGTCTTCCTTGTAGGAAGACACAGAGCCTGGGATTTAACTCCATTTCTGAAGGGAAACACACAGCACACTTCTCATCCATGAAACACACTCTGCTTTAGAGCAAGAAGCACGCTCTTGCTTTCTAAGAGTCTCTAATAGAGCAGGAAACGTGACTGTGGTCAGAACAAAATAATGGTGTTTCCTACACGTATGGACTATATCTAGGTCAACTTTTTTCTGAAACTGATAGAAACCACAGTTCCTCTAACACGCAATGCTTTCCAGTTAAGAGTGAGAAACTTGTGAGCTTTGTGAACGATGTAGCTTCCTTAGAGCTGAGAAGTGACTGAGTTTACCTGAAAAGATGTCTTGCTTGTAGGAAGATACAGAGCCTGGGATTTAACTCCATTTCTGAAGGGAAACACACAGCACAGTTCTCATCCATGAAACACACTCTGATTTAGAGCACGAAGCATGCCCTTGCTTTCTAGAGTCCCTAATAGAGCCAGAAACATGAGGGTGCTCAAACAAAATAACGGTGTTTCCTTCATTTATGGACCATTGCTAGTTCAACTCCTCTTCTGAAACTGATACAAACCACAAGTCATCTAACATCCAATGATTTTCTGCTAAGAGGAAGAAACGTGTGAGCTTCGTAAACGATTTATATTCATTTAAGCTGAAAAGTGACTGCGTTTACCTGAAATGATGTCTTGCTTGTAGGAAGACACGGAGCCAGGATTTTAACTCCATTTCTGTAGGGAAACACACATCACTGTTATCATCCATTAAACACACACTGCTTTAGAGCAAGAAGCACGCTCTTGCTTTCTAAGAGTCTCTAATACAGCAGGAAACATGACTGTGGTCAGAACAAAATAACGGTGTTTCCTACACGTACGGACCATATCTAGGTCAACTCTTCTTCTGAAACTGATACAAACCACAGTTCCTCTAACATGCAATGCTTTCTAGTTAAGAGTGAGAAACTTGTGAGCCTCGTTAACGATATAGCTTCCTTTGAGCTGAAAAGTGACTGAGTTTACCCGAAAAGATGTCTTGCTTGTAGGAAGATACAGAGCCTGGGATTTAACTCCATTTCTGAAGGGAAACACACAACACAGTTCTCATTCATGAAACACACTCTGCTTTAGAGCACGAAGCATCCTCTTGCTTTCTAGAGTCTCTAATAGAGCAGGAAACGTGAGTGAGCTCAGAACAAAAGAATGGTGTTTCCTAAACATACGGACCAAAGCTACTTCAACTCTGCTTCTGAAACTGATACAAACCACAAGTCATCTAACATCCAATGCTTTTCAGTTAAGAGCGAGAAACGTGTGTGCTTCGTAAACGATATATAGTCATTTGAGCTGAAAAGTGACTGCGTTTACCTGAAATGATTTCTTGCTTGTAGGAAGACACGGGGCCTATAATTTAACTCCATTTCTGAAGGGAAACACACAGCACAGATCTCATCCATGAAACACACTCTACTTTAGAGCAAGAAGCACGCTCTTGCTTTCTAAGTGTCTCTAATACAGCAGGAAACGTGACTGTGGTCAGAACAAAATAATGGTGTTTCGTACACATAGGGACCATATCTAGGTCAACTCTTCTTCTGAACCTGATACAAACCACAGTTCCTGAAACATGCAATGCTTTCAAGTTAAGAGCGAGAAACGTGTGAGCTTTTTGAACGACATAGCTTTGTTTGAGCAGAAAGGTGTCTGAGTTTACGTTAAATGAAGTCTTGCTTGTAGGAAGATACAGAGCCAGTGATTTAACTCCATTTCTGAAGGGAAACACACAGCACAGTTCTCATGATGAAACACACTCTGCTGTAGAGCACAAAGCATGCTCTTCCTTTCGAGAGTCACTAATAGAGCCAGAAGCTTGAGGGTACTCTAAACAAAAGAATGGTGTTTCATACACATACGGACCATTGCTAGTTAAACTCTGCTTCTGAAACGGATACGAACCACAGTCATCTAACATCCAATGCTTTTCAGTTAAGAGCAAGAAACGTGTGAGCTTCGTAAACGATTTATATTCATTTCAGCTGAAAAGTGACTGCGTTTACCTGAAATGATGTCTTGCTTGTAGGAAGACACAGAGCCTGGAATTTAACTCCATTTCTGAAGGGAAAAACACAGCACAGTTCTCATCCATGAAACATGCTCTGCTTTAGAGCAAGAAGCACGCTATTCCTTTCTAAGAGTCTCTAATACAGCAGGAAACGTGACTGTGGTCAGAACAAAATAACAGTGTTTCCTACTATACGGACCATATCTAGGTCAACTCTTCTTCTGAAACTGATACAAACCACAGTTCCTCTAACATGCAATGCTTTCCAGTTAAGAGCAAGAAACGTGTGAGCTTCGTGAACGATGTAGCTTCCTTTGAGCTGAAAAGTGACTGAGTTTACCTGAAAAGATGTCTTGCTTGTAGGAAGACACAGAGCCTGGGATTTAACTCCATTTCTGAAGGGAAACACACAGCACAGTTCTCATCCATGAAACACACTCTGCTTTAGAGCACGAAGCATGCTCTTACTTTCTAGAGTCTCTAACAGAGCCAGAAACATGAGGGTGCTCAAACAAAATAACGGTGTTTCCTTCATTTACGGACCATTGCTAGTTCAACTCTGCTTCTGAAACTGATACAAACCACAAGTCATCTGACATCCAATGCTTTTCTGCTAAGAGCAAGAAACGTGTGAGCTTCGTAAACGATTTATATTCATTTGAGCTGAAAAGTGACTGAGTTTACCTTAAATGATGTCTTGATTATAGGAAGACACAGCGCCTTGAATTTAACTACATTTGATGGGAAACACACAGCACAGTACTCATCCATGAAACACACTCTGCTTGAGAGCAAGAAGCATGCTCTTGCTTTCCAGAGTCTCTAATAGAGCCAGAAACTTGAGGGTACTCAGAACAAAAGAACTGTGTTTCCTACACATACAGACCACTGCTAGTTCAACTCTGCTTCTGAAACTAATACAAAGCACAAGTCATCTAACATCCAATGCTTTTCACTTAAGAGTGAGAAACGTGTGATCTTAGTAAACGATTTATATTCATTTAAGCTGAAAAGTGACTGAGTTTACCCGAAAAGTTGTCTTGCATGTAGGAAGATACAGAGCCTGGAATTTAACTCCATTTCTGAAGGGAAACACACAGCAAAGTTCTCATCCATGAAACACACTCTTTTTTAGAGCACAAAGCATGCTCTTGCTTTCTAGAGTCTCTAATAGAGCAGGAAACGTGAGTGAGCTCAGAACAAAAGAACGGTATTTCCTACACATACGGAACATAGCTAGTTCAACTCTGATTCTGAAACTGATGCAAACCACAAGTCATCTAACATCCCATGCTTTTCAGTTAAGAGCGAGAAACGTGTGAGCTTTGTAAACGATTTATATTCATTTGTGCTGAAAAGTGACTGCGTTTACCTGAAATGATGTCTTGCTTGTAGGAAGACACAGAGCCTGGAATTTAACTCTAGTTCTGAAGGGAAAAACACAGCACAGTTCTCATCCATGAAACACGCTCTGCTTTAGAGCAAGAAGCACGATCTTGCTTTCTAAGAGTCTCTAATACAGCAGGAAACGTGACTGTGGTGAGAACAAAATAACGGTGTTTCCTACACGTACGGACCATATCTAGGTCAACTCTTCTTCTGAAACTGATACAAACCACAGTTCCTCTAACATGCAATGCTTTCCAGTTAAGAGCGAGAAACGTGTGAGCTTCGTTAACGATATAGCTTCCTTTGAGCTGAAAAGTGACTGAGTTTACCCGAAAAGATGTCTTGCTTGTAGGAAGATACAGAGCCTGGGATTTAACTCCATTTCTGAAGGGAAACACACAGCACAGTTCTCATCCATGAAACACACTCTTTTTTAGAGCACAAAGCATGCTCTTGCTTTCTAGAGTCTCTAATAGAGCAGGAAATGTGAGTGAGCTCAGAACAAAAGAACGGTATTTCCTACACATACGGAACATAGCTAGTTCAACTCTGCTTCTGAAACTGATGCAAACCACAAGTCATCTAACATCCCATGCTTTTCAGTTAAGAGCGAGAAACGTGTGAGCTTTGTAAACGATTTATATTCATTTGTGCTGAAAAGTGACTGCGTTTATCTGAAATGATTTCTTGCTTGTAGGAAGACACGGGGCCTTGAATTTAACTCCATTTCTGAAGCGAAACACACAGCACAGTTCTCATCCATGAAACACACTCTACTTTAGAGCAAGAAGCACGCTCTTGCTTTCTAAGAGTCTCTAATACAGCAGGAAACGTGACTGTGGTCAGAACAAAATAACGGTGTTTCCTACACATACGGACCATATCTAGGTCAACTCTTTTTCTGAAACTGATACAAACCACAGTTCCTCTAACATGCAATGCTTTCCAGTTAAGAGCGAGAAACGTGTGAGCTTCGTGAACGATGTAGCTTCCTTTGAGCTGAAATGTGACTGAGTTTACCTGAAAAGATGTCTTGCTAGTAGGAAGATACAGAGCCTGGGATTTAACTCCATTTCTGAAGGGAAACACACAGCACAGTTCTCATCCATGAAACACACTCTGCTTTAGAGCACGAAGCATGCTCTTACTTTCTAGAGTCACTAACAGAGCCAGAAACATGAGGGTGCTCAAACAAAATAACGGTGTTTCCTTCATTTATGGACCATTGCTAGTTCAACTCTGCTTCTGAACTGATACAAACCACAAGTCATCTAACATCCAATGCTTTTCTGCTAAGAGCAAGAAACGTGTGAGCTTCGTAAACGATTTATATTCATTTGAGCTGAAAAGTGACTGCGTTTACCTTAAATGATGTCTTGCTTATAGGAAGACACAGAGCCTTGAATTTAAATACATTTGATGGGAAACACACAGCACAGTACTCATCCATGAAACACACTATGCTTGAGAGCAAGAAGCATGCTCTTGCTTTCCAGAGTCTCTAATAGAGCCAGAAACTTGAGGGTACTCAGAAAAAAAGAACGATGTTTCCTACACATACGGACCATTGCTAATTCAACTCTGCTTCTGAAACTGATACAAACCACAGGTCCACTAACATCCAAGGCTTTGCAGTTAAGAGCAAGAAACGTGTGAGCTTCATGAACGATGTAGCTTTGTTTGAGCTGAAAGGTGACTAAGTTTACGTGAAACTAGTCTTGCTTGTAGGAAGATACAGAGCCTGTGATTTAACTCCATTTCTGATGCGAAACACACATCACATTTCTCATGATGAAACACACTCTGCGTTTAGGAAGAAGCACGCTCTTGCTTTCTAAAGTCTCTAATAGAACAGGAAACATGAGTGTGCTCAGAACAAAAGAACGGTGTTTCCTACACATACGGACCACTGCTAGTTCAACTCTGCTTCTGAAACTGATACAAACCACAAGTCATCTAACATCCAGTGCTTTTCAGTTAAGTGCGAGAAACGTGTGAGCTTCATGAACGATGTAGATTCCTTTGAGGTGAATAGTGACTGAGTTTACCTGAAAAGATGTCTTCCTTGTAGGAAGACACAGAGCCTGGGATTTAACTCCATTTCTGAAGGGAAACACACAGCACACTTCTCATCCATGAAACACACTCTGCTTTAGAGCAAGAAGCACGCTCTTGCTTTCTAAGAGTCTCTAATAGAGCAGGAAACGTGACTGTGGTCAGAACAAAATAACGGTGTTTCCTACACGTATGGACTATATCTAGGTCAACTTTTTTCTGAAACTGATAGAAACCACAGTTCCTCTAACACGCAATGCTTTCCAGTTAAGAGTGAGAAACTTGTGAGCTTTGTGAACGATGTAGCTTCCTTAGAGCTGAGAAGTGACTGAGTTTACCTGAAAAGATGTCTTGCTTGTAGGAAGATACAGAGCCTGGGATTTAACTCCATTTCTGAAGGGAAACACACAGCACAGTTCTCATCCATGAAACACACTCTGCTTTAGAGCACGAAGCATGCCCTTGCTTTCTAGAGTCCCAATAGAGCCAGAAACATGAGGGTGCTCAAACAAAATAACAGTGTTTCCTTCATTTATGGACCATTGCTAGTTCAACTCCTCTTCTGAAACTGATACAAACCACAAGTCATCTAACATCCAATGATTTTCTGCTAAGAGGAAGAAACGTGTGAGCTTCGTAAACGATTTATATTCATTTAAGCTGAAAAGTGACTGCGTTTACCTGAAATGATGTCTTGCTTGTAGGAAGACACGGAGCCAGGATTTTAACTCCATTTCTGTAGGGAAACACACATCACTGTTATCATCCATTAAACACACACTGCTTTAGAGCAAGAAGCACGCTCTTGCTTTCTAAGAGTCTCTAATACAGCAGGAAACGTGACTGTGGTGAGAACAAAATAACGGTGTTTCCTACACGTACGGACCATATCTAGGTCAACTCTTCTTCTGAAACTGATACAAACCACAGTTCCTCTAACATGCAATGCTTTCCAGTTAAGAGCGAGAAACGTGTGAGCTTCGTTAACGATATAGCTTCCTTTGAGCTGAAAAGTGACTGAGTTTACCCGAAAAGATGTCTTGCTTGTAGGAAGATACAGAGCCTGGGATTTAACTCCATTTCTGAAGGGAAACACACAGCACAGTTCTCATGATGAAACACACTCTGCTGTAGAGCACAAAGCATGCTCTTCCTTTCGAGAGTCACTAATAGAGCCAGAAGCTTGAGGGTACTCTAAACAAAAGAATGGTGTTTCCTACACATACGGACCATTGCTAGTTAAACTCTGCTTCTGAAACGGATACGAACCACAGTCATCTAACATCCAATGCTTTTCAGTTAAGAGCAAGAAACGTGTGAGCTTCGTAAACGATTTATATTCATTTCAGCTGAAAAGTGACTGCGTTTACCTTAAATGATGTCTTGCTTATAGGAAGAAACAGAGCCTTGAATTTAACTCCATTTCTGATGGGAAACACACAGCACAGTACTCATCCATGAAACACACTATGCTTGAGAGCAAGAAGCATGCTCTTGCTTTCCAGAGTCTCTAATAGAGCCAGAAACTTGAGGGTACTCAGAAAAAAAGAACGATGTTTCCTACACATACGGACCATTGCTAATTCAACTCTGCTTCTGAAACTGATACAAACCACAGGTCCACTAACATCCAAGGCTTTGCAGTTAAGAGCAAGAAACGTGTGAGCTTCATGAACGATGTAGCTTTGTTTGAGCTGAAAGGTGACTAAGTTTACGTGAAACTAGTCTTGCTTGTAGGAAGATACAGAGCCTGTGATTTAACTCCATTTCTGATGCGAAACACACATCACATTTCTCATGATGAAACACACTCTGCGTTTAGGAAGAAGCACGCTCTTGCTTTCTAAAGTCTCTAATAGAGCAGGAAACATGAGTGTGCTCAGAACAAAAGAACGGTGTTTCCTACACATACGGACCACTGCTAGTTCAACTCTGCTTCTGAAACTGATACAAACCACAAGTCATCTAACATCCAGTGCTTTTCAGTTAAGTGCGAGAAACGTGTGAGCTTCATGAACGATGTAGATTCCTTTGAGGTGAATAGTGACTGAGTTTACCTGAAAAGATGTCTTCCTTGTAGGAAGACACAGAGCCTGGGATTTAACTCCATTTCTGAAGGGAAACACACAGCACACTTCTCATCCATGAAACACACTCTGCTTTAGAGCAAGAAGCACGCTCTTGCTTTCTAAGAGTCTCTAATAGAGCAGGAAACGTGACTGTGTTCAGAACAAAATAACGGTGTTTCCTACACTTATGGACTATATCTAGGTCAACTTTTTTCTGAAACTGATAGAAACCACAGTTCCTCTAACACGCAATGCTTTCCAGTTAAGAGTGAGAAACTTGTGAGCTTTGTGAACGATGTAGCTTCCTTAGAGCTGAGAAGTGACTGAGTTTACCTGAAAAGATGTCTTGCTTGTAGGAAGATACAGAGCCTGGGATTTAACTCCATTTCTGAAGGGAAACACACAGCACAGTTCTCATCCATGAAACACACTCTGCTTTAGAGCACGAAGCATGCCTTTGCTTTCTAGAGTCCCAATAGAGCCAGAAACATGAGGGTGCTCAAACAAAATAACAGTGTTTCCTTCATTTATGGACCATTGCTAGTTCAACTCCTCTTCTGAAACTGATACAAACCACAAGTCATCTAACATCCAATGATTTTCTGCTAAGAGGAAGAAACGTGTGAGCTTCGTAAACGATTTATATTCATTTAAGCTGAAAAGTGACTGCGTTTACCTGAAATGATGTCTTGCTTGTAGGAAGACACGGAGCCAGGATTTTAACTCCATTTCTGTAGGGAAACACACATCACTGTTATCATCCATTAAACACACACTGCTTTAGAGCAAGAAGCACGCTCTTGCTTTCTAAGAGTCTCTAATACAGCAGGAAACGTGACTGTGGTCAGAACAAAATAACGGTGTTTCCTACACATACAGACCATATCTAGGTCAACTCTTCTTCTGAAACTGATACAAACCACAGTTCCATTAACATGCAATGCTTTCAAGTTAAGAGCGAGAAACGTGTGAGCGCGTCAACGATGTAGATTCCTTTGAGCTGAAAAGTGACTGAGTTTACTTGAAAAGATGTCTTGCTTGTAGGAAGACACAGAGCCTGGGATTTAACTCCATTTCTGAAGGGAAACACACAGCACAGTTCTCATCCATGAAAAATACTCTGCTTTAGAGCACGAAGCATGCTCTTACTTTCTAGAGTCACTAACAGAGCCAGAAACATGAGGGTGCTCAAACAAAATAACGGTGTTTCCTTCATTTATGGACCATTGCTAGTTCAACTCTGCTTCTGAACTGATACAAACCACAAGTCATCTAACATCCAATGCTTTTCTGCTAAGAGCAAGAAACATGTGAGCTTCGTAAACGATTTATATTCATTTGAGCTGAAAAGTGACTGAGTTTACCTTAAATGATGTCTTGATTATAGGAAGACACAGAGCCTTGAATTTAAATACATTTGATGGGAAACACACAGCACAGTACTCATCCATGAAACACACTATGCTTGAGAGCAAGAAGCATGCTCTTGCTTTCCAGAGTCTCTAATAGAGCCAGAAACTTGAGGGTACTCAGAAAAAAAGAACGATGTTTCCTACACATACGGACCATTGCTAGTTCAACTCTGCTTCTGAAACTGATACAAACCACAGGTCCACTAACTTCCAAGGCTTTGCAGTTAAGAGCAAGAAACGTGTGAGCTTCATGAACGATGTAGCTTTGTTTGAGCTGAAAGGTGTCTAAGTTTACGTGAAACTAGTCTTGCTTGTAGGAAGATACAGAGCCTGTGATTTAACTCCATTTCTGAGGCGAAACACACATCACATTTCTCATGATGAAACACACTCTGAGTTTAGGAAGAAGCACGCTCTTGCTTTCTAAAGTCTCTAATAGAACAGGAAACATGAGTGTGCTCAGAACAAAAGAACGGTGTTTCCTACACATACGGACCACTGCTAGTTCAACTCTGCTTCTGAAACTGATACAAACCACAAGTCATCTAACATCCAGTGC
Source organism: Onychomys leucogaster (assembly GCA_949786385.1). NCBI lineage: Eukaryota > Metazoa > Chordata > Mammalia > Rodentia > Cricetidae > Onychomys > Onychomys leucogaster. The sequence continues at coordinate 2,002,635 of CATKUP010000082.1, forward strand.
TTTTCAGTTAAGTGCGAGAAACGTGTGAGCTTCATGAACGATGTAGATTCCTTTGAGGTGAATAGTGACTGAGTTTACCTGAAAAGATGTCTTCCTTGTAGGAAGACACAGAGCCTGGGATTTAACTCCATTTCTGAAGGGAAACACACAGCACACTTCTCATCCATGAAACACACTCTGCTTTAGAGCAAGAAGCACGCTCTTGCTTTCTAAGAGTCTCTAATAGAGCAGGAAACGTGACTGTGGTCAGAACAAAATAACGGTGTTTCCTACACTTATGGACTATATCTAGGTCAACTTTTTTCTGAAACTGATAGAAACCACAGTTCCTCTAACACGCAATGCTTTCCAGTTAAGAGTGAGAAACTTGTGAGCTTTGTGAACGATGTAGCTTCCTTAGAGCTGAGAAGTGACTGAGTTTACCTGAAAAGATGTCTTGCTTGTAGGAAGATACAGAGCCTGGGATTTAACTCCATTTCTGAAGGGAAACACACAGCACAGTTCTCATCGATGAAACACACTCTGCTTTAGAGCACGAAGCATGCCTTTGCTTTCTAGAGTCCCAATAGAGCCAGAAACATGAGGGTGCTCAAACAAAATAACAGTGTTTCCTTCATTTATGGACCATTGCTAGTTCAACTCCTCTTCTGAAACTGATACAAACCACAAGTCATCTAACATCCAATGATTTTCTGCTAAGAGGAAGAAACGTGTGAGCTTCGTAAACGATTTATATTCATTTAAGCTGAAAAGTGACTGCGTTTACCTGAAATGATGTCTTGCTTGTAGGAAGACACGGAGCCAGGATTTTAACTCCATTTCTGTAGGGAAACACACATCACTGTTATCATCCATTAAACACACACTGCTTTAGAGCAAGAAGCACGCTCTTGCTTTCTAAGAGTCTCTAATACAGCAGGAAACGTGACTGTGGTCAGAACAAAATAACGGTGTTTCCTACACATACAGACCATATCTAGGTCAACTCTTCTTCTGAAACTGATACAAACCACAGTTCCATTAACATGCAATGCTTTCAAGTTAAGAGCGAGAAACGTGTGAGCGCGTCAACGATGTAGATTCCTTTGAGCTGAAAAGTGACTGAGTTTACTTGAAAAGATGTCTTGCTTGTAGGAAGACACAGAGCCTGGGATTTAACTCCATTTCTGAAGGGAAACACACAGCACAGTTCTCATCCATGAAAAATACTCTGCTTTAGAGCACGAAGCATGCTCTTACTTTCTAGAGTCACTAACAGAGCCAGAAACATGAGGGTGCTCAAACAAAATAACGGTGTTTCCTTCATTTATGGACCATTGCTAGTTCAACTCTGCTTCTGAACTGATACAAACCACAAGTCATCTAACATCCAATGCTTTTCTGCTAAGAGCAAGAAACATGTGAGCTTCGTAAACGATTTATATTCATTTGAGCTGAAAAGTGACTGAGTTTACCTTAAATGATGTCTTGATTATAGGAAGACACAGAGCCTTGAATTTAAATACATTTGATGGGAAACACACAGCACAGTACTCATCCATGAAACACACTATGCTTGAGAGCAAGAAGCATGCTCTTGCTTTCCAGAGTCTCTAATAGAGCCAGAAACTTGAGGGTACTCAGAAAAAAAGAACGATGTTTCCTACACATACGGACCATTGCTAGTTCAACTCTGCTTCTGAAACTGATACAAACCACAGGTCCACTAACTTCCAAGGCTTTGCAGTTAAGAGCAAGAAACGTGTGAGCTTCATGAACGATGTAGCTTTGTTTGAGCTGAAAGGTGTCTAAGTTTACGTGAAACTAGTCTTGCTTGTAGGAAGATACAGAGCCTGTGATTTAACTCCATTTCTGAGGCGAAACACACATCACATTTCTCATGATGAAACACACTCTGCGTTTAGGAAGAAGCACGCTCTTGCTTTCTAAAGTCTCTAATAGAACAGGAAACATGAGTGTGCTCAGAACAAAAGAACGGTGTTTCCTACACATACGGACCACTGCTAGTTCAACTCTGCTTCTGAAACTGATACAAACCACAAGTCATCTAACATCCAGTGCTTTTCAGTTAAGTGCGAGAAACGTGTGAGCTTCATGAACGATGTAGATTCCTTTGAGGTGAATAGTGACTGAGTTTACCTGAAAAGATGTCTTCCTTGTAGGAAGACACAGAGCCTGGGATTTAACTCCATTTCTGAAGGGAAACACACAGCACACTTCTCATCCATGAAACACACTCTGCTTTAGAGCAAGAAGCACGCTCTTGCTTTCTAAGAGTCTCTAATAGAGCAGGAAACGTGACTGTGGTCAGAACAAAATAACGGTGTTTCCTACACTTATGGACTATATCTAGGTCAACTTTTTTCTGAAACTGATAGAAACCACAGTTCCTCTAACACGCAATGCTTTCCAGTTAAGAGTGAGAAACTTGTGAGCTTTGTGAACGATGTAGCTTCCTTAGAGCTGAGAAGTGACTGAGTTTACCTGAAAAGATGTCTTGCTTGTAGGAAGATACAGAGCCTGGGATTTAACTCCATTTCTGAAGGGAAACACACAGCACAGTTCTCATCCATGAAACACACTCTGCTTTAGAGCACGAAGCATGCCTTTGCTTTCTAGAGTCCCAATAGAGCCAGAAACATGAGGGTGCTCAAACAAAATAACAGTGTTTCCTTCATTTATGGACCATTGCTAGTTCAACTCCTCTTCTGAAACTGATACAAACCACAAGTCATCTAACATCCAATGATTTTCTGCTAAGAGGAAGAAACGTGTGAGCTTCGTAAACGATTTATATTCATTTAAGCTGAAAAGTGACTGCGTTTACCTGAAATGATGTCTTGCTTGTAGGAAGACACGGAGCCAGGATTTTAACTCCATTTCTGTAGGGAAACACACATCACTGTTATCATCCATTAAACACACACTGCTTTAGAGCAAGAAGCACGCTCTTGCTTTCTAAGAGTCTCTAATACAGCAGGAAACGTGACTGTTGTGAGAACAAAATAACGGTGTTTCCTACACGTACGGACCATATCTAGGTCAACTCTTCTTCTGAAACTGATACAAACCACAGTTCCTCTAACATGCAATGCTTTCCAGTTAAGAGCGAGAAACGTGTGAGCTTCGTTAACGATATAGCTTCCTTTGAGCTGAAAAGTGACTGAGTTTACCCGAAAAGATGTCTTGCTTGTAGGAAGATACAGAGCCTGGGATTTAACTCCATTTCTGAAGGGAAACACACAGCACAGTTCTCATGATGAAACACACTCTGCTGTAGAGCACAAAGCATGCTCTTCCTTTCGAGAGTCACTAATAGAGCCAGAAGCTTGAGGGTACTCTAAACAAAAGAATGGTGTTTCCTACACATACGGACCATTGCTAGTTAAACTCTGCTTCTGAAACGGATACGAACCACAGTCATCTAACATCCAATGCTTTTCAGTTAAGAGCAAGAAACGTGTGAGCTTCGTAAACGATTTATATTCATTTCAGCTGAAAAGTGACTGCGTTTACCTGAAATGATGTCTTGCTTGTAGGAAGACACAGAGCCTGGAATTTAACTCCATTTCTGAAGGGAAAAACACAGCACAGTTCTCATCCATGAAACATGCTCTGCTTTAGAGCAAGAAGCACGCTCTTGCTTTCTAAGAGTCTCTAATACAGCAGGAAACGTGACTGTGGTGAGAACAAAATAACGGTGTTTCCTACACGTACGGACCATATCTAGGTCAACTCTTCTTCTGAAACTGATACAAACCACAGTTCCTCTAACATGCAATGCTTTCCAGTTAAGAGCGAGAAACGTGTGAGCTTCGTTAACGATATAGCTTCCTTTGAGCTGAAAAGTGACTGAGTTTACCTGAAAAGATGTCTTGCTTGTAGGAAGATACAGAGCCTGGGATTTACCTCCATTTCTGAAGGGAAACACACAGCACAGTTCTCATCCATGAAACACACTCTTTTTTAGAGCACAAAGCATGCTCTTGCTTTCTAGAGTCTCTAATAGAGCAGGAAATGTGAGTGAGCTCAGAACAAAAGAACGGTATTTCCTACACATACGGAACATAGCTAGTTCAACTCTGCTTCTGAAACTGAGGCAAACCACAAGTCATCTAACATCCCATGCTTTTCAGTTAAGAGCGAGAAACGTGTGAGCTTTGTAAACGATTTATATTCATTTGTGCTGAAAAGTGACTGCGTTTATCTGAAATGATTTCTTGCTTGTAGGAAGACACGGGGCCTTGAATTTAACTCCATTTCTGAAGCGAAACACACAGCACAGTTCTCATCCATGAAACACACTCTACTTTAGAGCAAGAAGCACGCTCTTGCTTTCTAAGAGTCTCTAATACAGCAGGAAACGTGACTGTGGTCAGAACAAAATAACGGTGTTTCCTACACATACGGACCATATCTAGGTCAACTCTTTTTCTGAAACTGATACAAACCACAGTTCCTCTAACATGCAATGCTTTCCAGTTAAGAGCGAGAAACGTGTGAGCTTCGTGAACGATGTAGCTTCCTTTGAGCTGAAATGTGACTGAGTTTACCTGAAAAGATGTCTTGCTTGTAGGAAGATACAGAGCCTTGGGATTTAACTCCATTTCTGAAGGGAAACACACAGCACAGTTCTCATCCATGAAACACACTCTGCTTTAGAGCACGAAGCATGCTCTTACTTTCTAGAGTCACTAACAGAGCCAGAAACATGAGGGTGCTCAAACAAAATAACGGTGTTTCCTTCATTTATGGACCATTGCTAGTTCAACTCTGCTTCTGAACTGATACAAACCACAAGTCATCTAACATCCAATGCTTTTCTGCTAAGAGCAAGAAACGTGTGAGCTTCGTAAACGATTTATATTCATTTGAGCTGAAAAGTGACTGCGTTTACCTTAAATGATGTCTTGCTTATAGGAAGAAACAGAGCCTTGAATTTAACTCCATTTCTGATGGGAAACACACAGCACAGTACTCATCCATGAAACACACTATGCTTGAGAGCAAGAAGCATGCTCTTGCTTTCCAGAGTCTCTAATAGAGCCAGAAACTTGAGGGTACTCAGAAAAAAAGAACGATGTTTCCTACACATACGGACCATTGCTAATTCAACTCTGCTTCTGAAACTGATACAAACCACAGGTCCACTAACATCCAAGGCTTTGCAGTTAAGAGCAAGAAACGTGTGAGCTTCATGAACGATGTAGCTTTGTTTGAGCTGAAAGGTGACTAAGTTTACGTGAAACTAGTCTTGCTTGTAGGAAGATACAGAGCCTGTGATTTAACTCCATTTCTGATGCGAAACACACATCACATTTCTCATGATGAAACACACTCTGCGTTTAGGAAGAAGCATGCTCTTGCTTTCTAAAGTCTCTAATAGAGCAGGAAACATGAGTGTGCTCAGAACAAAAGAACGGTGTTTCCTACACATACGGACCACTGCTAGTTCAACTCTGCTTCTGAAACTGATACAAACCACAAGTCATCTAACATCCAGTGCTTTTCAGTTAAGTGCGAGAAACGTGTGAGCTTCATGAACGATGTAGATTCCTTTGAGGTGAATAGTGACTGAGTTTACCTGAAAAGATGTCTTCCTTGTAGGAAGACACAGAGCCTGGGATTTAACTCCATTTCTGAAGGGAAACACACAGCACACTTCTCATCCATGAAACACACTCTGCTTTAGAGCAAGAAGCACGCTCTTGCTTTCTAAGAGTCTCTAATAGAGCAGGAAACGTGACTGTGGTCAGAACAAAATAACGGTGTTTCCTACACTTATGGACTATATCTAGGTCAACTTTTTTCTGAAACTGATAGAAACCACAGTTCCTCTAACACGCAATGCTTTCCAGTTAAGAGTGAGAAACTTGTGAGCTTTGTGAACGATGTAGCTTCCTTAGAGCTGAGAAGTGACTGAGTTTACCTGAAAAGATGTCTTGCTTGTAGGAAGATACAGAGCCTGGGATTTAACTCCATTTCTGAAGGGAAACACACAGCACAGTTCTCATCCATGAAACACACTCTGCTTTAGAGCACGAAGCATGCCCTTGCTTTCTAGAGTCCCTAATAGAGCCAGAAACATGAGGGTGCTCAAACAAAATAACGGTGTTTCCTTCATTTATGGACCATTGCTAGTTCAACTCCTCTTCTGAAACTGATACAAACCACAAGTCATCTAACATCCAATGATTTTCTGCTAAGAGGAAGAAACGTGTGAGCTTCGTAAACGATTTATATTCATTTAAGCTGAAAAGTGACTGCGTTTACCTGAAATGATGTCTTGCTTGTAGGAAGACACGGAGCCAGGATTTTAACTCCATTTCTGTAGGGAAACACACATCACTGTTATCATCCATTAAACACACACTGCTTTAGAGCAAGAAGCACGCTCTTGCTTTCTAAGAGTCTCTAATACAGCAGGAAACATGACTGTGGTCAGAACAAAATAACGGTGTTTCCTACACGTACGGACCATATCTAGGTCAACTCTTCTTCTGAAACTGATACAAACCACAGTTCCTCTAACATGCAATGCTTTCCAGTTAAGAGTGAGAAACTTGTGAGCCTCGTTAACGATATAGCTTCCTTTGAGCTGAAAAGTGACTGAGTTTACCCGAAAAGATGTCTTGCTTGTAGGAAGATACAGAGCCTGGGATTTAACTCCATTTCTGAAGGGAAACACACAACACAGTTCTCATTCATGAAACACACTCTGCTTTAGAGCACGAAGCATGCACTTGCTTTCTAGAGTCTCTAATAGAGCAGGAAACGTGAGTGAGCTCAGAACAAAAGAATGGTGTTTCCTAAACATACGGACCAAAGCTACTTCAACTCTGCTTCTGAAACTGATACAAACCACAAGTCATCTAACATCCAATGCTTTTCAGTTAAGAGCGAGAAACGTGTGTGCTTCGTAAACGATATATAGTCATTTGAGCTGAAAAGTGACTGCGTTTACCTGAAATGATTTCTTGCTTGTAGGAAGACACGGGGCCTGGAATTTAACTCCATTTCTGAAGGGAAACACACAGCACAGATCTCATCCATGAAACACACTCTACTTTAGAGCAAGAAGCACGCTCTTGCTTTCTAAGTGTCTCTAATACAGCAGGAAACGTGACTGTGGTCAGAACAAAATAATGGTGTTTCGTACACATAGGGACCATATCTAGGTCAACTCTTCTTCTGAACCTGATACAAACCACAGTTCCTGAAACATGCAATGCTTTCAAGTTAAGAGCGAGAAACGTGTGAGCTTTTTGAACGACATAGCTTTGTTTGAGCAGAAAGGTGTCTGAGTTTACGTTAAATGAAGTCTTGCTTGTAGGAAGATACAGAGCCAGTGATTTAACTCCATTTCTGAAGGGAAACACACAGCACAGTTCTCATGATGAAACACACTCTGCTGTAGAGCACAAACCATGCTCTTCCTTTCGAGAGTCACTAATAGAGCCAGAAGCTTGAGGGTACTCTAAACAAAAGAATGGTGTTTCCTACACATACGGACCATTGCTAGTTAAACTCTGCTTCTGAAACGGATACGAACCACAGTCATCTAACATCCAATGCTTTTCAGTTAAGAGCAAGAAACGTGTGAGCTTCGTAAACGATTTATATTCATTTCAGCTGAAAAGTGACTGCGTTTACCTGAAATGATGTCTTGCTTGTAGGAAGACACAGAGCCTGGAATTTAACTCCATTTCTGAAGGGAAAAACACAGAACAGTTCTCATCCATGAAACATGCTCTGCTTTAGAGCAAGAAGCACGCTATTCCTTTCTAAGAGTCTCTAATACAGCAGGAAACGTGACTGTGGTCAGAACAAAATAACAGTGTTTCCTACTATACGGACCATATCTAGGTCAACTCTTCTTCTGAAACTGATACAAACCACAGTTCCTCTAACATGCAATGCTTTCCAGTTAAGAGCAAGAAACGTGTGAGCTTCGTGAACGATGTAGCTTCCTTTGAGCTGAAAAGTGACTGAGTTTACCTGAAAAGATGTCTTGCTTGTAGGAAGACACAGAGCCTGGGATTTAACTCCATTTCTGAAGGGAAACACACAGCACAGTTCTCATCCATGAAACACACTCTGCTTTAGAGCACGAAGCATGCTCTTACTTTCTAGAGTCTCTAACAGAGCCAGAAACATGAGGGTGCTCAAACAAAATAACGGTGTTTCCTTCATTTATGGACCATTGTTAGTTCAACTCTGCTTCTGAAACTGATACAAACCACAAGTCATCTGACATCCAATGCTTTTCTGCTAAGAGCAAGAAACGTGTGAGCTTCGTAAACGATTTATATTCATTTGAGCTGAAAAGTGACTGAGTTTACCTTAAATGATGTCTTGATTATAGGAAGACACAGAGCCTTGAATTTAACTACATTTGATGGGAAACACAGAGCACAGTACTCATCCATGAAACACACTCTGCTTGAGAGCAAGAAGCATGCTCTTGCTTTCCAGAGTCTCTAATAGAGCCAGAAACTTGAGGGTACTCAGAACAAAAGAACGGTGTTTCCTACACATACAGACCACTGCTAGTTCAACTCTGCTTCTGAAACTAATACAAAGCACAAGTCATCTAACATCCAATGCTTTTCACTTAAGAGTGAGAAACGTGTGATCTTAGTAAACGATTTATATTCATTTAAGCTGAAAAGTGACTGAGTTTACCCGAAAAGTTGTCTTGCATGTAGGAAGATACAGAGCCTGGAATTTAACTCCATTTCTGAAGGGAAACACACAGCAAAGTTCTCATCCATGAAACACACTCTTTTTTAGAGCACAAAGCATGCTCTTGCTTTCTAGAGTCTCTAATAGAGCAGGAAACGTGAGTGAGCTCAGAACAAAAGAACGGTATTTCCTACACATACGGAACATAGCTAGTTCAACTCTGCTTCTGAAACTGATGCAAACCACAAGTCATCTAACATCCCATGCTTTTCAGTTAAGAGCGAGAAACGTGTGAGCTTTGTAAACGATTTATATTCATTTGTGCTGAAAAGTGACTGCGTTTATGTGAAATGATTTCTTGCTTGTAGGAAGACACGGGGCCTGGAATTTAACTCCATTTCTGAAGGGAAACACACAGCGCAGTTCTCATCCATGAAACACACTCTACTTTAGAGCAAGAAGCACGCTCTTGCTTTCTAAGTGTCTCTAATAGAGCAGGAAACGTGACTGTGGTCAGAACAAAATAACGGTGTTTCCTACACATACGGACCATATCTAGGTTAACTCTTCTTCTGAAACTGATACAAACCACAGGTCCACTAACATCCAAGGCTTTACAGTTAAGAGGAAGAAACGTGTGAGCTTCGTGAACGATGTAGCTTTGTTTGAGCTGAAAGGTGACTAAGTTTACATGAAACGAAGTCTTGCTTGTAGGAAGACACAGAGCCCTTGATTTAACTCCATTTCTGAAGGGAAACACACAGCACATTTCTCACGATTAAACACACTCTGCATTTAGGAAGAAGCACGCTCTTGCTTTCTAGAGTCTCTAATAGAGCAGGAAACTTGAGTGTGCTCAGAACCAATGAACGATGTTTCCTACACATACGGACCACTGCTGGTTCAACTCTGCTTCTGAAACTGATACAAACCACAAGTCATCTAACATCCAATGCTTTTCAGTTAAGAGTGAGAAACGTGTGATCTTCGTAAACGATTTATATTCATTTAAGCTGAAAAGTGACTGCGTTTACCTGAAATGATGTCTTGCTAGTAGGAAGACACAGAGCCTGGAATTTAACTCCATTTCTGAAGGGAAACACACAGCACAGTTCTCATCCATGAAACACACACTGCTTTAGAGCAAGAAGCACGCTCTTTCTTTCTAAGAGTCTCTAATACAGCAAGAAACATGACTGTGTTCAGAACAAAATAACGGTGTTTACTACACATAGGGACCATATCTAGGTCAACTCTTCTTCTGAACCTGATACAAACCACAATTCCTGAAACATGCAATGCTTTCAAGTTAAGAGCGAGAAACGTGTGACCTTTGTGAACGATACAGCTTTGTTTGAGCTGAAAAGTGGCTGAGTTTACGTTAAACGAAGTCTTGCTTGTAGGAAGATACAGAGCCAGTGATTTAACTCATTTCTAAGGGAAACACACAGCACAGTTCTCACGATGAAACACAATCTGCTATAGAGCACAAAGCATGCTCTTCCTTTCTAGAGTCTCTAATAGAGCCAGAAGCTTGAGGGTACTGTGAACAAAAGAACGGTGTTTCCTACACATACGGACCATTGCTCGTTAAACTCTGCTTCTGAAACGGATACGAACCACAAGTCATCTAACATCCAATGCTTTTCAGTTAAGAGCAAGAAACGTGTGAGCTTTGTAAACGATTTATATTCATTTGAGGTTAAAAGTGACTGAGTTTACCTGAGAAGATGTCTTGCTTGTAGGAAGACAAAGAGCCTGGAATTTAACTCCATTTCTGAAGGGAAAAACACAGCACAGTTCTCATCCATGAAACACGCTCTGCTTTAGAGCAAGAAGCACGCTCTTCCTTTCTAAGAGTCTCTAATAGAGCAGGAAACGTGACTGTGGTTAGAACAAAATAACAGTGTTTCCTACTGTACGGACCATATCTAGGTCAACTCTTCTTCTGAAACTGATACAAACCACAGTTCCTCTAACATGCAATGCTTTCCAGTTAAGAGCGAGAAACGTGTGAGCTTCGTGAACGATGTAGCTTCCTTTGAGCTGAAAAGTGACTGAGTTTACCTGAAAAGATGTCTTGCTTGTAGGAAGATAAAGAGCCTGGGATTTAACTCCATTACTGAAGGGAAACACACAGCACAGTTCTCATCCATGAAACACCCTCTACTTCAGAGCAAGTAGCACGCTCTTGCTTTCAAAGTGTCTCTAATACAGCAGGAAACGTGACTGTTGTCAGAACAAAATAACGGTGTTTCCTACACATATGGACCACATCTAGGTCAACCCTTCTTCTTAAACTGATACAAACCATAGGTCCATTAACATGCAATGCTTTCAAGTTAAGAGCGAGATATGTGTGAGCTTCGTGAACGATGTACCTTCCTTTGAGCTGAAAAGTGACTCAGTGTACTTGAGAAGATGTCTTGCTTGTAGGAAGACACAGAGCCTGGGCTTTAACTCCATTTCTGAAGGGAATCACACAGCACAGTTCTCATCCATGAAAAACACTCTGCTTTAGAGCAAGAAGCATGCTCTTGCTTTCTAGAGTCTCTAAAAGAGCCAGAAACTTGAGAGTATTTAGAACAAAAGAAAGGGGTTTCCTACACTTACGACCTTTGCTAGTTCAACTCTGCTTCTGAAACTGATACAAACCACAAGTCATCTAACACCCAATGCTTTTCAGTTAAGAGCGAGGAACGTGTGAGCTTCGTAAACGATTTATATTCATTTGAGCTGAAAAGTGACTGCATTTACCTGAAATGATGTCTTGCTTGTAGGAAGACACAGAGCCTGGAATTTAACTCCATTTCTGAAGGGAAACACACAGCACAGTTCTCATCCATGAAACACACACTGCTTTAGAGCAAGAAGCACGCTCTTTCTTTCTAAGTGTCTCTAATACAGCAGGAAATGTGACTGTGGTCAGAACAAAATAAGGGTGTTTCCAACATATACGGACCATATCTAGGTCAACTCTTCTTCTGAAACTGATACAAACCACAGTTCCTCTAACATGCAATGCTTTCCAGTTAAGAGGGAGAAACGTGTGAGCTTCTTGAACAATGTAGCTTCCTTTGAACTGAAAAGTGACTGAGTTTACCCGAAAAGATGTCTTGCTTGTAGGAAGACACAGAGCCTGGGATTTAACTGCATTTCTGAAGGGAAACACACAACACAGTTCTCATCCATGAAACACACTCTGCTTTAGAGCACGAAGCATGATCTTGCTTTCTAGAGTCTCAAATAGAGCCAGAAATATGAGGGTGATCTGAACAAAATAACGGTATTTCCTACATATATGGACCATTGCTAGTTCAACTCTGCTTCTGAAACTGATACAAACCCCAAGTCACCTAACATCCAATGCTTTTCTGTTGAGAGCAAGAAACGTGTGAGATTCATAAATGATTTATATTCATTTGAGCTGAAAAGTGACTGCGTTTACCTGAAATGATGTCTTGCTTGTAGGAAGACACAGAGCCTGGAATTTAACTCCATTCTGAAGGGAAACACACAGCACAGTTCTCATCCATGAAACACACTCTGCTTTAGAGCAAGAAGCACGCTCATGCTTTCTAAGAGTCTCTAATACAGCAGGAAACATGACTGTGTTCAGAAGAAAATAACGGTGTTTTTTAACACATATAGGGACCATATCTATGTCAACTCTTCTTCTGAACCTGATACAAACCACAGTTCCTGAAACATGCAATGCTTTCAAGTTAAGAGCGAGAAACGTGTGACCTTTGTGAACGATATAGCTTTGTTTGAGCTGAAAGGTGGCTGAGTTTATGTTTAACGAAGTCTTGCTTGTAGGAAGATACAGAGCCAGTGATTTAACTCCATTTCTAAGGGAAACACACAGCACAGTTCTCACGATGAAACACAATCTGCTATAGAGCACAAAGCATGCTCTTCCTTTCCAGAGTCTCTAATAGAGCCAGAAGCTTGAGGGTACTCTGAACAAAAGAACGGTGTTTCCTACACATACGGACCATTGCTAGTTAAACTCTGCTTCTGAAACGGATACGAACCACAAGTCATCTAACATCCAATGCTTTTCAGTTAAGAGCAAGAAACGTGTGAGCTTTGTAAACAATTTATATTCATTTGACGTAAAAAGTGACTGCGTTTACCTGAAATGATGTCTTGCTTGTAGGAAGACACGGAGCCTGGGCTTTAACTCCATTTCTGAAGGGAAACACACAGCACAGTTCTCATCCATGAAACACACTCTACTTTAGAGCAAGAAGCACGCTCTTGCTTTGTAAGTGTCTCTAATAGAGCAGGAAACGTGACTGTGGTCAGACCAAAATAACGGTGTTTCCTACACATACGGACCATATCTAGGTCAACTCTTCTTCTGAAACTGATACAAACCACAGTTCCATTAACATGCAATGCTTCCAAGTTAAGAGCGAGAAACGTGTGAGCTCGTCAACGATGTAGCTTCCTTTGAGCTGAAAAGTGACTGAGTTTACTCGAAAAGATGTCTTTCTTGTAGGAAGACACAGAGCCTGGGATTTAACTCCATTTCTAAAGGGAAACACACAGCACAGTTCTCATCCATGAAAAACACTCTGCTTTAGAGCAAGAAGCATGCTCTTGCTTTCTAGAGTCTCGAAAAGAGCCACAAACTTGAGGGTACTCAGAACAAAAGAACGGTGTTTCCTACACTTACTGACTATTGCTAGTTCAACTCTGCTTCTGAAACTGATACAAACCACAAGTCATCAAACATCCAATGCTTTTCAGTAAAGTGCGAGATACGTGTGAGCTTCGTGAACGATGTAGATTCCTTTGAGGTGAATAGTGACTGAGTTTACCTGAAAAGATGTCTTCCTTGTAGGAAGACACAGAGCCTGGGATTTAACTCCATTTCTGAAGGGAAACACACAGCACATTTCTCACGAAGAAACACACTCTGCGTTTAGGAAGAAGCACGCTCTTGCTTTCTAGAGTCTCTAATAGAGCATGAAACTAGAGTGTGCTCAGAACCAAAGAACGATGTTTCCTACACATACGGACCACTGCTAGTTCAACTCTGCTTCTGAAACTGATACAAACCACAGGTCATCTAACATCCACTGCTTTTCAGTTAAGAGCGAGAAACGTGTGAGCTTCGTGAACGATATAGCTTCCTTTGAGCTGAAAAGTGACTGAGTTTACCTGAAAAGTTGTCTTGCTTGTAGGAAGATACAGAGCCTGGGATTTAACTCCATTACTGAAGGGAAACACACAGCACAGTTCTCATCCATGAAACACACTCTGCTTTAGAGCACAAAGCATGCTTTTACTTTCTAGAGTCTCTAACAGAGCCAGAAACATGAGGTTGCTCAAACAAAATAACGGTGTTTCCTTCATTTACAATCCATTGCTAGTTCAACTCTGCTTCTGAAACAGATACAAACCACAAGTCATCTGACATCCAATGCTTTTCTGCTAAGAGCAAGAAATGTGTGAGCTTCGTAAACGATTTATATTCATTTGAGCTGAAAAGTGACTGCTTTTACATTAAATGATGTCTTGCTTATAGGAAGACACAGAGCCTTGAATTTAACTCCATTTCTGATGGGAAACACAGAGCACAGTACTCATCCATGAAACAGACTCTGCTTGAGAGCAAGAAGCATGCTCTTGCTTTCCAGAGTCTCTAATAGAGCCAGAAACTTGAGGGTACTCAGAACAAAAGAACGGTGTTTCCTACACATACGGACCATTGCTTGTTCAACTCTGCTTCTGAAACTGATACAAACCACAGGTCCACTAACATCCAAGGCTTTACAGTTAAGAGCAAGAAACGTGTGATCTTCGTGAACGATGTAGATTTGTTTGAGCTGAAAGGTGACTAAGTTCACGTGAAACGAAGTCTTGCTTATAGGAAGATACAGAGCCTGTGATTTAACTCCATTCCTGAAGGGAAACACACAGCACATTTCTCACGATGAAACACACTCTGCGTTTAGGAAGAAGCACGTTCTTGCTTTCTAGAGTCTCTAATAGAACAGGAAACTTGAGTGTGCTCAGAACAAAAGGAAAGTGTTTCCTACACATACGGACCACGGCTAGTTCAACTCTGCTTCTGATACTGATACAAACCACAAGTCATCTAACATCCAATGCTTTTCATTTAAGTGGGAGAAAAGTGTGAGCTTCTTAAATGATTTATATTCATTTGAGGTGAAAAGTGACTGCATTTACCTGAAATGATGTCTTGCTTGTAGGAAGACACAGACCTGGAATTTAACTCCATTTCTGAAGGGAAATAAACAGCACAGTTCTCATCCATGAAACACACTCTGCTTTAGAGCAAGAAGCATGCTCTTGCTCTCTATGTGTCTCTAATACAGCAGGAAACGTGACTGTGTTCAGAACAAAATAACGGTGTTTCCTAAACATACGGACCATATCTAAGTCTACTCTTCTTCTGAATGTGATACAAACCACTTCCTCTAACATGCCATGCTTTCCAGTTAAGAGCGAGAAACGTGTGAGCTTCGTGAACGATGTATCTTCCTTTGAGCTGAAAAGTGAATGAGTTTACCTGAAAAGATGTCTTGCTTGTAGGAAGATTCAGAGCCTGGGATTTAACTCCATTTCTGAAGGGAAACACACAGCACAGTTCTCATCCATGAAACACACTCTGCTTTAAAGCACGAAGCATGCTCTTGCTTACTAGAGTCTCTAATAGAGCCAGAAACATGAGGGTGCTCAAACAAAATAACGGTGTTTCCTTCATTTATGGACCATTGCTAGTTCAACTCTGCTTCTGAAACTGATACAAACCACAAGTCATCTAACTTCAATGCTTTTCAGCTAAGAGCAAGAAACGTGTGAGCTTCATGAACGATGTAGTTTTGTTTGAGCTGAAAGGTGACTAAGTTTACATGAAACGAAGTTTTGCTTGTAGGAAGATACAGAGCCTGTGATTTTACTCCATTTCTGAAGGGAAACACTCAACACAGTTCTCACGATGAAACACACTCTGCGTTCAGGAAGAAGCACACTCTTGCTTTCTAGAGTTTAAATAGAGCAGGAAACTTGAGTGTGCTCAGAACAAAAGAACGGTGTTTCCTACACATACGGACCACTGCTAGTTCAACTCTGTTTCTGAAACTGATACAAACCACAAGTCATCTAACATCCAATGCTTTTCAGTTAAGAGTGAGAAACTTGTGATCTTCGTAAACGATTTATATTCATTTAAGCTGGAAAGTGACTGCGTTTATCTGAAATGATGTCTTGCTTGTAGGAAGACACAGAGCCTGGGATTTAACTACAATTCAGAAGGGAAACACACAGCACAGATCTCATCCATGAAACACACTCTGCTTTAGAGCACGAAGCATGCTCTTGCCTTCTAGAGTCTCTAATAGAGCAGGAAACGTGAGTGAGCTCAGAAGAAAAGAACGGTATTTCCTACACATACGGACCATTGCTAGTTCAACTCTGCTTCTGAAACTGATACAAACCACAAGTAATCTAACATCCAATGCTTTTCAGTAAAGAACGAGAAACGTGTGAGCTTCTTAAACGATTTATATTCATTTGAGCTGAAAAGTGACTGCGTTTAACTGAAATGATTTCTTGCTTGTAGGAAGACACGGGGCCTGGAATTTAACGCCATTTCTGAAGGGAAACACACAGTACAGTTCTCATCCATGAAACACACTCTGCTTTAGAGCAAGAAGCATGCTCTTGCTTTCCAAGTGTCTCTAATAAAGCAGGAAACGTGACTGTGGTGAGAACAAAATAAAGGTGTTTCCTACACATACGGACCATATCTAGGTCAACTCTTCTTCTGAAACTGATACAAACCACAGTTCCTCCAACATGCAATGCTTTCCATTTAAGAGCGAGAAACGTGTGAGCTTCGTGAACGATGTAGCTTCCTTTGAGCTGAAAAGTGACTGAGTTTACGTAAAAACATGTCTTGCTTTTAGGAAGAAACAGAGCCTGGGATTTAACTCCATTTCTGAAGGGAAACACACAGCACAGTTCTCATCCATGACACACACTCTGCTTTAGAGCACGAAGCATGCTCTTGCTTACTAGAGTCTCTAATAGAGCCAGAAACAAGAGGGTGCTCAAACAAAATAACGGTGTTTCCTTCATTTATGGACCATTGCTACTTCAACTCTGCTTCTGAAACTGATACAAACCACACGTCATCTAAACTCCAATGATTTTCTACTAAGAGCAAGAAACGTGTGAGCTTTGTAAACAATTTATATTCATTTAAGCTGAAAAGTGACTGCGTTTACCTGAAATGATGTCTTGCTTGTAGGAAGACGCGGAGCCTTGAGTTCAACTCCATTTCTGAAGGGAAACACACAGCACTGTTCTCATCCATGATACACACTCTGCTTTAGAGCAAGAAGCATGCTCTTGCTTTCTATGTGTCTCTAATTCAGCAAGAAACGTGACTGTGGTCAGAACAAAACAAAGGTGTTTCCTACACATACGGACCATATCTAGGTCTATTCTTCTTCTGAATGTGATACAAACCACAGTTCCTCTAACATGCAATGCTTTCCTGTAAAGAGCGAGAAACGTTTGAGCTTCGTGAACAATGTAGCTTCCTTTGAGGTGAATAGTGACTGAGTTTACCTGAAAAGATGTCTTGCTTGTAGGAAGACACAGAGCCGGGGATTTAACTCCATTTCTGAAGGGAAATACAAAGCACAGTTCTCATCCATGAAACACACTCTGCTTTAGAGCAAGAAGCACACTCTTGCTTTCTAGGAGTCTCTAACAGCAGGAAAAGTGACTGTGGTCAGAACAAATTAACGGAGTTTCCTAAATATACGGACCATATCTAGGTTAACTCTTCTTCTGAAACTGATACAAACCACAGTTCCTCTAACATGCAATGCTTTCCAGTTAAGAGTGAGAAACGTGTGAGCTTTGTAAATGATTTGTATTCATTTGAGCTGAAAAGTGACTGCGTTTACCTGAAATGATGTCTTGCTTGTAGGAAGACACAGACCCTGTGATTTAACTCCATTTCTGAAGGGAAACACACAGCACATTTCTCACGATGAAACAAACTCTGCATTTAAGAAGAAGCACACTCTTGCTTTCTAGAGTCTCTAATAGAGCAGGAAACTTGAGTATGCTCTGAACACAAGAACGGTGTTTCCTACACATTCGGACCACTGCTAGTTCAACTCTGCTTCTGAACCTTATACAACCTACAAGTCATCTCACATCCACTGCTTTTCAGTTAAGAGTTAGAAACATGTGATCTTCGTAAACGATTTATATTGATTTAAGCTGAAAAGTGACTGCGTTTAACTGAAATGATGTCTTGCTTGTAGGAAGACACAGAGCCTGGAATTTAACTCCATTTCTGAAGGGAAACCCACAGCACAGTTCTCATCCATGAAACACACTATACTTTAGAGCAAGAAGCACGCTCTTGCTTTCTAAGTGTCTTTAATACAGCAGGAAACGTGACTGTGGTCAGAACAAAATAACGGTGTTTCCTATTTATACGGACCATATCTAGGTCAACTCTTCTTCTGAAACTGATACAAACCACAGTTCCATTAACATGCAATGCTTTAAAGTTAAGAGCGAGGAAGGTGTGAGCTTCGTGAACGATGTAGCTAACTTTGAGCTCAAAAGTGACTGAGTTTACTTGAAAAGATGTCTTGCTTGTAGGAGGACACAGAGCCTGGGATTTAACTACAATTCGGAAGGGAAACACACAGCACAGATCTCATCCATGAAAAACAATCTGCTTTAGAGCAAGGAGCATGCTCTTGCTTTCTAGAGTCTCTAAAAGAGCCAGAAACTTGAGGGTACTCAGAAAAAAGAAGGGTGTTTCCTACACATACAGACCATTGCTAGTTCAACTCTGCTTCTGAAACTGATACAAACCACACGTCATCTAACATCCAATGCTTGTCAGTTAAGTGCGAGAAACGTGTGAGCTTCGTAAACGATTTATATTCTTTTGAGCTGAAAAGTGACTGCAATTACCAGAAATGATGTCTGCTTATAGGAAGACACAGACCTGGAATTTAACTCCATTTCTGAAGGAAAACAAACAGCACAGTTCTCATCCATAAAACACACTCTGCTTTAGAGCAGGAAGCATGCTCTTGCTTTCTATGTGTCTCTAATACAGCACGAAACGTGACTGTGGTCAGAAGAAAATAAAGGTGTTTCCTACGCATACGGACCATATCTAGGTCTATTCTTCTTCTGAATGGCATACAAACCACAGTTCCTCTAACATTCAATGCTTTCTAGTTAAGAGCGAGAAACTTTTGAGCGTCGTGAACGATGTAGCTTCCTTTGAGGTGAATAGTGACTGAGTTTACCTGAAAAGATGTCTTCCTTGTAGGAAGACACAGAGCCTGGGATTTAACTCCATTTCTGAAGGGAAACACAAAGCACAGTTCTCATCCATGAAACACACTCTGCTTTAGAGCAAGAAGCACGCTCTTGCTTTCTAAGAGTCTCTAATAGAGCAGGAAACGTGACTGTGGTCAGAACAAAATAACGGAGTTTCCTAAATATACAGACCATATCTAGGTCAACTCTTCTCCTGAAACTGATACAAACCACACTTCCTCTAACATGCAATGCTTTCCTGTTAAAAGTGAGAAACTTGTGAGCTACGTGAACGATGTAGGTTCCTTAGAGCTGAGAAGTGACTTTGTTTACCTGAAAAGATGTCTTTCTTGTAGGAAGACACAGAGCCTGGGATTTAACTTCATTTCTGAAGGGAAACACACACCACAATTCTCATCCTTGAAACACACTCTGCTTTAGAGCAAGAAGCATGCTCTTTCTTTCTAAGAGTCTCTAATAGAGCAGGAAACGTGACTGTGGTCAGAACAAAATAACGGGGTTTACTTCATTTACGGACCATTGCTAGTTCAACTCTGCTTCTGAAACTGATACAAACCACAAGTCATCTAACATCCAATGCTTTTCAGCTAAGAGCGAGAAACGTGAGAGCTTCGTAAACGATTTATATTCATTTGAGCTGAAAAGTGACTGCTTTTACCTGAAATGATGTCTTGCTTATAGGAAGACACAGAGCCTTGAATTTAACTCCATTTCTGATGGGAAACACACAGCACAGTACTCATCCATGAAAAACACTCTGCTTTAGAGCAAGAAGCATGCTCTTGCTTTACAGAGTCTCTAATAGAGCCAGAAACTTGAGGGTACTCAGAACAAAAGACCGGCGTTTCCTGCACATACGGACTATTACTAGTTAAACTCTGCTTCTGAAACTGATACAAACAACAGGTCCACTAACATCCAAGGCTTTACAGTTAAGAGCAAGAAATGTGTGAGCTTCGTGAACGATGTAGCTTTGTTTGAGCTGAAAGGTGACTAAGTTTACGTGAAACGAAGTCTTGCTTGTAGGAAGACACAGAGCCTGTGATTTAACTCCATTTCTGAAGGGAAACACACAGCACATTTCTCACGATGAAACACACTCTTCATTTAAGAAGAAGCACACTCTTGCTTTCTAGAGTCTCTAATAGAGCAGGAAACTTGAGTGTGCTCTGAACACAAGAACGGTGTTTCCTACACATTCGGGCCGCTGCTAGTTCAACTCTGCTTCTGAAAATTATACAAAACACAAGTCATCTAACATCCAATGCTTTTCATTGAAGTGCGAGAAACGTGTGAGCTTCGTAAATGATTTATATTCATTTGAGCTGAAAAGTGACTGCATTTACCTGAAATGATGTCTTGCTTGTAGGAAGACACAGACCTGGAATTTAACTCCATTTCTGAAGGGAAACACACAGCACAGTTCTCATCCATGAAACACACTCTGCTTTAGAGCAAGAAGCACGCTCTTGCTTTCTATGTGTCTCTAATTCAGCAAGAAACGTGACAGTGGTTAGAACAAAATAAAGGTGTTTCCTACACATAGGGACCATATCTAGGTCTATTCTTCTTCTGAAACTGATACAAACCACAGTTCCTCTAACATGCAATGCTTTCCAGTAAAGAGCGAGAAACGTTTGAGCTTCGTGAACGATGTAGCTTCCTTTGAGGTGAATAGTGACTGAGTTTACCTGAAAAGATGTCTTCCTTGTAGGAAGACACAGAGCCTGGGCTTTAACTCCATTTCTGAAGGGAAACACAAAGCACAGTTCTCATCCATGAAACACACTCTACTTTAGAGCAAGAAGCACGCTCTTGCTTTCTAAGAGTCTCTAATAGAGCAGGAAACGTGACTGTGGTCAGAACAAAATAACGGAGTTTCCTAAATATACGGACCCTATCTAGGTCAACTCTTCTTCTGAAACTGATACCAACCACAGTTCCTCTAACATGCAATGCTTTCCAGTTAAGAGTGAGAGACTTGTGAGCTTCGTGAACGATGTAGCTTCCTTAGAGCTGAGAAGTGACTTAGTTTACCTGAAAATATTTCTTGATTGTAGGAAGACACAGAGCCTGGGATTTAACTTCATTTCTGTAGGGAAACACACAGCACAGTTCTCATCCATGAAACACACTCTGCTTTAGAGCAAGAATTGCGCTCTTGCTTTCTGAGAGTCTCTAATACAGCAGAAAACTTGACAGTGGTCAGAACAAAATAACGGAGTTTCCTACTGTACGGACCATATCTAGGTCAAATCTTCTTTTGAAACTGATATTAACCACAGTTCCTCTAACATGCAATGATTTCCAGTTAAGAGTGAGAAACTTGTGAGCTTTGTGAACGAAGTAGGTTCCTTAGAGCTGAGAAGTGACTTTGTTTACCTGAAAAGATGTCTTTCTTGTAGGAAGACACAGAGCCTGGGATTTAACTACATTTCTGAAGGGAAACACACAGCACACTTCTCATCCTTGAAACACACTCTGCTTTAGAGCAAGAAGCACGCTCTTACTTTCTAACAGTCTCTCATAGAGCAGGAAACGTGACTGTGGTCAGAACAAAATAACGGTGTTTACTTCATTTACAGACCATTGCTAGTTCAACTCTGCTTCTGAAACTGATACAAACCACAAGTCATATAACATCAAATGCTATTCAGTTAAGAGCGAGAAACGTGTGATCTTCGTAAACGATTTATATTCATTTGAGCTGAAAAGTGACTGTGTTTTCCTGATATGATGTCTTGTTTGTAGGAAGACACAGATCCTGGGATTTAACTCCATTTCTGAAGGGAAACACACAGCACAGATCTCATCCATGAAACACACTCTGCTTTAGAGCAAGAAGCACGCTCTTGCTTTCTAAGAGTCTCTAATAGAGCAGGAAACGTGACTGTGGTCAGAACAAAATAACGGTGTTTACTTCATTTACGGACCATTGCTAGTTCAACTCTGCTTCTGAAACTGATACAAACCACAAGTCATCTAACATCCAATGCTTTCTAGTTAAGAGCGAGAAACTTTTGAGCGTCGTGAACGATGTAGCTTCCTTTGAGGTGAATAGTGACTGAGTTTACCTGAAAAGATGTCTTCCTTGTAGGAAGACACAGAGCCTGGGATTTAACTCCATTTCTGAAGGGAAACACAAAGCACAGTTCTCATCCATGAAACACACTCTGCTTTAGAGCGAGAAGCGTGCTCTTGCTTTCTGAGAGTCTCTAATACAGCAGAAAACTTGACAGTGGTCAGAACAAAATAACGGTGTTTCCTACTGTACGGACCATATCTAGGTCAAATCTTCTTTTGAAACTGATACTAACCACAGTTCCTCTAACATGCAATGCTTTCCAGTTAAGAGTGATAAACTTGTGAGCTTTGTGAACGATGTAGGTTCCTTAGAGCTGAGAAGTGACTTTGTTTACCTGAAAAGATGTCTTTCTTGAAGGAAGACACAGAGCCTGGGATTTAACTACATTTCTGAAGGGAAACACACAGCACACTTCTCATCCTTGAAACACACTCTGCTTTAGAGCAAGAAGCACGCTCTTACTTTCTAAGAGTCTCTCATAGAGCAGGAAACGTGACTGTGGTCAGAACAAAAGAACGGTGTTTACTTCATTTACGGACCATTGCTAGTTCAACTCTGCTTCTGAAACTGATACAAACCACAAGTCATCTAACATCCAATGCTTTTCAGCTAAGAGCAAGAAACGTGTGAGCTTTGTAAACGATTTACATTCATTTGAGCTGAAAAGTGACTGCGTTTACCTGAAATGATGTCTTGCTTATAGGAAGACACAGAGCCTTGAATTGAACTCCATTTCTGATGGGAAACACATAGCACTGTACTCATCCATGAAACACACTCTGCTTTAGAGCAAGAAGCATGCTCTTGCTTTACAGAGTCTCTAATAGAGCCAGAAACATGAGGGTACTCAGAACAAAAGAACGGCGTTTCCTAAACATACGGACCATTACTAGTTCAACTCTGCTTCTGAAACTGATACAAACAACAGGTCCACTAACATCCAAGGCTTTACAGTTAAGAACAAGAAACGTGTGAGCTTCGTGAACGATGTAGCTTTGTTTGAGCTGAAAGGTGACTAAGTTTACGTGAAACGAAGTCTTGCTTGTAGGAAGACACAGAGCCTGTGATTTAACTCCATTTCTGAAGGGAAACACACAGCACATTTCTCACGATGAAACACACTCTGTGTTTAAGAAGAAGCACACTCTTGCTTTCTAGAGTCTCTAATAGAGCAGGAAACTTGAGTGTGCTCCGAACACAAGAACGGTGTTTCCTACACATTCGGACCACTGATAGTTCAACTCCGCTTCTGAATCTTATACAAACCACAAGTCATCTCACATCCAATGCTTTTCAATTAAGAGTTAGAAACATGTGATCTTCGTAAACGATTTATATTCATTTAAGCTGAAAAGTGACTGCATTTACCTGAAATGATGTCTTGCTTGTAGGAAGACACAGAGCCTGGAATTTAACTCCATTTCTGAAGGGAAACACACAGCACAGTTCTCGTCAATGAAACACACACTGCTTTAGAGCAAGAAGTATGCTCTTGCTTTCTAAGAGTCTCTAATAGAGCAGGAAACGTGACTGTGGTCAGAACAAAATAAAGGTATTTCCTACACAAACGGACCATAACTAGGTCTACTCTTCTTCTGAATGTGATACAAACCACAGTTCCTCTAACATGCAATGCTTTCCAGTTAAGAGCGAGAAACGTGTGAGCTTCGTGAACGATGTAGCTTCCTTTGAGGTGAATAGTGATTGAGTTTACCTGAAAAGATGTCTTGCTTGTAGGAAGACACAGAGCCTGGGATTTAACTCCATTTCTGAAGGGAAACACAAAGCACAGTTCTCATCCATGAAACACACTCTGCTTTAAAGCACAAAGCATGCTCTTACTTTCTAGAGTCTCTAATAGAACCAGAAAGATGAGGGTGCTAAAACAAAATAACGGTGTTTACTTCATTTACAGACCATTGCTAGTTCAACTCTGCTTCTGAAACTGATACAAACCACAAGTCATCTAACATCCAATGCTTTTCAGCTAAGAGCAAGAAACGTGTGAGCTTCGTAAACGATTTATATTCATTTGAGCTTAAAAGTGACTGTGTTTACCTGAAATGATGTCTTGCTTATAGGAAGACACAGAGCCTTTAATTTAACTCCATTTCTGATGGGAAACACACAGCACAGTACTCATCCATGAAACACACTCTGCTTTAGAGCAAGAAGCATGCTCTTGCTTCCAGAGTCTCTAATAGAGCCTGAAGGTTGAGGGTACTCAGAACAAAAGAAAGGGGTTTCCTACACATACGGACCATTGCTAGTTCAACTCTGCTTCTGAAACTGATACAAACCACAGGTCCACTAACATCCAAGGCTTTGCAGTTAAGAGCAAGAAACGTGTGAGCTTCGTGAACCGTGTAGCTTTGTTTGAGCTAAAAGGTGACTAAGTTTACGTGAAATGAAGTTTTGCTTGTAGGAAGATACAGAGCCTGTGATTTTACTCCATTTCTGAAGGGAAACACTCAACACAGTTCTCATGATGAAACACACTCTGCGTTCAGGGAGAAGCACACTCTTGCTTTCTAGAGTTTAAATAGAGCAGGAAACTTGAGTGTGCTCAGAACAAAAGAACGGTGTTTCCTACCCATACGGACCACTGCTAGTTCAACTCTGCTTCTGAAACTGATACAAACCACAAGTCATCTAACATCCAATGCTTTTCAGTTAAGAGTGAGAAAGTTGTGATCTTTGTAAACGATTTATATTCATTTAAGCTGAAAAGTGACTGCGTTTACCTGAAATGATGTCTTGCTTGTAGGAAGACACAGAGCCTGGGATTTAACTCCATTTCTGAAGGGAAACACACAGCGCAGTTCTCATCCATGAAACACACTCTACTTTAGAGCAAGAAGCACGCTCTTGCTTTCTAAGTGTCTCTAATAGAGCAGGAAACGTGACTGTGGTCAGAACAAAATAACGGTGTTTCCTACACATACGGACCATATCTAGGTCAACTCTTCTTCTGAAACTGATACAAACCACAGTTCCATTAACATGCAATGCTTTCAAGTTAAGAGCGAGAAACGTGTGAGCTCGTCAACAATGTAGCTTCCTTTGAGCTGAAAAGTGACTGAGTTTACTTGAAAAGATGTCTTGCTTGTAGGAAGACACAGAGCCTGGGATTTAACTCCATTTCTGAAGGGAAACACACAGCACAGTTCTCATCCATGAAAAATACTCTGCTTTAGAGCAAGAAGCATGCTCTTGCTTTCTAGAGTCTCTAAAAGAGCCAGAAACTTGAGGGTACTCAGAACAAAAGAACGGTGTTTCCTACACATACGGACCATTGCTAGTTCAACTCTGCTTCTGAAACTGATACAAACCACAAGTCATCAAACATCCAATGCTTTTCAGTAAAGTGCGAGAAACGTGTGAGCTTCGTGAACGAAGTAGATTCCTTTGAGGTGAATAGTGACTGAGTTTACCTGAAAAGATGTCTTCCTTGTAGGAAGACACAGATCCTGGGATTTCACTCCATTTCTGAAGGGAAACACACAGCACAGTTCTCATCCATGAAACACACTCTGCTTTAGAGCAAGAAGCATGCTCTTGCTTTCTATGTGTCTCTAATTCAGCAAGAAACGTGACTGTGGTCAGAACAAAACAAAGGTGTTTCCTACACATACGGACCATATCTAGGTCTATTCTTCTTCTGAATGTGATACAAACCACAGTTCCTCTAACATGCAATGCTTTCCTGTAAAGAGCGAGAAACGTTTGAGCTTCGTGAACAATGTAGCTTCCTTTGAGGTGAATAGTGACTGAGTTTACCTGAAAAGATGTCTTGCTTGTAGGAAGACACAGAGCCGGGGATTTAACTCCATTTCTGAAGGGAAATACAAAGCACAGTTCTCATCCATGAAACACACTCTGCTTTAGAGCAAGAAGCACACTCTTGCTTTCTAGGAGTCTCTAACAGCAGGAAAAGTGACTGTGGTCAGAACAAATTAACGGAGTTTCCTAAATATACGGACCATATCTAGGTTAACTCTTCTTCTGAAACTGATACAAACCACAGTTCCTCTAACATGCAATGCTTTCCAGTTAAGAGTGAGAAACGTGTGAGCTTTGTAAATGATTTGTATTCATTTGAGCTGAAAAGTGACTGCGTTTACCTGAAATGATGTCTTGCTTGTAGGAAGACACAGACCCTGTGATTTAACTCCATTTCTGAAGGGAAACACACAGCACATTTCTCACGATGAAACAAACTCTGCATTTAAGAAGAAGCACACTCTTGCTTTCTAGAGTCTCTAATAGAGCAGGAAACTTGAGTGTGCTCTGAACACAAGAACGGTGTTTCCTACACATTCGGACCACTGCTAGTTCAACTCTGCTTCTGAACCTTATACAACCTACAAGTCATCTCACATCCACTGCTTTTCAGTTAAGAGTTAGAAACATGTGATCTTCGTAAACGATTTATATTGATTTAAGCTGAAAAGTGACTGCGTTTAACTGAAATGATGTCTTGCTTGTAGGAAGACACAGAGCCTGGAATTTAACTCCATTTCTGAAGGGAAACCCACAGCACAGTTCTCATCCATGAAGCACATTATACTTTAGAGCAAGAAGCACGCTCTTGCTTTCTAAGTGTCTTTAATACAGCAGGAAACGTGACTGTGGTCAGAACAAAATA
Organism: Onychomys leucogaster; assembly: GCA_949786385.1. Classification (NCBI taxonomy): domain Eukaryota; kingdom Metazoa; phylum Chordata; class Mammalia; order Rodentia; family Cricetidae; genus Onychomys; species Onychomys leucogaster. Next base: position 2,029,421 of record CATKUP010000082.1, read on the forward strand.
ACGGTGTTTCCTATTTATACGGACCATATCTAGGTCAACTCTTCTTCTGAAACTGATACAAACCACAGTTCCATTAACATGCAATGCTTTAAAGTTAAGAGCGAGGAAGGTGTGAGCTTCGTGAACGATGTAGCTACCTTTGAGCTCAAAAGTGACTGAGTTTACTTGAAAAGATGTCTTGCTTGAAGGAGGACACAGAGCCTGGGATTTAACTACAATTCGGAAGGGAAACACACAGCACAGATCTCATCCATGAAAAACAATCTGCTTTAGAGCAAGGAGCATGCTCTTGCTTTCTAGAGTCTCTAAAAGAGCCAGAAACTTGAGGGTACTCAGAAAAAAGAAGGGTGTTTCCTACACATACAGACCATTGCTAGTTCAACTCTGCTTCTGAAACTGATACAAACCACACGTCATCTAACATCCAATGCTTGTCAGTTAAGTGCGAGAAACGTGTGAGCTTCGTAAACGATTTATATTCTTTTGAGCTGAAAAGTGACTGCAATTACCAGAAATGATGTCTGCTTATAGGAAGACACAGACCTGGAATTTAACTCCATTTCTGAAGGAAAACAAACAGCACAGTTCTCATCCATAAAACACACTCTGCTTTAGAGCAGGAAGCATGCTCTTGCTTTCTATGTGTCTCTAATACAGCACGAAACGTGACTGTGGTCAGAAGAAAATAAAGGTGTTTCCTACGCATACGGACCATATCTAGGTCTATTCTTCTTCTGAATGGCATACAAACCACAGTTCCTCTAACATTCAATGCTTTCTAGTTAAGAGCGAGAAACTTTTGAGCGTCGTGAACGATGTAGCTTCCTTTGAGGTGAATAGTGACTGAGTTTACCTGAAAAGATGTCTTCCTTGTAGGAAGACACAGAGCCTGGGATTTAACTCCATTTCTGAAGGGAAACACAAAGCACAGTTCTCATCCATGAAACACACTCTGCTTTAGAGCAAGAAGCACGCTCTTGCTTTCTAAGAGTCTCTAATAGAGCAGGAAACGTGACTGTGGTCAGAACAAAATAACGGAGTTTCCTAAATATACAGACCATATCTAGGTCAACTCTTCTCCTGAAACTGATACAAACCACACTTCCTCTAACATGCAATGCTTTCCTGTTAAAAGTGAGAAACTTGTGAGCTACGTGAACGATGTAGGTTCCTTAGAGCTGAGAAGTGACTTTGTTTACCTGAAAAGATGTCTTTCTTGTAGGAAGACACAGAGCCTGGGATTTAACTTCATTTCTGAAGGGAAACACACACCACAATTCTCATCCTTGAAACACACTCTGCTTTAGAGCAAGAAGCATGCTCTTTCTTTCTAAGAGTCTCTAATAGAGCAGGAAACGTGACTGTGGTCAGAACAAAATAACGGGGTTTACTTCATTTACGGACCATTGCTAGTTCAACTCTGCTTCTGAAACTGATACAAACCACAAGTCATCTAACATCCAATGCTTTTCAGCTAAGAGCGAGAAACGTGAGAGCTTCGTAAACGATTTATATTCATTTGAGCTGAAAAGTGACTGCTTTTACCTGAAATGATGTCTTGCTTATAGGAAGACACAGAGCCTTGAATTTAACACCATTTCTGATGGGAAACACACAGCACAGTACTCATCCATGAAAAACACTCTGCTTTAGAGCAAGAAGCATGCTCTTGCTTTACAGAGTCTCTAATAGAGCCAGAAACTTGAGGGTACTCAGAACAAAAGACCGGCGTTTCCTGCACATACGGACTATTACTAGTTAAACTCTGCTTCTGAAACTGATACAAACAACAGGTCCACTAACATCCAAGGCTTTACAGTTAAGAGCAAGAAATGTGTGAGCTTCGTGAACGATGTAGCTTTGTTTGAGCTGAAAGGTGACTAAGTTTACGTGAAACGAAGTCTTGCTTGTAGGAAGACACAGAGCCTGTGATTTAACTCCATTTCTGAAGGGAAACACACAGCACATTTCTCACGATGAAACACACTCTTCATTTAAGAAGAAGCACACTCTTGCTTTCTAGAGTCTCTAATAGAGCAGGAAACTTGAGTGTGCTCTGAACACAAGAACGGTGTTTCCTACACATTCGGGCCGCTGCTAGTTCAACTCTGCTTCTGAAAATTATACAAAACACAAGTCATCTAACATCCAATGCTTTTCATTGAAGTGCGAGAAACGTGTGAGCTTCGTAAATGATTTATATTCATTTGAGCTGAAAAGTGACTGCATTTACCTGAAATGATGTCTTGCTTGTAGGAAGACACAGACCTGGAATTTAACTCCATTTCTGAAGGGAAACACACAGCACAGTTCTCATCCATGAAACACACTCTGCTTTAGAGCAAGAAGCACGCTCTTGCTTTCTATGTGTCTCTAATTCAGCAAGAAACGTGACAGTGGTTAGAACAAAATAAAGGTGTTTCCTACACATAGGGACCATATCTAGGTCTATTCTTCTTCTGAAACTGATACAAACCACAGTTCCTCTAACATGCAATGCTTTCCAGTAAAGAGCGAGAAACGTTTGAGCTTCGTGAACGATGTAGCTTCCTTTGAGGTGAATAGTGACTGAGTTTACCTGAAAAGATGTCTTCCTTGTAGGAAGACACAGAGCCTGGGCTTTAACTCCATTTCTGAAGGGAAACACAAAGCACAGTTCTCATCCATGAAACACACTCTACTTTAGAGCAAGAAGCACGCTCTTGCTTTCTAAGAGTCTCTAATAGAGCAGGAAACGTGACTGTGGTCAGAACAAAATAACGGAGTTTCCTAAATATACGGACCCTATCTAGGTCAACTCTTCTTCTGAAACTGATACCAACCACAGTTCCTCTAACATGCAATGCTTTCCAGTTAAGAGTGAGAGACTTGTGAGCTTCGTGAACGATGTAGCTTCCTTAGAGCTGAGAAGTGACTTAGTTTACCTGAAAATATTTCTTGATTGTAGGAAGACACAGAGCCTGGGATTTAACTTCATTTCTGTAGGGAAACACACAGCACAGTTCTCATCCATGAAACACACTCTGCTTTAGAGCAAGAATTGCGCTCTTGCTTTCTGAGAGTCTCTAATACAGCAGAAAACTTGACAGTGGTCAGAACAAAATAACGGAGTTTCCTACTGTACGGACCATATCTAGGTCAAATCTTCTTTTGAAACTGATATTAACCACAGTTCCTCTAACATGCAATGATTTCCAGTTAAGAGTGAGAAACTTGTGAGCTTTGTGAACGAAGTAGGTTCCTTAGAGCTGAGAAGTGACTTTGTTTACCTGAAAAGATGTCTTTCTTGTAGGAAGACACAGAGCCTGGGATTTAACTACATTTCTGAAGGGAAACACACAGCACACTTCTCATCCTTGAAACACACTCTGCTTTAGAGCAAGAAGCACGCTCTTACTTTCTAACAGTCTCTCATAGAGCAGGAAACGTGACTGTGGTCAGAACAAAATAACGGTGTTTACTTCATTTACAGACCATTGCTAGTTCAACTCTGCTTCTGAAACTGATACAAACCACAAGTCATATAACATCAAATGCTATTCAGTTAAGAGCGAGAAACGTGTGATCTTCGTAAACGATTTATATTCATTTGAGCTGAAAAGTGACTGTGTTTTCCTGATATGATGTCTTGTTTGTAGGAAGACACAGATCCTGGGATTTAACTCCATTTCTGAAGGGAAACACACAGCACAGATCTCATCCATGAAACACACTCTGCTTTAGAGCAAGAAGCACGCTCTTGCTTTCTAAGAGTCTCTAATAGAGCAGGAAACGTGACTGTGGTCAGAACAAAATAACGGTGTTTACTTCATTTACGGACCATTGCTAGTTCAACTCTGCTTCTGAAACTGATACAAACCACAAGTCATCTAACATCCAATGCTTTCTAGTTAAGAGCGAGAAACTTTTGAGCGTCGTGAACGATGTAGCTTCCTTTGAGGTGAATAGTGACTGAGTTTACCTGAAAAGATGTCTTCCTTGTAGGAAGACACAGAGCCTGGGATTTAACTCCATTTCTGAAGGGAAACACAAAGCACAGTTCTCATCCATGAAACACACTCTGCTTTAGAGCGAGAAGCGTGCTCTTGCTTTCTGAGAGTCTCTAATACAGCAGAAAACTTGACAGTGGTCAGAACAAAATAACGGTGTTTCCTACTGTACGGACCATATCTAGGTCAAATCTTCTTTTGAAACTGATACTAACCACAGTTCCTCTAACATGCAATGCTTTCCAGTTAAGAGTGATAAACTTGTGAGCTTTGTGAACGATGTAGGTTCCTTAGAGCTGAGAAGTGACTTTGTTTACCTGAAAAGATGTCTTTCTTGAAGGAAGACACAGAGCCTGGGATTTAACTACATTTCTGAAGGGAAACACACAGCACACTTCTCATCCTTGAAACACACTCTGCTTTAGAGCAAGAAGCACGCTCTTACTTTCTAAGAGTCTCTCATAGAGCAGGAAACGTGACTGTGGTCAGAACAAAATAACGGTGTTTACTTCATTTACGGACCATTGCTAGTTCAACTCTGCTTCTGAAACTGATACAAACCACAAGTCATCTAACATCCAATGCTTTTCAGCTAAGAGCAAGAAACGTGTGAGCTTTGTAAACGATTTACATTCATTTGAGCTGAAAAGTGACTGCGTTTACCTGAAATGATGTCTTGCTTATAGGAAGACACAGAGCCTTGAATTGAACTCCATTTCTGATGGGAAACACATAGCACTGTACTCATCCATGAAACACACTCTGCTTTAGAGCAAGAAGCATGCTCTTGCTTTACAGAGTCTCTAATAGAGCCAGAAACTTGAGGGTACTCAGAACAAAAGAACGGCGTTTCCTAAACATACGGACCATTACTAGTTCAACTCTGCTTCTGAAACTGATACAAACAACAGGTCCACTAACATCCAAGGCTTTACAGTTAAGAACAAGAAACGTGTGAGCTTCGTGAACGATGTAGCTTTGTTTGAGCTGAAAGGTGACTAAGTTTACGTGAAACGAAGTCTTGCTTGTAGGAAGACACAGAGCCTGTGATTTAACTCCATTTCTGAAGGGAAACACACAGCACATTTCTCACGATGAAACACACTCTGTGTTTAAGAAGAAGCACACTCTTGCTTTCTAGAGTCTCTAATAGAGCAGGAAACTTGAGTGTGCTCCGAACACAAGAACGGTGTTTCCTACACATTCGGACCACTGATAGTTCAACTCCGCTTCTGAATCTTATACAAACCACAAGTCATCTCACATCCAATGCTTTTCAATTAAGAGTTAGAAACATGTGATCTTCGTAAACGATTTATATTCATTTAAGCTGAAAAGTGACTGCATTTACCTGAAATGATGTCTTGCTTGTAGGAAGACACAGAGCCTGGAATTTAACTCCATTTCTGAAGGGAAACACACAGCACAGTTCTCGTCAATGAAACACACACTGCTTTAGAGCAAGAAGTATGCTCTTGCTTTCTAAGAGTCTCTAATAGAGCAGGAAACGTGACTGTGGTCAGAACAAAATAAAGGTATTTCCTACACAAACGGACCATAACTAGGTCTACTCTTCTTCTGAATGTGATACAAACCACAGTTCCTCTAACATGCAATGCTTTCCAGTTAAGAGCGAGAAACGTGTGAGCTTCGTGAACGATGTAGCTTCCTTTGAGGTGAATAGTGATTGAGTTTACCTGAAAAGATGTCTTGCTTGTAGGAAGACACAGAGCCTGGGATTTAACTCCATTTCTGAAGGGAAACACAAAGCACAGTTCTCATCCATGAAACACACTCTGCTTTAAAGCACAAAGCATGCTCTTACTTTCTAGAGTCTCTAATAGAACCAGAAAGATGAGGGTGCTAAAACAAAATAACGGTGTTTACTTCATTTACAGACCATTGCTAGTTCAACTCTGCTTCTGAAACTGATACAAACCACAAGTCATCTAACATCCAATGCTTTTCAGCTAAGAGCAAGAAACGTGTGAGCTTCGTAAACGATTTATATTCATTTGAGCTTAAAAGTGACTGTGTTTACCTGAAATGATGTCTTGCTTATAGGAAGACACAGAGCCTTTAATTTAACTCCATTTCTGATGGGAAACACACAGCACAGTACTCATCCATGAAACACACTCTGCTTTAGAGCAAGAAGCATGCTCTTGCTTCCAGAGTCTCTAATAGAGCCTGAAGGTTGAGGGTACTCAGAACAAAAGAAAGGGGTTTCCTACACATACGGACCATTGCTAGTTCAACTCTGCTTCTGAAACTGATACAAACCACAGGTCCACTAACATCCAAGGCTTTGCAGTTAAGAGCAAGAAACGTGTGAGCTTCGTGAACCGTGTAGCTTTGTTTGAGCTAAAAGGTGACTAAGTTTACGTGAAATGAAGTTTTGCTTGTAGGAAGATACAGAGCCTGTGATTTTACTCCATTTCTGAAGGGAAACACTCAACACAGTTCTCATGATGAAACACACTCTGCGTTCAGGGAGAAGCACACTCTTGCTTTCTAGAGTTTAAATAGAGCAGGAAACTTGAGTGTGCTCAGAACAAAAGAACGGTGTTTCCTACCCATACGGACCACTGCTAGTTCAACTCTGCTTCTGAAACTGATACAAACCACAAGTCATCTAACATCCAATGCTTTTCAGTTAAGAGTGAGAAAGTTGTGATCTTTGTAAACGATTTATATTCATTTAAGCTGAAAAGTGACTGCGTTTACCTGAAATGATGTCTTGCTTGTAGGAAGACACAGAGCCTGGGATTTAACTCCATTTCTGAAGGGAAACACACAGCGCAGTTCTCATCCATGAAACACACTCTACTTTAGAGCAAGAAGCACGCTCTTGCTTTCTAAGTGTCTCTAATAGAGCAGGAAACGTGACTGTGGTCAGAACAAAATAACGGTGTTTCCTACACATACGGACCATATCTAGGTCAACTCTTCTTCTGAAACTGATACAAACCACAGTTCCATTAACATGCAATGCTTTCAAGTTAAGAGCGAGAAACGTGTGAGCTCGTCAACAATGTAGCTTCCTTTGAGCTGAAAAGTGACTGAGTTTACTTGAAAAGATGTCTTGCTTGTAGGAAGACACAGAGCCTGGGATTTAACTCCATTTCTGAAGGGAAACACACAGCACAGTTCTCATCCATGAAAAATACTCTGCTTTAGAGCAAGAAGCATGCTCTTGCTTTCTAGAGTCTCTAAAAGAGCCAGAAACTTGAGGGTACTCAGAACAAAAGAACGGTGTTTCCTACACATACGGACCATTGCTAGTTCAACTCTGCTTCTGAAACTGATACAAACCACAAGTCATCAAACATCCAATGCTTTTCAGTAAAGTGCGAGAAACGTGTGAGCTTCGTGAACGAAGTAGATTCCTTTGAGGTGAATAGTGACTGAGTTTACCTGAAAAGATGTCTTCCTTGTAGGAAGACACAGATCCTGGGATTTCACTCCATTTCTGAAGGGAAACACACAGCACAGTTCTCATCCATGAAACACACTCTGCTTTAGAGCAAGAAGCATGCTCTTGCTTTCTATGTGTCTCTAATTCAGCAAGAAACGTGACTGTGGTCAGAACAAAACAAAGGTGTTTCCTACACATACGGACCATATCTAGGTCTATTCTTCTTCTGAATGTGATACAAACCACAGTTCCTCTAACATGCAATGCTTTCCTGTAAAGAGCGAGAAACGTTTGAGCTTCGTGAACAATGTAGCTTCCTTTGAGGTGAATAGTGACTGAGTTTACCTGAAAAGATGTCTTGCTTGTAGGAAGACACAGAGCCGGGGATTTAACTCCATTTCTGAAGGGAAATACAAAGCACAGTTCTCATCCATGAAACACACTCTGCTTTAGAGCAAGAAGCACACTCTTGCTTTCTAGGAGTCTCTAACAGCAGGAAAAGTGACTGTGGTCAGAACAAATTAACGGAGTTTCCTAAATATACGGACCATATCTAGGTTAACTCTTCTTCTGAAACTGATACAAACCACAGTTCCTCTAACATGCAATGCTTTCCAGTTAAGAGTGAGAAACGTGTGAGCTTTGTAAATGATTTGTATTCATTTGAGCTGAAAAGTGACTGCGTTTACCTGAAATGATGTCTTGCTTGTAGGAAGACACAGACCCTGTGATTTAACTCCATTTCTGAAGGGAAACACACAGCACATTTCTCACGATGAAACAAACTCTGCATTTAAGAAGAAGCACACTCTTGCTTTCTAGAGTCTCTAATAGAGCAGGAAACTTGAGTGTGCTCTGAACACAAGAACGGTGTTTCCTACACATTCGGACCACTGCTAGTTCAACTCTGCTTCTGAACCTTATACAACCTACAAGTCATCTCACATCCACTGCTTTTCAGTTAAGAGTTAGAAACATGTGATCTTCGTAAACGATTTATATTGATTTAAGCTGAAAAGTGACTGCGTTTAACTGAAATGATGTCTTGCTTGTAGGAAGACACAGAGCCTGGAATTTAACTCCATTTCTGAAGGGAAACCCACAGCACAGTTCTCATCCATGAAGCACATTATACTTTAGAGCAAGAAGCACGCTCTTGCTTTCTAAGTGTCTTTAATACAGCAGGAAACGTGACTGTGGTCAGAACAAAATAACGGTGTTTCCTATTTATACGGACCATATCTAGGTCAACTCTTCTTCTGAAACTGATACAAACCACAGTTCCATTAACATGCAATGCTTTAAAGTTAAGAGCGAGGAAGGTGTGAGCTTCGTGAACGATGTAGCTACCTTTGAGCTCAAAAGTGACTGAGTTTACTTGAAAAGATGTCTTGCTTGAAGGAGGACACAGAGCCTGGGATTTAACTACAATTCGGAAGGGAAACACACAGCACAGATCTCATCCATGAAAAACAATCTGCTTTAGAGCAAGGAGCATGCTCTTGCTTTCTAGAGTCTCTAAAAGAGCCAGAAACTTGAGGGTACTCAGAAAAAAGAAGGGTGTTTCCTACACATACAGACCATTGCTAGTTCAACTCTGCTTCTGAAACTGATACAAACCACACGTCATCTAACATCCAATGCTTGTCAGTTAAGTGCGAGAAACGTGTGAGCTTCGTAAACGATTTATATTCTTTTGAGCTGAAAAGTGACTGCAATTACCAGAAATGATGTCTGCTTATAGGAAGACACAGACCTGGAATTTAACTCCATTTCTGAAGGAAAACAAACAGCACAGTTCTCATCCATAAAACACACTCTGCTTTAGAGCAGGAAGCATGCTCTTGCTTTCTATGTGTCTCTAATACAGCACGAAACGTGACTGTGGTCAGAAGAAAATAAAGGTGTTTCCTACGCATACGGACCATATCTAGGTCTATTCTTCTTCTGAATGGCATACAAACCACAGTTCCTCTAACATTCAATGCTTTCTAGTTAAGAGCGAGAAACTTTTGAGCGTCGTGAACGATGTAGCTTCCTTTGAGGTGAATAGTGACTGAGTTTACCTGAAAAGATGTCTTCCTTGTAGGAAGACACAGAGCCTGGGATTTAACTCCATTTCTGAAGGGAAACACAAAGCACAGTTCTCATCCATGAAACACACTCTGCTTTAGAGCAAGAAGCACGCTCTTGCTTTCTAAGAGTCTCTAATAGAGCAGGAAACGTGACTGTGGTCAGAACAAAATAACGGAGTTTCCTAAATATACAGACCATATCTAGGTCAACTCTTCTCCTGAAACTGATACAAACCACACTTCCTCTAACATGCAATGCTTTCCTGTTAAAAGTGAGAAACTTGTGAGCTACGTGAACGATGTAGGTTCCTTAGAGCTGAGAAGTGACTTTGTTTACCTGAAAAGATGTCTTTCTTGTAGGAAGACACAGAGCCTGGGATTTAACTTCATTTCTGAAGGGAAACACACACCACAATTCTCATCCTTGAAACACACTCTGCTTTAGAGCAAGAAGCATGCTCTTTCTTTCTAAGAGTCTCTAATAGAGCAGGAAACGTGACTGTGGTCAGAACAAAATAACGGGGTTTACTTCATTTACGGACCATTGCTAGTTCAACTCTGCTTCTGAAACTGATACAAACCACAAGTCATCTAACATCCAATGCTTTTCAGCTAAGAGCGAGAAACGTGAGAGCTTCGTAAACGATTTATATTCATTTGAGCTGAAAAGTGACTGCTTTTACCTGAAATGATGTCTTGCTTATAGGAAGACACAGAGCCTTGAATTTAACTCCATTTCTGATGGGAAACACACAGCACAGTACTCATCCATGAAAAACACTCTGCTTTAGAGCAAGAAGCATGCTCTTGCTTTACAGAGTCTCTAATAGAGCCAGAAACTTGAGGGTACTCAGAACAAAAGACCGGCGTTTCCTGCACATACGGACCATTACTAGTTAAACTCTGCTTCTGAAACTGATACAAACAACAGGTCCACTAACATCCAAGGCTTTACAGTTAAGAGCAAGAAATGTGTGAGCTTCGTGAACGATGTAGCTTTGTTTGAGCTGAAAGGTGACTAAGTTTACGTGAAACGAAGTCTTGCTTGTAGGAAGACACAGAGCCTGTGATTTAACTCCATTTCTGAAGGGAAACACACAGCACATTTCTCACGATGAAACACACTCTTCATTTAAGAAGAAGCACACTCTTGCTTTCTAGAGTCTCTAATAGAGCAGGAAACTTGAGTGTGCTCTGAACACAAGAACGGTGTTTCCTACACATTCGGGCCGCTGCTAGTTCAACTCTGCTTCTGAAAATTATACAAAACACAAGTCATCTAACATCCAATGCTTTTCATTTAAGTGCGAGAAACGTGTGAGCTTCGTAAACGATTTATATTCATTTGAGCTGAAAAGTGACTGCATTTACCTGAAATGATGTCTTGCTTGTAGGAAGACACAGACCTGGAATTTAACTCCATTTCTGAAGGGAAACACACAGCACAGTTCTCATCCATGAAACACACTCTGCTTTAGAGCAAGAAGCACGCTCTTGCTTTCTATGTGTCTCTAATTCAGCAAGAAACGTGACAGTGGTTAGAACAAAATAAAGGTGTTTCCTACACATAGTGACCATATCTAGGTCTATTCTTCTTCTGAAACTGATACAAACCACAGTTCCTCTAACATGCAATGCTTTCCAGTAAAGAGCGAGAAACGTTTGAGCTTCGTGAACGATGTAGCTTCCTTTGAGGTGAATAGTGACTGAGTTTACCTGAAAAGATGTCTTCCTTGTAGGAAGACACAGAGCCTGGGCTTTAACTCCATTTCTGAAGGGAAACACAAAGCACAGTTCTCATCCATGAAACACACTCTACTTTAGAGCAAGAAGCACGCTCTTGCTTTCTAAGAGTCTCTAATAGAGCAGGAAACGTGACTGTGGTCAGAACAAAATAACGGAGTTTCCTAAATATACGGACCCTATCTAGGTCAACTCTTCTTCTGAAACTGATACCAACCACAGTTCCTCTAACATGCAATGCTTTCCAGTTAAGAGTGAGAGACTTGTGAGCTTCGTGAACGATGTAGCTTCCTTAGAGCTGAGAAGTGACTTAGTTTACCTGAAAATATTTCTTGATTGTAGGAAGACACAGAGCCTGGGATTTAACTTCATTTCTGTAGGGAAACACACAGCACAGTTCTCATCCATGAAACACACTCTGCTTTAGAGCAAGAATTGCGCTCTTGCTTTCTGAGAGTCTCTAATACAGCAGAAAACTTGACAGTGGTCAGAACAAAATAACGGAGTTTCCTACTGTACGGACCATATCTAGGTCAAATCTTCTTTTGAAACTGATATTAACCACAGTTCCTCTAACATGCAATGATTTCCAGTTAAGAGTGAGAAACTTGTGAGCTTTGTGAACGAAGTAGGTTCCTTAGAGCTGAGAAGTGACTTTGTTTACCTGAAAAGATGTCTTTCTTGTAGGAAGACACAGAGCCTGGGATTTAACTACATTTCTGAAGGGAAACACACAGCACACTTCTCATCCTTGAAACACACTCTGCTTTAGAGCAAGAAGCACGCTCTTACTTTCTAACAGTCTCTCATAGAGCAGGAAACGTGACTGTGGTCAGAACAAAATAACGGTGTTTACTTCATTTACAGACCATTGCTAGTTCAACTCTGCTTCTGAAACTGATACAAACCACAAGTCATATAACATCAAATGCTATTCAGTTAAGAGCGAGAAACGTGTGATCTTCGTAAACGATTTATATTCATTTGAGCTGAAAAGTGACTGTGTTTTCCTGATATGATGTCTTGTTTGTAGGAAGACACAGATCCTGGGATTTAACTCCATTTCTGAAGGGAAACACACAGCACAGATCTCATCCATGAAACACACTCTGCTTTAGAGCAAGAAGCACGCTCTTGCTTTCTAAGAGTCTCTAATAGAGCAGGAAACGTGACTGTGGTCAGAACAAAATAACGGTGTTTACTTCATTTACGGACCATTGCTAGTTCAACTCTGCTTCTGAAACTGATACAAACCACAAGTCATCTAACATCCAATGCTTTCTAGTTAAGAGCGAGAAACTTTTGAGCGTCGTGAACGATGTAGCTTCCTTTGAGGTGAATAGTGACTGAGTTTACCTGAAAAGATGTCTTCCTTGTAGGAAGACACAGAGCCTGGGATTTAACTCCATTTCTGAAGGGAAACACAAAGCACAGTTCTCATCCATGAAACACACTCTGCTTTAAAGCACAAAGCATGCTCTTACTTTCTAGAGTCTCTAATAGAACCAGAAAGATGAGGGTGCTAAAACAAAATAACGGTGTTTACTTCATTTACAGACCATTGCTAGTTCAACTCTGCTTCTGAAACTGATACAAACCACAAGTCATCTAACATCCAATGCTTTTCAGCTAAGAGCAAGAAACGTGTGAGCTTCGTAAACGATTTATATTCATTTGAGCTTAAAAGTGACTGTGTTTACCTGAAATGATGTCTTGCTTATAGGAAGACACAGAGCCTTTAATTTAACTCCATTTCTGATGGGAAACACACAGCACAGTACTCATCCATGAAACACACTCTGCTTTAGAGCAAGAAGCATGCTCTTGCTTCCAGAGTCTCTAATAGAGCCTGAAGGTTGAGGGTACTCAGAACAAAAGAAAGGGGTTTCCTACACATACGGACCATTGCTAGTTCAACTCTGCTTCTGAAACTGATACAAACCACAGGTCCACTAACATCCAAGGCTTTGCAGTTAAGAGCAAGAAACGTGTGAGCTTCGTGAACCGTGTAGCTTTGTTTGAGCTAAAAGGTGATTAAGTTTACGTGAAATGAAGTTTTGCTTGTAGGAAGATACAGAGCCTGTGATTTTACTCCATTTCTGAAGGGAAACACTCAACACAGTTCTCATGATGAAACACACTCTGCGTTCAGGGAGAAGCACACTCTTGCTTTCTAGAGTTTAAATAGAGCAGGAAACTTGAGTGTGCTCAGAACAAAAGAACGGTGTTTCCTACCCATACGGACCACTGCTAGTTCAACTCTGCTTCTGAAACTGATACAAACCACAAGTCATCTAACATCCAATGCTTTTCAGTTAAGAGTGAGAAAGTTGTGATCTTTGTAAACGATTTATATTCATTTAAGCTGAAAAGTGACTGCGTTTACCTGAAATGATGTCTTGCTTGTAGGAAGACACAGAGCCTGGGATTTAACTCCATTTCTGAAGGGAAACACACAGCGCAGTTCTCATCCATGAAACACACTCTACTTTAGAGCAAGAAGCACGCTCTTGCTTTCTAAGTGTCTCTAATAGAGCAGGAAACGTGACTGTGGTCAGAACAAAATAACGGTGTTTCCTACACATACGGACCATATCTAGGTCAACTCTTCTTCTGAAACTGATACAAACCACAGTTCCATTAACATGCAATGCTTTCAAGTTAAGAGCGAGAAACGTGTGAGCTCGTCAACAATGTAGCTTCCTTTGAGCTGAAAAGTGACTGAGTTTACTTGAAAAGATGTCTTGCTTGTAGGAAGACACAGAGCCTGGGATTTAACTCCATTTCTGAAGGGAAACACACAGCACAGTTCTCATCCATGAAAAATACTCTGCTTTAGAGCAAGAAGCATGCTCTTGCTTTCTAGAGTCTCTAAAAGAGCCAGAAACTTGAGGGTACTCAGAACAAAAGAACGGTGTTTCCTACACATACGGACCATTGCTAGTTCAACTCTGCTTCTGAAACTGATACAAACCACAAGTCATCAAACATCCAATGCTTTTCAGTAAAGTGCGAGAAACGTGTGAGCTTCGTGAACGAAGTAGATTCCTTTGAGGTGAATAGTGACTGAGTTTACCTGAAAAGATGTCTTCCTTGTAGGAAGACACAGATCCTGGGATTTCACTCCATTTCTGAAGGGAAACACACAGCACAGTTCTCATCCATGAAACACACTCTGCTTTAGAGCAAGAAGCATGCTCTTGCTTTCTATGTGTCTCTAATTCAGCAAGAAACGTGACTGTGGTCAGAACAAAACAAAGGTGTTTCCTACACATACGGACCATATCTAGGTCTATTCTTCTTCTGAATGTGATACAAACCACAGTTCCTCTAACATGCAATGCTTTCCTGTAAAGAGCGAGAAACGTTTGAGCTTCGTGAACAATGTAGCTTCCTTTGAGGTGAATAGTGACTGAGTTTACCTGAAAAGATGTCTTGCTTGTAGGAAGACACAGAGCCGGGGATTTAACTCCATTTCTGAAGGGAAATACAAAGCACAGTTCTCATCCATGAAACACACTCTGCTTTAGAGCAAGAAGCACACTCTTGCTTTCTAGGAGTCTCTAACAGCAGGAAAAGTGACTGTGGTCAGAACAAATTAACGGAGTTTCCTAAATATACGGACCATATCTAGGTTAACTCTTCTTCTGAAACTGATACAAACCACAGTTCCTCTAACATGCAATGCTTTCCAGTTAAGAGTGAGAAACGTGTGAGCTTTGTAAATGATTTGTATTCATTTGAGCTGAAAAGTGACTGCGTTTACCTGAAATGATGTCTTGCTTGTAGGAAGACACAGACCCTGTGATTTAACTCCATTTCTGAAGGGAAACACACAGCACATTTCTCACGATGAAACAAACTCTGCATTTAAGAAGAAGCACACTCTTGCTTTCTAGAGTCTCTAATAGAGCAGGAAACTTGAGTGTGCTCTGAACACAAGAACGGTGTTTCCTACACATTCGGACCACTGCTAGTTCAACTCTGCTTCTGAACCTTATACAACCTACAAGTCATCTCACATCCACTGCTTTTCAGTTAAGAGTTAGAAACATGTGATCTTCGTAAACGATTTATATTGATTTAAGCTGAAAAGTGACTGCGTTTAACTGAAATGATGTCTTGCTTGTAGGAAGACACAGAGCCTGGAATTTAACTCCATTTCTGAAGGGAAACCCACAGCACAGTTCTCATCCATGAAGCACATTATACTTTAGAGCAAGAAGCACGCTCTTGCTTTCTAAGTGTCTTTAATACAGCAGGAAACGTGACTGTGGTCAGAACAAAATAACGGTGTTTCCTATTTATACGGACCATATCTAGGTCAACTCTTCTTCTGAAACTGATACAAACCACAGTTCCATTAACATGCAATGCTTTAAAGTTAAGAGCGAGGAAGGTGTGAGCTTCGTGAACGATGTAGCTACCTTTGAGCTCAAAAGTGACTGAGTTTACTTGAAAAGATGTCTTGCTTGAAGGAGGACACAGAGCCTGGGATTTAACTACAATTCGGAAGGGAAACACACAGCACAGATCTCATCCATGAAAAACAATCTGCTTTAGAGCAAGGAGCATGCTCTTGCTTTCTAGAGTCTCTAAAAGAGCCAGAAACTTGAGGGTACTCAGAAAAAAGAAGGGTGTTTCCTACACATACAGACCATTGCTAGTTCAACTCTGCTTCTGAAACTGATACAAACCACACGTCATCTAACATCCAATGCTTGTCAGTTAAGTGCGAGAAACGTGTGAGCTTCGTAAACGATTTATATTCTTTTGAGCTGAAAAGTGACTGCAATTACCAGAAATGATGTCTGCTTATAGGAAGACACAGACCTGGAATTTAACTCCATTTCTGAAGGAAAACAAACAGCACAGTTCTCATCCATAAAACACACTCTGCTTTAGAGCAGGAAGCATGCTCTTGCTTTCTATGTGTCTCTAATACAGCACGAAACGTGACTGTGGTCAGAAGAAAATAAAGGTGTTTCCTACGCATACGGACCATATCTAGGTCTATTCTTCTTCTGAATGGCATACAAACCACAGTTCCTCTAACATTCAATGCTTTCTAGTTAAGAGCGAGAAACTTTTGAGCGTCGTGAACGATGTAGCTTCCTTTGAGGTGAATAGTGACTGAGTTTACCTGAAAAGATGTCTTCCTTGTAGGAAGACACAGAGCCTGGGATTTAACTCCATTTCTGAAGGGAAACACAAAGCACAGTTCTCATCCATGAAACACACTCTGCTTTAGAGCAAGAAGCACGCTCTTGCTTTCTAAGAGTCTCTAATAGAGCAGGAAACGTGACTGTGGTCAGAACAAAATAACGGAGTTTCCTAAATATACAGACCATATCTAGGTCAACTCTTCTCCTGAAACTGATACAAACCACACTTCCTCTAACATGCAATGCTTTCCTGTTAAAAGTGAGAAACTTGTGAGCTACGTGAACGATGTAGGTTCCTTAGAGCTGAGAAGTGACTTTGTTTACCTGAAAAGATGTCTTTCTTGTAGGAAGACACAGAGCCTGGGATTTAACTTCATTTCTGAAGGGAAACACACACCACAATTCTCATCCTTGAAACACACTCTGCTTTAGAGCAAGAAGCATGCTCTTTCTTTCTAAGAGTCTCTAATAGAGCAGGAAACGTGACTGTGGTCAGAACAAAATAACGGGGTTTACTTCATTTACGGACCATTGCTAGTTCAACTCTGCTTCTGAAACTGATACAAACCACAAGTCATCTAACATCCAATGCTTTTCAGCTAAGAGCGAGAAACGTGAGAGCTTCGTAAACGATTTATATTCATTTGAGCTGAAAAGTGACTGCTTTTACCTGAAATGATGTCTTGCTTATAGGAAGACACAGAGCCTTGAATTTAACTCCATTTCTGATGGGAAACACACAGCACAGTACTCATCCATGAAAAACACTCTGCTTTAGAGCAAGAAGCATGCTCTTGCTTTACAGAGTCTCTAATAGAGCCAGAAACTTGAGGGTACTCAGAACAAAAGACCGGCGTTTCCTGCACATACGGACCATTACTAGTTAAACTCTGCTTCTGAAACTGATACAAACAACAGGTCCACTAACATCCAAGGCTTTACAGTTAAGAGCAAGAAATGTGTGAGCTTCGTGAACGATGTAGCTTTGTTTGAGCTGAAAGGTGACTAAGTTTACGTGAAACGAAGTCTTGCTTGTAGGAAGACACAGAGCCTGTGATTTAACTCCATTTCTGAAGGGAAACACACAGCACATTTCTCACGATGAAACACACTCTTCATTTAAGAAGAAGCACACTCTTGCTTTCTAGAGTCTCTAATAGAGCAGGAAACTTGAGTGTGCTCTGAACACAAGAACGGTGTTTCCTACACATTCGGGCCGCTGCTAGTTCAACTCTGCTTCTGAAAATTATACAAAACACAAGTCATCTAACATCCAATGCTTTTCATTTAAGTGCGAGAAACGTGTGAGCTTCGTAAACGATTTATATTCATTTGAGCTGAAAAGTGACTGCATTTACCTGAAATGATGTCTTGCTTGTAGGAAGACACAGACCTGGAATTTAACTCCATTTCTGAAGGGAAACACACAGCACAGTTCTCATCCATGAAACACACTCTGCTTTAGAGCAAGAAGCACGCTCTTGCTTTCTATGTGTCTCTAATTCAGCAAGAAACGTGACAGTGGTTAGAACAAAATAAAGGTGTTTCCTACACATAGTGACCATATCTAGGTCTATTCTTCTTCTGAAACTGATACAAACCACAGTTCCTCTAACATGCAATGCTTTCCAGTAAAGAGCGAGAAACGTTTGAGCTTCGTGAACGATGTAGCTTCCTTTGAGGTGAATAGTGACTGAGTTTACCTGAAAAGATGTCTTCCTTGTAGGAAGACACAGAGCCTGGGCTTTAACTCCATTTCTGAAGGGAAACACAAAGCACAGTTCTCATCCATGAAACACACTCTACTTTAGAGCAAGAAGCACGCTCTTGCTTTCTAAGAGTCTCTAATAGAGCAGGAAACGTGACTGTGGTCAGAACAAAATAACGGAGTTTCCTAAATATACGGACCCTATCTAGGTCAACTCTTCTTCTGAAACTGATACCAACCACAGTTCCTCTAACATGCAATGCTTTCCAGTTAAGAGTGAGAGACTTGTGAGCTTCGTGAACGATGTAGCTTCCTTAGAGCTGAGAAGTGACTTAGTTTACCTGAAAATATTTCTTGATTGTAGGAAGACACAGAGCCTGGGATTTAACTTCATTTCTGTAGGGAAACACACAGCACAGTTCTCATCCATGAAACACACTCTGCTTTAGAGCAAGAATTGCGCTCTTGCTTTCTGAGAGTCTCTAATACAGCAGAAAACTTGACAGTGGTCAGAACAAAATAACGGAGTTTCCTACTGTACGGACCATATCTAGGTCAAATCTTCTTTTGAAACTGATATTAACCACAGTTCCTCTAACATGCAATGATTTCCAGTTAAGAGTGAGAAACTTGTGAGCTTTGTGAACGAAGTAGGTTCCTTAGAGCTGAGAAGTGACTTTGTTTACCTGAAAAGATGTCTTTCTTGTAGGAAGACACAGAGCCTGGGATTTAACTACATTTCTGAAGGGAAACACACAGCACACTTCTCATCCTTGAAACACACTCTGCTTTAGAGCAAGAAGCACGCTCTTACTTTCTAACAGTCTCTCATAGAGCAGGAAACGTGACTGTGGTCAGAACAAAATAACGGTGTTTACTTCATTTACAGACCATTGCTAGTTCAACTCTGCTTCTGAAACTGATACAAACCACAAGTCATATAACATCAAATGCTATTCAGTTAAGAGCGAGAAACGTGTGATCTTCGTAAACGATTTATATTCATTTGAGCTGAAAAGTGACTGTGTTTTCCTGATATGATGTCTTGTTTGTAGGAAGACACAGATCCTGGGATTTAACTCCATTTCTGAAGGGAAACACACAGCACAGATCTCATCCATGAAACACACTCTGCTTTAGAGCAAGAAGCACGCTCTTGCTTTCTAAGAGTCTCTAATAGAGCAGGAAACGTGACTGTGGTCAGAACAAAATAACGGTGTTTACTTCATTTACGGACCATTGCTAGTTCAACTCTGCTTCTGAAACTGATACAAACCACAAGTCATCTAACATCCAATGCTTTCTAGTTAAGAGCGAGAAACTTTTGAGCGTCGTGAACGATGTAGCTTCCTTTGAGGTGAATAGTGACTGAGTTTACCTGAAAAGATGTCTTCCTTGTAGGAAGACACAGAGCCTGGGATTTAACTCCATTTCTGAAGGGAAACACAAAGCACAGTTCTCATCCATGAAACACACTCTGCTTTAAAGCACAAAGCATGCTCTTACTTTCTAGAGTCTCTAATAGAACCAGAAAGATGAGGGTGCTAAAACAAAATAACGGTGTTTACTTCATTTACAGACCATTGCTAGTTCAACTCTGCTTCTGAAACTGATACAAACCACAAGTCATCTAACATCCAATGCTTTTCAGCTAAGAGCAAGAAACGTGTGAGCTTCGTAAACGATTTATATTCATTTGAGCTTAAAAGTGACTGTGTTTACCTGAAATGATGTCTTGCTTATAGGAAGACACAGAGCCTTTAATTTAACTCCATTTCTGATGGGAAACACACAGCACAGTACTCATCCATGAAACACACTCTGCTTTAGAGCAAGAAGCATGCTCTTGCTTCCAGAGTCTCTAATAGAGCCTGAAGGTTGAGGGTACTCAGAACAAAAGAAAGGGGTTTCCTACACATACGGACCATTGCTAGTTCAACTCTGCTTCTGAAACTGATACAAACCACAGGTCCACTAACATCCAAGGCTTTGCAGTTAAGAGCAAGAAACGTGTGAGCTTCGTGAACCGTGTAGCTTTGTTTGAGCTAAAAGGTGATTAAGTTTACGTGAAATGAAGTTTTGCTTGTAGGAAGATACAGAGCCTGTGATTTTACTCCATTTCTGAAGGGAAACACTCAACACAGTTCTCATGATGAAACACACTCTGCGTTCAGGGAGAAGCACACTCTTGCTTTCTAGAGTTTAAATAGAGCAGGAAACTTGAGTGTGCTCAGAACAAAAGAACGGTGTTTCCTACCCATACGGACCACTGCTAGTTCAACTCTGCTTCTGAAACTGATACAAACCACAAGTCATCTAACATCCAATGCTTTTCAGTTAAGAGTGAGAAAGTTGTGATCTTTGTAAACGATTTATATTCATTTAAGCTGAAAAGTGACTGCGTTTACCTGAAATGATGTCTTGCTTGTAGGAAGACACAGAGCCTGGGATTTAACTCCATTTCTGAAGGGAAACACACAGCGCAGTTCTCATCCATGAAACACACTCTACTTTAGAGCAAGAAGCACGCTCTTGCTTTCTAAGTGTCTCTAATAGAGCAGGAAACGTGACTGTGGTCAGAACAAAATAACGGTGTTTCCTACACATACGGACCATATCTAGGTCAACTCTTCTTCTGAAACTGATACAAACCACAGTTCCATTAACATGCAATGCTTTCAAGTTAAGAGCGAGAAACGTGTGAGCTCGTCAACAATGTAGCTTCCTTTGAGCTGAAAAGTGACTGAGTTTACTTGAAAAGATGTCTTGCTTGTAGGAAGACACAGAGCCTGGGATTTAACTCCATTTCTGAAGGGAAACACACAGCACAGTTCTCATCCATGAAAAATACTCTGCTTTAGAGCAAGAAGCATGCTCTTGCTTTCTAGAGTCTCTAAAAGAGCCAGAAACTTGAGGGTACTCAGAACAAAAGAACGGTGTTTCCTACACATACGGACCATTGCTAGTTCAACTCTGCTTCTGAAACTGATACAAACCACAAGTCATCAAACATCCAATGCTTTTCAGTAAAGTGCGAGAAACGTGTGAGCTTCGTGAACGAAGTAGATTCCTTTGAGGTGAATAGTGACTGAGTTTACCTGAAAAGATGTCTTCCTTGTAGGAAGACACAGATCCTGGGATTTCACTCCATTTCTGAAGGGAAACACACAGCACAGTTCTCATCCATGAAACACACTCTGCTTTAGAGCAAGAAGCATGCTCTTGCTTTCTAGAGTCTCTAATAGAGCAGGAAACGTGAGTGAGCTCAGAACAAAAGAACGGTGTTTCATACACATACAGACCATAGCTAGTTCAACTCTGCTTCTGAAACTGATACAAACCACAAGTCATCTAACATCCAATGCTTTTGAGTTAAGAGCGAGAAACGTGTGAGCTTCGTAAACGATTTATATTCATTTGTGCTGAAAAGTGACTGCGTTTATGTGAAATGATTTCTTGCTTGTAGGAAGACACGGGGCCTGGAATTTAACTGCATTTCTGAAGGGAAACACACAGCGCAGTTCTCATCCATGAAACACACTCTACTTTAGAGCAAGAAGCACGCTCTTGCTTTCTAAGTGTCTCTAATAGAGCAGGAAACGTGACTGTGGTCAGAACAAAATAACGGTGTTTCCTACACATACGGACCATATCTAGGTCAACTCTTCTTCTGAAACTGATACAAACCACAGTTCCATTAACATGCAATGCTTTCAAGTTAAGAGCGAGAAACGTGTGAGCTCGTCAACGATGTAGCTTCCTTTGAGCTGAAAAGAGACTGAGTTTACTTGAAAGGATGTCTTGCTTGTAGGAAGACACAGAGCCTGGGATTTAACTCCATTTCTGAAGGGAAACACACAGCACAGTTCTCATCCATGAAAAATACTCTGCTTTAGAGCAAGAAGCATGCTCTTGCTTTCTAGAGTCTCTAAAAGAGCCAGAAACTTGAGGGTACTCAGAACAAAAGAACGGTGTTTCCTACACATACGGACCATTGCTAGTTCAACTCTGCTTCTGAAACTGATACAAACCACAAGTCATCTAACATCCAATGCTTTTGAGTTAAGAGCCTGAAACGTGTGATCTTCGTAAACGACATATATTCATTTGAGCTGAAAAGTGACTGCGTTTACCTGAAATGATTTCTTGCTTGTAGGAAGACACAGGGCCTGGAATTTAACTCCATTTCTGAAGGGAAACACACAGCACAGTTCTCATCCATGAAACACACTCTACTTTAGAGCAAGAAACAAGCTCTTGCTTTCTAAGTGTCTCTAATACAGCAGGAAACGTGACTGTGGTCAGAACAAAATAACGGTGTTTCCTACACATACGGACCATATCTAGGTTAACTCTTCTTCTGAAACTGATACAAACCACAGTTCCATTAACATGCAATGCTTTCAAGTTAAGAGCGAGAAACGTGTGAGCTTCGTGAACGATGTAGCTTTGTTTGAGCAGAAAGGTGGCTGAGTTTACGTTAAATGAAGTCTTGCTTGTAGGAAGATACAGAGCCAGTGATTTAACTCCATTTCTGAAGTGAAACACACAGCACAGTTCTCATGATGAAACACACTCTGCTGTAGAGCACAAAGCATGCTCTTCCTTTCTAGAGTCTCTAATAGAGCCAGAAGCTTGAGGGTACTCTGAACAAAAGAACGGTGTTTCCTACACATACGGACCATTGCTAGTTAAACTCTGCTTCTGAAACGGATACGAACCACAGTCATCTAACATCCAATGCTTTTCAGTTAAGAGCAAGAAACGTGTGAGCTTCGTAAACGATTTATATTCATTTCAGCTGAAAAGTGACTGCGTTTACCTGAAATGATGTCTTCCTTGTAGGAATACACAGAGCCTGGAATTTAACTCCATTTCTGAAGGGAAAAACACAGCACAGTTCTCATCCATGAAACACGCTCTGCTTTAGAGCAAGAAGCACGCTCTTCCTTTCTAAGAGTCTCTAATACAGCAGGAAACGTGACTGTGGTCAGAACAAAATAACAGTGTTTCCTACTATACGGACCATATCTAGGTCAACTCTTCTTCTGAAACTGATACAAACCACAGTTCCTCTAACATGCAATGCTTTCCAGTTAAGAGCGAGAAACGTGTGAGCTTCGTGAACGATGTAGCTTCCTTTGAGCTGAAAAGTGACTGAGTTTACCTGAAAAGATGTCTTGCTTGTAGGAAGATACAGAGCCTGGGATTTAACTCCATTTCTGAAGGGAAACACATAGCACAGTTCTCATCCATGAAACACACTCTGCTTTAGAGCACGAAGCATGCTCTTACTTTCTAGAGTCTCTAACAGAGCCAGAAACATGAGGGTGCTCAAACAAAATAACGGTGTTTCCTTCATTTACGGACCATTGCTAGTTCAACTCTGCTTCGGAAACTGATACAAACCACAAGTCATCTGACATCCAATGCTTTTCTGCTAAGAGCAAGAAACGTGTGAGCTTCGTAAACGATTTATATTCATTTGAGCTGAAAAGTGACTGAGTTTACCTTAAATGATGTCTTGATTATAGGAAGACACAGAGCCTTGAATTTAACTCCATTTGATGGGAAACACACAGCACAGTACTCATCCATGAAACACACTCTGCTTGAGAGCAAGAAGCATGCTCTTGCTTTCCAGAGTCTCTAATAGAGCCAGAAAATTGAGTGTACTCAGAACAAAAGAACGGTGTTTCCTACACATACAGACCACTGCTAGTTCAACTCTGCTTCTGAAACTAATACAAAGCACAAGTCATCTAACATCCAATGCTTTTCACTTAAGAGTGAGAAACGTGTGATCTTCATAAACGATTTATATTCATTTAAGCTGAAAAGTGACTGAGTTTACCCGAAAAGTTGTCTTGCGTGTAGGAAGATACAGAGCCTGGAATTTAACTCCATTTCTGAAGGGAAACACACAGCACAGTTCTCATCAATGAAACACACTCTTTTTTAGAGCACAAAGCATGCTCTTGCTTTCTAGAGTCTCTAATAGAGCAGGAAACGTGAGTGAGCTCAGAACAAAAGAACGGTATTTCCTACACATACGGACCATAGCTAGTTCAACTCTGCTTCTGAAACTGATACAAACCACAAGTCATCTAACATCCCATGCTTTTCAGTTAAGAGCGAGAAACGTGTGAGCTTCGTAAACGATTTATATTCATTTGTGCTGAAAAGTGACTGCGTTTATCTGAAATGATTTCTTGCTTGTAGGTAGACACGGGGCCTGGAATTTAACTGCATTTCTGAAGGGAAACACACAGCGCAGTTCTCATCCATGAAACACACTCTACTTTAGAGCAAGAAGGACGCTCTTGCTTTCTAAGTGTCTCTAATAGAGCAGGAAACGTGACTGTGGTCAGAACAAAATAACGGTGTTTCCTACACATACGGACCATATCTAGGTCAACTCTTCTTCTGAAACTGATACAAACCACAGTTCCATTAACATGCAATGCTTTCAAGTTAAGAGCGAGAAACGTGTGAGCTCGTCAACGATGTAGCTTCCTTTGAGCTGAAAAGTGACTGAGTTTACTTGAAAAGATGTCTTGCTTGTAGGAAGACACAGAGCCTGGGATTTAACTCCATTTCTGAAGGGAAACACACAGCACAGTTCTCATCCATGAAAAATACTCTGCTTTAGAGCAAGAAGCATGCTCTTGCTTTCTAGAGTCTCTAAAAGAGCCAGAAACTTGAGGGTACTCAGAACAAAAGAACGGTGTTTCCTACACATACGGACCATTGCTAGTTCAACTCTGCTTCTGAAACTGATACAAACCACAAGTCATCAAACATCCAATGCTTTTCAGTAAAGTGCGAGAAACGTGTGAGCTTCGTGAACGAAGTAGATTCCTTTGAGGTGAATAGTGACTGAGTTTACCTGAAAAGATGTCTTCCTTGTAGGAAGACACAGAGCCTGGGATTTCACTCCATTTCTGAAGGGAAACACACAGCACAGTTCTCATCCATGAAACACACTCTGCTTTAGAGCAAGAAGCATGCTCTTGCTTTCTAGAGTCTCTAATAGAGCAGGAAACGTGAGTGAGCTCAGAACAAAAGAACGGTGTTTCCTACACATACAGACCATAGCTAGTTCAACTCTGCTTCTGAAACTGATACAAACCACAAGTCATCTAACATCCAATGCTTTTGAGTTAAGAGCGAGAAACGTGTGAGCTTCGTAAACGATTTATATTCATTTGTGCTGAAAAGTGACTGCGTTTATGTGAAATGATTTCTTGCTTGTAGGAAGACACGGGGCCTGGAATTTAACTGCATTTCTGAAGGGAAACACACAGCGCAGTTCTCATCCATGAAACACACTCTACTTTAGAGCAAGAAGCACGCTCTTGCTTTCTAAGTGTCTCTAATAGAGCAGGAAACGTGACTGTGGTCAGAACAAAATAACGGTGTTTCCTACACATACGGACCATATCTAGGTTAACTCTTCTTCTGAAACTGATACAAACCACAGTTCCATTAACATGCAATGCTTTCAATTTAAGAGCGAGAAACCTGTGAGCTTCGTGAACGATGTAGCTTCCTTTGGGCTGAAAAGTGACTGAGTTTACTTGAAAAGATGTCTTGCTTGTAGGAAGACACAGAGCCTGGAATTTAACTCCATTTCTGAGGGAAACACACAGCACAGTTCTCATCCATGAAAAACACTCTGCTTTAGAGCAAGAAGCATGCTCTTGCTTTCTAGAGTCTCTAAAAGAGCAGGAAACTTGAGTGTGCTCAGAACAAAAGAATGGTGTTTCCCACACATACGGACAATTGCTAGTTCAACTCTGCTTCTGAAACTGATACAAACCACAGGTCCACTAACATCCAAGGCTTTACAGTTAAGAGGAAGAAACGTGTGAGCTTCGTGAACGATGTAGCTTTGTTTGAGCTGAAAGGTGACTAAGTTTACATGAAACGAAGTCTTGCTTGTAGGAAGACACAGAGCCCTTGATTTAACTCCATTTCTGAAGGGAAACACACAGCACATTTCTCACGATTAAACACACTCTGCATTTAGGAAGAAGCACGCTCTTGCTTTCTAGAGTCTCTAATAGAGCAGGAAACTTGAGTGTGCTCAGAACCAATGAACGATGTTTCCTACACATACGGACCACTGCTGGTTCAACTCTGCTTCTGAAACTGATACAAACCACAAGTCATCTAACATCCAATGCTTTTCAGTTAAGAGTGAGAAACGTGTGATCTTCGTAAACGATTTATATTCATTTCAGCTGAAAAGTGACTGCGTTTACCTGAAATGATGTCTTGCTAGTAGGAAGACACAGAGCCTGGAATTTAACTCCATTTCTGAAGGGAAACACACAGCACAGTTCTCATCCATGAAACACACACTGCTTTAGAGCAAGAAGCACGCTCTTTCTTTCTAAGAGTCTCTAATACAGCAAGAAACATGACTGTGTTCAGAACAAAATAACGGTGTTTACTACACATAGGGACCATATCTAGGTCAACTCTTCTTCTGAACCTGATACAAACCACAATTCCTGAAACATGCAATGCTTTCAAGTTAAGAGCGAGAAACGTGTGACCTTTGTGAACGATACAGCTTTGTTTGAGCTGAAAAGTGGCTGAGTTTACGTTAAACGAAGTCTTGCTTGTAGGAAGATACAGAGCCAGTGATTTAACTCATTTCTAAGGGAAACACACAGCACAGTTCTCACGATGAAACACAATCTGCTATAGAGCACAAAGCATGCTCTTCCTTTCTAGAGTCTCTAATAGAGCCAGAAGCTTGAGGGTACTGTGAACAAAAGAACGGTGTTTCCTACACATACGGACCATTGCTCGTTAAACTCTGCTTCTGAAACGGATACGAACCACAAGTCATCTAACATCCAATGCTTTTCAGTTAAGAGCAAGAAACGTGTGAGCTTTGTAAACGATTTATATTCATTTGAGGTTAAAAGTGACTGAGTTTACCTGAGAAGATGTCTTGCTTGTAGGAAGACAAAGAGCCTGGAATTTAACTCCATTTCTGAAGGGAAAAACACAGCACAGTTCTCATCCATGAAACACGCTCTGCTTTAGAGCAAGAAGCACGCTCTTCCTTTCTAAGAGTCTCTAATAGAGCAGGAAACGTGACTGTGGTCAGAACAAAATAACAGTGTTTCCTACTGTACGGACCATATCTAGGTCAACTCTTCTTCTGAAACTGATACAAACCACAGTTCCTCTAACATGCAATGCTTTCCAGTTAAGAGCGAGAAACGTGTGAGCTTCGTGAACGATGTAGCTTCCTTTGAGCTGAAAAGTGACTGAGTTTACCTGAAAAGATGTCTTGCTTGTAGGAAGATAAAGAGCCTGGGATTTAACTCCATTACTGAAGGGAAACACACAGCACAGTTCTCATCCATGAAACACCCTCTACTTCAGAGCAAGTAGCACGCTCTTGCTTTCAAAGTGTCTCTAATACAGCAGGAAACGTGACTGTGGTCAGAACAAAATAACGGTGTTTCCTACACATATGGACCACATCTAGGTCAACCCTTCTTCTTAAACTGATACAAACCAGAGGTCCATTAACATGCAATGCTTTCAAGTTAAGAGCGAGATATGTGTGAGCTTCGTGAACGATGTACCTTCCTTTGAGCTGAAAAGTGACTGAGTGTACTTGAGAAGATGTCTTGCTTGTAGGAAGACACAGAGCCTGGGCTTTAACTCCATTTCTGAAGGGAATCACACAGCACAGTTCTCATCCATGAAAAACACTCTGCTTTAGAGCAAGAAGCATGCTCTTGCTTTCTAGAGTCTCTAAAAGAGCCAGAAACTTGAGGGTATTTAGAACAAAAGAAAGGGGTTTCCTACACTTACGACCTTTGCTAGTTCAACTCTGCTTCTGAAACTGATACAAACCACAAGTCATCTAACACCCAATGCTTTTCAGTTAAGAGCGAGGAACGTGTGAGCTTCGTAAACGATTTATATTCATTTGAGCTGAAAAGTGACTGCATTTACCTGAAATGATGTCTTGCTTGTAGGAAGACACAGAGCCGGGAATTTAACTCCATTTCTGAAGGGAAACACACAGCACAGTTCTCATCCATGAAACACACTCTGCTTTAGAGCACAAAGCATGCTTTTACTTTCTAGAGTCTCTAACAGAGCCAGAAACATGAGGTTGCTCAAACAAAATAACGGTGTTTCCTTCATTTACAATCCATTGCTAGTTCAACTCTGCTTCTGAAACTGATACAAACCACAAGTCATCTGACATCCAATGCTTTTCTGCTAAGAGCAAGAAATGTGTGAGCTTCGTAAACGATTTATATTCATTTGAGCTGAAAAGTGACTGCTTTTACATTAAATGATGTCTTGCTTATAGGAAGACACAGAGCCTTGAATTTAACTCCATTTCTGATGGGAAACCAGAGCACAGTACTCATCCATGAAACAGACTCTGCTTGAGAGCAAGAAGCATGCTCTTGCTTTCCAGAGTCTCTAATAGAGCCAGAAACTTGAGGGTACTCAGAACAAAAGAACGGTGTTTCCTACACATACGGACCATTGCTTGTTCAACTCTGCTTCTGAAACTGATACAAACCACAGGTCCACTAACATCCAAGGCTTTACAGTTAAGAGCAAGAAACGTGTGAGGTTCGTGAACGATGTAGATTTGTTTGAGCTGAAAGGTGACTAAGTTCACGTGAAACGAAGTTTTGCTTGTAGGAAGATACAGAGCCTGTGATTTTACTCCATTTCTGAAGGGAAACACTCAACACAGTTCTCACGATGAAACACACTCTGCTTTCAGGAAGAAGCACACTCTTGCTTTCTAGAGTTTAAATAGAGCAGGAAACTTGAGTGTGCTCAGAACAAAAGAACGGTGTTTCCTACACATACGGACCACTGCTAGTTCAACTCTGTTTCTGAAACTGATACAAACCACAAGTCATCTAACATCCAATGCTTTTCAGTTAAGAGTGAGAAACTTGTGATCTTCGTAAACGATTTATATTCATTTAAGCTGGAAAGTGACTGCGTTTATCTGAAATGATGTCTTGCTTGTAGGAAGACACAGAGCCTGGGATTTAACTACAATTCAGAAGGGAAACACACAGCACAGATCTCATCCATGAAACACACTCTGCTTTAGAGCACGAAGCATGCTCTTGCCTTCTAGAGTCTCTAATAGAGCAGGAAACGTGAGTGAGCTCAGAAGAAAAGAACGGTATTTCCTACACATACGGACCATTGCTAGTTCAACTCTGCTTCTGAAACTGATACAAACCACAAGTAATCTAACATCCAATGCTTTTCAGTAAAGAGCGAGAAACGTGTGAGCTTCTTAAACGATTTATATTCATTTGAGCTGAAATTGACTGAGTTTAACTGAAATGATTTCTTGCTTGTAGGAAGACACGGGGCCTGGAATTTAACGCCATTTCTGAAGGGAAACACACAGTACAGTTCTCATCCATGAAACACACTCTGCTTTAGAGCAAGAAGCATGCTCTTGCTTTCCATGTGTCTCTAATAAAGCAGGAAACGTGACTGTGGTCAGAACAAAATAAAGGTGTTTCCTACACATACGGACCATATCTAGGTCAACTCTTCTTCTGAAACTGATACAAACCACAGTTCCTCCAACATGCAATGCTTTCCTTTTAAGAGCGAGAAACGTGTGAGCTTCGTGAACGATGTAGCTTCCTTTGAGCTGAAAAGTGACTGAGTTTACGTAAAAACATGTCTTGCTTTTAGGAAGAAACAGAGCCTGGGATTTAACTCCATTTCTGAAGGGAAACACACAGCACAGTTCTCATCCATGACACACACTCTGCTTTAGAGCACGAAGCATGCTCTTGCTTACTAGAGTCTCTAATAGAGCCAGAAACAAGAGGGTGCTCAAACAAAATAACGGTGTTTCCTTCATTTATGGACCATTGCTACTTCAACTCTGCTTCTGAAACTGATACAAACCACACGTCATCTAAACTCCAATGATTTTCTACTAAGAGCAAGAAACGTGTGAGCTTTGTAAACAATTTATATTCATTTAAGCTGAAAAGTGACTGCGTTTACCTGAAATGATGTCTTGCTTGTAGGAAGACGCGGAGCCAGGAATTTAACTCCATTTCTGTAGGGAAACACACAGCACTGTTCTCATCCATTAAACACACACTGCTTTAGAGCAAGAAGCACGCTCTTCCTTTCTAAGAGTCTCTAATAGAGCAGGAAACATGACTGTGGTCAGAACAAAATTACGGTGTTTCCTACTGTACGGACCATATCTAGGTCAACACTTCTTCTGAAACTGATACTAACCACAGTTCCTCTAACATGCAATGCTTTCCAGTTAAGAGCTAGAAACGTGTGAGCTTCATGAACGATTTAGCTTCCTTTGAGCTGAAAAGTGACTGAGTTTACCTGAAAAGATGTCTTGCTTGTAGGAAGATACAGAGCCAGGGATTTAACTCCATTTCTGAAGGGAAACACACAGCCCAGTTCTCATCCATGAAACACACTCTGCTTTAGAGCACGAAGCATGCTCTTACTTTCTAGAGTCTCTAATAGATCCAGTAACATGAGGGTGCTCAAACAAAATAACGGGGTTTACTTCATTTACGGACCATTGATAGTTCAACTATGCTTCTTAAACTGTTATAAACCACAAGTCATCTAACATCCAATGATTTTCAGCTAAGAGCAAGAAACGTGTGAACTTTGTAAACGATTTATATTCATTTGAGCTGAAAAGTGACTGCGTTTACCTGAAATGATGTCTTGCTTATAGGAAGACACAGAGCCTTGAGTTTAACTCCATTTCTGAAGGGAAACACACAGCACTGTTCTCATCCATGATACACACTCTGCTTTAGAGCAAGAAGCATGCTCTTGCTTTCTATGTGTCTCTAATTCAGCAAGAAACGTGACTGTGGTCAGAACAAAACAAAGGTGTTTCCTACACATACGGACCATATCTAGGTCTATTCTTCTTCTGAATGTGATACAAACCACAGTTCCTCTAACATGCAATGCTTTCCTGTAAAGAGCGAGAAACGTTTGAGCTTCGTGAACGATGTAGCTTCCTTTGAGGTGAATAGTGACTGAGTTTACCTGAAAAGATGTCTTCCTTGTAGGAAGACACAGAGCCGGGGATTTAACTCCATTTCTGAAGGGAAATACAAAGCACAGTTCTCATCCATGAAACACACTCTGCTTTAGAGCAAGAAGCACACTCTTGCTTTCTAGGAGTCTCTAACAGCAGGAAAAGTAACTGTGGTCAGAACAAATTAACGGAGTTTCCTAAATATACGGACCATATCTAGGTTAACTCTTCTTCTGAAACTGATACAAACCACAGTTCCTCTAACATGCAATGCTTTCCAGTTAAGAGTGAGAAACGTGTGAGCTTTGTAAATGATTTGTATTCATTTGAGCTGAAAAGTGACTGCGTTTACCTGAAATGATGTCTTGCTTGTAGGAAGGCACAGACCCTGTGATTTAACTCCATTTCTGAAGGGAAACACACAGCACATTTCTCACGATGAAACACACTCTGCATTTAAGAAGAAGCACACTCTTGCTTTCTAGAGTCTCTAATAGAGCAGGAAACTTGAGTGTGCTCTGAACACAAGAACGGTGTTTCCTACACATTCGGACCACTGCTAGTTCAACTCTGCTTCTGAACCTTATACAACCTACAAGTCATCTCACATCCACTGCTTTTCAGTTAAGAGTTAGAAACATGTGATCTTCGTAAACGATTTATATTCATTTGAGCTAAAAAGTGACTGCGTTTACCTGAAATGATGTCTTACTTGTAGGAAGACACAGGGCCTGGAATTTAACTCCATTTCTGAATGGAAACACACAGCACAGGTCTCATCCATGAAACACACCCTACTTTAGAGCAAGCAGCACGCTCTTGCTTTCAAAGTTTCTCTAATACAGCAGGAAACGTGACTGTGGTCAGATCAAAATAACGGTGTTTCCGACACATACGGACCATATCTCGTTCAACTCTTCTTCTGAAACTGATACAAACCACAGTTCCATTAACATGCAATGCTTTCAAGTTAAGAGCGAGAAACGTGTGAGCTTCATGAACGATGTAGCTTCCATTGAGCTGAAAAGTGACTGACTTTACTTGAAAAGATTTCTTGCTTGTAGGAAGACACAGAGCCTGGGATTTAACTTCATTTCTGAAGGGAACCACACTGCACAGTTCTCATCCATGAAACACACTCTGCTTTAGAGCAAGAAGCACCTCTTGCTTTCTGAGAGTCTCTAATACAGCAGGAAACTTGACTGTGGTCAGAACAAAATAACGGTGTTTCCTACTCTACGGACCATATCTAGGTCAACTCTTCTTCTGAAACTGATACAAACCACAGTTCCTCTAACATGCAATGCTTTCCAGTTAAGAGTGAGAAACTTGTGAGCTTCGTGAACGATGTAGCTTCCTTAGAGCAGAGAAGTGACTTAGTTTACCTGAACACATGTCTTGATTGTAGGAAGACACAGAGCCTGGGATTTAACTCCATTTCTGAAGAGAAACACACAGCACAGTTCTCATCCATGAAACACACTCTGCTTTAGAGCAAGAAGCACGCTCTTGCTTTCTGAGAGTCTCTAATACAGCAGGAAACTTGACTGTGGTCAGAACAAAATAACGGTGTTTCCTACTGTACGGACCATATCTAGGTCAACCCTTCTTCTGAAACTAATATAAACCACAGTTCCTCTAACATGCAATGTTTTCCAGTTAAGTGGGAGAAACGTGTGAGCTTCGGGAACAATGTAGCTTCCTTTGAGCGGAAAAGTCACTGAGTATACCCGAAAAGATGTCTTGCTTGTAGGAAGACACAGAGCCTGGAATTTAACTCCATTTCTGAAGGGAAACACAAAGCATAGTTCTCATCCATGAAACACACTCTGCTTTAGAGCAAGAAGCACGCTCATGCTTTCTAAGAATCTATAATAGAGCAGGAAACGTGACTGTGGTCAGAACAAAATAACGGAGTTTCCTACACATACGGACCATATCTCTGTCAACTCTTCTTCTGAAACTGATACAAAGCACAGTTCCATTAACATGCAATGCTTTCAAGTTAAGAGCGAGAAACGTGTGAGCTTCATGAACGAAGTAGCTTCCATTGAGCTGAAAAGTGACTGACTTTACTTGAAAAGATTTCTTGCTTGTAGGAAGACACAGAGCCTGGGATTTAACTCCATTTCCGAAGGGAAACACACTGCACAGTTCTCATCCATGAAACACACTCTGCTTTAGAGCAAGAAGCACGCTCTTGCTTTCTGAGAGTCTCTAATACAGCAGGAAACTTGACTGTGGTCAGAACAAAATAACGGTGTTTCCTACTGTACGGACCATATCTAGGTCAACCCTTCTTCTGAAAGTAATATAAACCACAGTTCCTCTAACATGCAATGTTTTCCAGTTAAGTGGGAGAAACGTGTGAGCTTCGGGAACAATGTAGCTTCCTTTGAGCGGAAAAGTCACTGAGTATACCCGAAAAGATGTCTTGCTTGTAGGAAGACACAGAGCCTGGAATTTAACTCCATTTCTGAAGGGAAACACAAAGCATAGTTCTCATCCATGAAACACACTCTGCTTTAGAGCAAGAAGCACGCTCATGCTTTCTAAGAATCTCTAATAGAGCAGGAAACGTGACTGTGGTCAGAACAAAATAACGGAGTTTCCTACACATACGGACCATATCTCTGTCAACTCTTCTTCTGAAACTGATACAAAGCACAGTTCCATTAACATGCAATGCTTTCAAGTTAAGAGCGAGAAAAGTGTGAGCTTCATGAACGATGTAGCTTCCATTGAGCTGAAAAGTGACTGACTTTACTTGAAAAGATTTCTTGCTTGTAGGAAGACACAGAGCCTGGGATTTAACTCCATTTCCGAAGGGAAACACACTGCACAGTTCTCATCCATGAAACACACTCTGCTTTAGAGCAAGAAGCACGCTCTTGCTTTCTGAGAGTCTCTAATACAGCAGGAAACTTGACTGTGGTCAGAACAAAATAAGGGTGTTTCCAACATATACGGACCATATCTAGGTCAACTCTTCTTCTGAAACTGATACAAACCACAGTTCCTCTAACATGCAATGCTTTCCAGTTAAGAGTGAGAAACTTGTGAGCTTCGTGAACGATGTAGCTTCCTTAGAGCAGAGAAGTGACTTAGTTTACCTGAACACATGTCTTGATTGTAGGAAGACACAGAGCCTGGGATTTAACTCCATTTCTGAAGAGAAACACACAGCACAGTTCTCATCCATGAAACACACTCTGCTTTAGAGCAAGAAGCACGCTCTTGCTTTCTGAGAGTCTCTAATACAGCAGGAAACTTGACTGTGGTCAGAACAAAATAACGGTGTTTCCTACTGTACGGACCATATGTAGGTCAACTCTTCTTCTGAAACTGATACAAACCACAGGTCCTCTAACATGCAATGCTTTCCAGTTAAGAGTGAGAAACTTGTGAGCTTCGTGAACGATGTAACTTCCTTAGAGCAGAGAAGTGACTTAGTTTACCTGAACACATGTCTTGATTGTAGGAAGACACAGAGCCTGGGATTTAACTCCATTTCTGAATAGAAACACACAGCACAGTTCTCATCCATGAAACACACTCTGCTTTAGAGCAAGAAGCACGCTCTTGCTTTCTGAGAGTCTCTAATACAGCAGGAAACTTGACTGTGGTCAGAACAAAATAACGGTGTTTCCTACTGTACGGACCATATCTAGGTCAACCCTTCTTCTGAAACTAATATAAACCACAGTTCCTCTAACATGCAATGTTTTCCAGTTAAGTGGGTGAAACGTGTGAGCTTCCGGAACAATGTAGCTTCCTTTGAGCGAAAAAGTCACTGAGTATACCCGAAAAGATGTCTTGCTTGTAGGAAGACACAGAGCCTGGAATTTAACTCCATTTCTGAAGGGAAACACAAAGCATAGTTCTCATCCATGAAACACACTCTGCTTTAGAGCAAGAAGCACGCTCTTGCTCTCTGAGAGTCTCTAATACAGCAGGAAACTTGACTGTGGTCAGAAGAAAATAACGGTGTTTCCTACTGTACGGACCATATCTAGGTCAACTCTTCTTCTGAAACTGATACAAACCACAGTTCCTCTAACATGCAATGCTTTCCAGTTAAGAGTGAGAAACTTGTGAGCTTCGTGAACGATGTAGCTTCCTTTGAGCAGAGAAGTGACTTAGTTTACCTGAACACATGTCTTGATTGTAGGAAGACACAGAGCCTGGGATTTAACTCCATTTCTGAAGAGAAACACACAGCACAGTTCTCATCCATGAAACACACTCTGCTTTAGAGCAAGAAGCACGCTCTTGCTTTCTGAGAGTCTCTAATACAGCAGGAAACTTGACTGTGGTCAGAACAAAATAATGGTGTTTCCTACTGTACGGACCATATCTAGGTCAACCCTTCTTCTGAAACTAATATAAACCACAGTTCCTCTAACATGCAATGTTTTCCAGTTAAGTGGGAGAAACGTGTGAGCTTCCGGAACAATGTAGCTTCCTTTGAGCGAAAAAGTCACTGAGTATACCCGAAAAGATGTCTTGCTTGTAGGAAGACACAGAGCCTGGAATTTAATTCCATTTCTGAAGGGAAACACAAAGCATAGTTCTCATCCATGAAACACACTCTGCTTTAGAGCAAGAAGCACGCTCTTGCTCTCTGAGAGTCTCTAATACAGCAGGAAACTTGACTGTGGTCAGAACAAAATAACGGTGTTTCCTACTGTACGGACCATATCTAGGTCAACTCTTCTTCTGAAACTGATACAAACCACAGTTCCTCTAACATGCAATGCTTTCCAGTTAAGAGTGAGAAACTTGTGAGCTTCGTGAACGATGTAGCTTCCTTTGAGCAGAGAAGTGACTTAGTTTACCTGAACACATGTCTTGATTGTAGGAAGACACAGAGCCTGGGATTTAACTCCATTTCTGAAAAGAAACACACAGCACAGTTCTCATCCATGAAACACACTCTGCTTTAGAGCAAGAAGCACGCTCTTGCTTTCAAAGTGTCTCTAATACAGCAGGAAACGTGACTGTTGTCAGAAAAAAATAACGGTGTTTCCTACACATACAGACCATATCTCTGTCAACTCTTCTTCTGAAACTGATACAAAGCACAGTTCCATTAACATGCAATGCTTTCAAGTTAAGAGCGAGAAACGTGTGAGCTTCATGAACGATGTAGCTTCCATTGAGCTGAAAAGTGACTGACTTTACTTGAAAAGATTTCTTGCTTGTAGGAAGACACAGAGCCTGGGATTTAACTCCATTTCTGAAGGGAAACACACTGCACAGTTCTCATCCATGAAACACACTCTGCTTTAGAGCAAGAAGCACCTCTTGCTTTCTGAGAGTCTCTAATACAGCAGGAAACTTGACTGTGGTCAGAACAAAATAACGGTGTTTCCTACTGTACGGACCATATCTAGGTCAACTCTTCTTCTGAAACTGATACAAACCACAGTTCCTCTAACATGCAATGCTTTCCAGTTAAGAGTGAGAAACTTGTGAGCTTCGTGAACGATGTAGCTTCCTTAGAGCAGAGAAGTGACTTAGTTTACCTGAACACATGTCTTGATTGTAGGAAGACACAGAGCCTGGGATTTAACTCCATTTCTGAAGAGAAACACACAGCACAGTTCTCATCCATGAAACACACTCTGCTTTAGAGCAAGAAGCACGCTCTTGCTTTCTGAGAGTCTCTAATACAGCAGGAAACTTGACTGTGGTCAGAACAAAATAACGGTGTTTCCTACTGTACGGACCATATCTAGGTCAACCCTTCTTCTGAAACTAATATAAACCACAGTTCCTCTAACATGCAATGTTTTCCAGTTAAGTGGGAGAAACGTGTGAGCTTCGGGAACAATGTAGCTTCCTTTGAGCGGAAAAGTCACTGAGTATACCCGAAAAGATGTCTTGCTTGTAGGAAGACACAGAGCCTGGAATTTAACTCCATTTCTGAAGGGAAACACAAAGCATAGTTCTCATCCATGAACCACACTCTGCTTTAGAGCAAGAAGCACGCTCATGCTTTCTAAGAATCTCTAATAGAGCAGGAAACTTGACTGTGGTCAGAACAAAATAACGGAGTTTCCTACACATACGGACCATATCTCTGTCAACTCTTCTTCTGAAACTGATACAAAGCACAGTTCCATTAACATGCAATGCTTTCAAGTTAAGAGCGAGAAACGTGTGAGCTTCATGAACGATGTAGCTTCCATTGAGCTGAAAAGTGACTGACTTTACTTGAAAAGATTTCTTGCTTGTAGGAAGACACAGAGCCTGGGATTTAACTCCATTTCCGAAGGGAAACACACTGCACAGTTCTCATCCATGAAACACACTCTGCTTTAGAGCAAGAAGCACGCTCTTGCTTTCTGAGAGTCTCTAATACAGCAGGAAACTTGACTGTGGTCAGAACAAAATAAGGGTGTTTCCAACATATACGGACCATATCTAGGTCAACTCTTCTTCTGAAACTGATACAAACCACAGTTCCTCTAACATGCAATGCTTTCCAGTTAAGAGTGAGAAACTTGTGAGCTTCGTGAACGATGTAGCTTCCTTAGAGCAGAGAAGTGACTTAGTTTACCTGAACACATGTCTTGATTGTAGGAAGACACAGAGCCTGGGATTTAACTCCATTTCTGAAGAGAAACACACAGCACAGTTCTCATCCATGAAACACACTCTGCTTTAGAGCAAGAAGCACGCTCTTGCTTTCTGAGAGTCTCTAATACAGCAGGAAACTTGACTGTGGTCAGAACAAAATAACGGTGTTTCCTACTGTACGGACCATATGTAGGTCAACTCTTCTTCTGAAACTGATACAAACCACAGGTCCTCTAACATGCAATGCTTTCCAGTTAAGAGTGAGAAACTTGTGAGCTTCGTGAACGATGTAACTTCCTTAGAGCAGAGAAGTGACTTAGTTTACCTGAACACATGTCTTGATTGTAGGAAGACACAGAGCCTGGGATTTAACTCCATTTCTGAATAGAAACACACAGCACAGTTCTCATCCATGAAAAACACTCTGCTTTAGAGCAAGAAGCATGATCTTGCTTTCTAGAGTCTCTAAAAGAGCCAGAAACTTGAGGATACTCATAAAAAAAGAACGGTGTTTCCTACACTTACGGACCATTGCTAGTTCAACTCTGCTTCTGAAACTGATACAAAGCACAAGTCATCTAACATGCAATGCTTTTCAGTTAAGACGAGAAACGTGTGAGCTTTGTAAACGATTTATATTCATTTAAGCTGAAAAGTGACTGCTTTTACCTGAAATGATGTATTGCTTGTAGGAAGACACAGAGCCTGGAATTTAACTCCATTTCTGAAGGGAAACACACAGCACAGTTCTCATCCATGAAACACACACTGCTTTAGAGCAAGCAGCACGCTCTTGCTTTCTAAGAGTCTCTAATGGAGCAGGAAACGTGACTGTGGTCAGAACAAAATAAAGGTGTTTCCTACTCAAACGGACCATATCTAGGTCTACTCTTCTTCTGAATGTGATACAAACCACAGTTCCTCTAACATGCAATGCTTTCCAGTTAAGAGCGAGAAAAGTGTGAGCTGCGTGAACAATGTAGCTTCTTTGAGGTGAATAGTGATTGAGTTTACCTGAAAAGATGTCTTCCTTGTAGGAAGACACAGAGCCTGGGATTTAACTCCATTCCTGAAGGGAAACACACAGCACAGTTCTCATCCATGAAAAACACTCTGCTTTAGAGCAAGAAGCATGATCTTGCTTTCTAGAGTCTCTAAAAGAGCCAGAAACTTGAGGATACTCATAAAAAAAGAACGGTGTTTCCTACACTTACGGACCATTGCTAGTTCAACTCTGCTTCTGAAACTGATACAAAGCACAAGTCATCTAACATGCAATGCTTTTCAGTTAAGACGAGAAACGTGTGAGCTTGGTAAACGATTTATATTCATTTGAGCTAAAAATTGACTGCATTTACCTGAAATGATATCTTGCTTGTAGGAAGACACAGAGCCTTGGATTTAACTCCATTTCTGAAGGGAAACACAAATCACAGTTCTCATCCATGAAACACACTCTGCTTTAGAGCAAGAAGCACGCTCTTGCTTTCTAAGAGTCTCTAATAGAGCAGGAAACGTGACTGTGGTCAGAACAAAATAACGGAGTTTCCTACACATACGGACCATATCTCTGTCAACTCTTCTTCTGAAACTGATACAAAGCACAGTTCCATTAACATGCAATGCTTTCAAGTTAAGAGCGAGAAACGTGTGAGCTTCATGAACGATGTAGCTTCCATTGAGCTGAAAAGTGACTGACTTTACTTGAAAAGATTTCTTGCTTGTAGGAAGACACAGAGCCTGGGATTTAACTCCATTTCCGAAGGGAAACACACTGCACAGTTCTCATCCATGAAACACACTCTGCTTTAGAGCAAGAAGCACGCTCTTGCTTTCTGAGAGTCTCTAATACAGCAGGAAACTTGACTGTGGTCAGAACAAAATAAGGGTGTTTCCAACATATACGGACCATATCTAGGTCAACTCTTCTTCTGAAACTGATACAAACCACAGTTCCTCTAACATGCAATGCTTTCCAGTTAAGAGTGAGAAACTTGTGAGCTTCGTGAACGATGTAACTTCCTTAGAGCAGAGAAGTGACTTAGTTTACCTGAACACATGTCTTGATTGTAGGAAGACACAGAGCCTGGGATTTAACTCCATTTCTGAATAGAAACACACAGCACAGTTCTCATCCATGAAACACACTCTGCTTTAGAGCAAGAAGCACGCTCTTGCTTTCTGAGAGTCTCTAATACAGCAGGAAACTTGACTGTGGTCAGAACAAAATAACGGTGTTTCCTACTGTACGGACCATATCTAGGTCAACCCTTCTTCTGAAACTAATATAAACCACAGTTCCTCTAACATGCAATGTTTTCCAGTTAAGTGGGTGAAACGTGTGAGCTTCCGGAACAATGTAGCTTCCTTTGAGCGAAAAAGTCACTGAGTATACCCGAAAAGATGTCTTGCTTGTAGGAAGACACAGAGCCTGGAATTTAACTCCATTTCTGAAGGGAAACACAAAGCATAGTTCTCATCCATGAAACACACTCTGCTTTAGAGCAAGAAGCACGCTCATGCTTTCTAAGCATCTCTAATAGAGCAGGAAACGTGACTGTGGTCAGAACAAAATAACGGAGTTTCCTAAACATACGGACCATATCTAGGTCAACTCTTCTTCTGAAACTGATACAAACCACAGTTCCTCTAACATGCAATGCTTTCCAGTTAAGAGTGAGAAACTTGTGACCTTCGTGAACGATGTAGCTTCCTTGGAGCTGAGAAGTGAGTGAGTTTACCTGAAAAGATGTCTTGCTTGTAGGAAGACACAGAGCCTGGGATTTAACTCCATTTCTGAAGGGAAACACACAGCACAGTACTCATCCATGAAACACACTCTGCTTTAGAGCACGAAGCATGCTCTTCATTTATAGAGTCTCTAATAGAGCCAGAAACATGAGGGAGCTCAAACAAAATAACGGTGTTTCCTTCATTACGGAACATTGCTAGTTCAACGCTGCTTCTGAAACTGATACAAACCACAAGTCATCTAACATCCAATGCTTTTCAGCTAAGAGCAAGAAACGTGTGAGCTTTGTAAACGATTTATATTCATTTGAGCTAAAAAGTGACTGCGTTTACCTGAAATGATGTCTTGCTTGTAGGAAGACACAGGGCCTGGAATTTAACTCCATTTCTGAATGGAAAAACACAGCACAGGTCTCCTCCATGAAACACACCCTACTTTAGAGCAAGCAGCAAGCTCTTGCTTTCAAAGTGTCTCTAATACAACAGGAAACGTGACTGTGGTCAGATCAAAATAACGGTGTTTACTACACATACGGACCATATCTCGGTCAACTCTTCTTCTGAAACTGATACAAACCACAGTTCCATTAACATGCAATGCTTTCAAGTTAAGAGCGAGAAACGTGTGAGCTTCATGAACGATGTAGCTTCCTTTGAACTGAAAAGTGACTGAGTTTACATGAAAAGATGTCTTGCTTGTAGGAAGACACAGAGCCTGGGATTTAACTCCATTTCTCAAGGGAAACACACAGCACAGTTCTCATCCAGGAAACACACTCTGCTTTAGAGAGCGCAGCATGTTCTTACATTCTAGAGTCTCTAATAGAGCCAGAAACATGAGGGAGTCAAACAAAATAACGGTGTTTACATCATTTACGGACCATTGATAGTTCAACTCTGCTTCTGAAACTGATACAAAGCACAAGTAATCTAACATCCATTGCTTTTCAGCTAAGAGCAAGAAACGTGTGAGCTTTGTAAACGATTTATATTCATTTGAGCTGAAAAGTGACTGCGTTTACCTGAAATGATGTCTTGCTTATAGGAAGACACAGAGCCTTGAATTTAACTCCATTTCTGATGGGAAACACACAGCACAGTACTCATCCATGGAACACACTCTGCTTTAGAGCAAGAAGCATGCTCTTGCTTTACAGAGTCTCTAATAGAGCCAGAAACTTGAGGGTACACAGAACAAAAGAACGGCGTTTCCTACACATACGGACCATTACTAGTTCAACTCTGCTTCTGAAACTGATACAAACCACAGGTCCACTAACATCCAAGGCTTTACAGTTAAGAGCAAGAAACGTGTGAGCTTCGTGAACGATGTAGCTTTGTTTGAGCTGAAAGGTGACTAAGTTTACGTAAAACGAAGTCTTGCTTGTAGGAAGACACAGAGCCTGTGATTTAACTCCATTTCTGAAGGGAAACACACAGCACATTTCTCACGATGAAACACACTCTGCTTTAGAGCACGAAGCACACTCTTGCTTTCTAGAGTCTCTAATAGAGCAGGAAACTTGAGTGTGCTCCGAACACAAGAACGGTGTTTCCTACACATTCAGACCACTGCTAGTTCAACTCTGCTTCTGAAACTTATACAAACCACAAGTCATCTCACATCCAATGCTTTTCAGTTAAGAGTTAGAAACATGTGATCTTCGTAAACGATTTATATTCATTTAAGCTGAAAAGTGACTGCTTTTACCTGAAATGATGTATTGCTTGTAGGAAGACACAGAGCCTGGAATTTAACTCCATTTCTGAAGGGAAACACACAGCACAGTTCTCATCCATGAAACACACACTGCTTTAGAGCAAGCAGCACGCTCTTGCTTTCTAAGAGTCTCTAATGGAGCAGGAAACGTGACTGTGGTCAGAACAAAATAAAGGTGTTTCCTACACAAACGGACCATATCTAGGTCTACTCTTCTTCTGAATGTGATACAAACCACAGTTCCTCTAACATGCAATGCTTTCCAGTTAAGAGCGAGAAAAGTGTGAGCTGCGTGAACAATGTAGCTTCTTTGAGGTGAATAGTGATTGAGTTTACCTGAAAAGATGTCTTCCTTGTAGGAAGACACAGAGCCTGGGATTTAACTCCATTCCTGAAGGGAAACACACAGCACAGTTCTCATCCATGAAACACACTCTGCTTTAGAGCAAGAAGCACGCTCTTGCTTTCTAAGAGTCTCTAATAGAGCAGGAAACGTGACTGTTGTCAGAACAAAATAACGGAGTTTCCTAAACATACGGACCAAATCTAGGTCAACTCTTCTTCTGAAACTGATACAAACCACAGTTCCTCTAACATGCAATGCTTTCCAGTTAAGAGTGAGAAACTTGTGAGCTTCGTGAACGATGTAGCTTCCTTAGAGCAGAGAAGTGACTTAGTTTACCTGAACACATGTCTTGATTGTAGGAAGACACAGAGCCTGGGATTTAACTCCATTTCTCAAGGGAAACACACAGCACAGTTCTCATCCATGAAACACACTCTGCTTTAGAGCAAGAAGCACGCTCTTGCTTTCTGAGAGTCTCTAATACAGCAGGAAACTTGACTGTGGTCAGAACAAAATAACGGTGTTTCCTACTGTACAGACCATATCTAGGTCAACCCTTCTTCTGAAACTAATACAAACCACAGTTCCTCTAACATACAATGTTTTCCAGTTAAGTGGGAGAAACGTGTGAGCTTCGGGAACAATGTAGCTGCCTTTGATCGGAAAAGTGACTGAGTTTACCCGAAAAGATGTCCTGCTTGTAGGAAGACTCAGAGCCTGGAATTTAACTCCATTTCTGAAGGGAAACACAAAGCATAGTTCTCATCCATGAAACACACTCTGCTTTAGAGCAAGAAGCACGCTCATGCTTTCTAAGAATCTCTAATAGAGCAGGAAACGTGACTGTGGTCAGAACAAAAAAACGGAGTTTCCTAAACATACGGACCATATCTAGGTCAACTCTTCTTCTGAAATTGATACAAACCACAGTTCCTCTAACATGCAATGCTTTCAAGTTAAGAGTGAGAAACTTGTGAGCTTCGTGAACGATGTAGCTTCCTTAGAGCTGAGAAGTGAGTGAGTTTACCTGAAAAGATGTCTTGCTTGTAGGTAGACACAGAGCCTGGGATTTAACTCCATTTCTGAAGGGAAACACAGAGCATAATTCTCATCCATGAAACACACTCTGCTTTAGAGCACGAAGCATGCTCTTAATTTCTAGAGTCTCTAATAGAGCCAGAAATATGACGGAGCTCAAACAAAATAACGGTGTTTCCTTCATTACGGACCATTGCTTGTTCAACGCTGCTTCTGAAACTGATACAAACCACAAGTCATCTAACATCCAATGCTTTTCAGCTAAGAGCAG
This sequence comes from Onychomys leucogaster, assembly GCA_949786385.1. Taxonomy (NCBI): domain Eukaryota; kingdom Metazoa; phylum Chordata; class Mammalia; order Rodentia; family Cricetidae; genus Onychomys; species Onychomys leucogaster. Next base: position 2,073,311 of record CATKUP010000082.1, read on the forward strand.
GAAACGTGTGAGCTTCGTAAACGATTTATATTCATTTGAGCTGAAAAGTGACTGCGTTTACCTGAAATGATGTCTTGCTTGTAGGAAGACACGGGGCCTGGAATTTAACTCCATTTCTGAAGGGAAACACACAGCACAGTTCTCATCCATGAAACACACCCTACTTTAGAGCAAGAAGCACGCTCTTGCTTTCAAAGTGTCTCTAATACAGCAGGAAACGTGACTGTTGTCAGAACAAAATAACAGTGTTTCCTACACATACGGACCATATCTCGGTCAACTCTTCTTCTGAAACTGATAAAAACCACAGTTCCATTAACATGCAATGCTTTCAAGTTAAGAGCGAGAAACGTGTGAGCTTCATGAACGATGTAGCTTCCTTTGAGCTGAAAAGTGACTGAGTTTACATGAAAAGATGTCTTGCTTGTAGGAAGACACAGAGCCTGGGATTTAACTCCATTTCTGAAGGGAAACACACAGCACAGTTCTCATCCATGAAAAACACTCTGCTTTAGAGCAAGAAGCATGATCTTGCTTTCTAGAGTCTCTAAAAGAGCCAGAAACTTGAGGGTACTCATAAAAAAAGAACGGTGTTTCCTACACTTACGGACCATTGCTAGTTCAACTCTGCTTCTCAAACTGATACAAAGCACAAGTCATCTAACATGCAATGCTTTTCAGTTAAGACGAGAAACGTGTGAGCTTTGTAAACGATTTATATTCATTTGAGCTGAAAATTGACTGCATTTACCTGAAATTATGTCTTGTTGTAGGAAGACACAGAGCCTGGGATTTAACTCCATTTCTGAAGGGAAACACAAAGCACAGTTCTCATCCATGAAACACACTCTGCTTTAGAGCAGGAAGCACGCTCTTGCTTTCTGAGAGTCTCTATTATAGCAGGAAACGTGACTCTGGTCAGAACAAAATAACGGTGTTTCCTACTGTACAGACCATATCTAGGTCAACTCTTCTTCTGAAACTGATACAAACCACAGTTCCTCCAACATGCAATGCTTTCCAGTTAAGAGCAAGAAACGTGTGAGCTTCGTGAACGATGTAGCTTCCTTTGAGCTGAAAAGTGACTGAGTTTACCCGAAAAGATATCTGGATGTAGGAAGAAACAGAGCCTGGGATTTAACTCCATTTCTGAAGGGAAAAACACAGCACAGTTCTCATCCATGAAACACACTCTCCTTTAGAGCACGAAGCATGCTCTTACTTTCTAGAGTCTCTAATAGAGCCAGAAACATGAGGGTGCTCAAACAAAATAACGGTGTTTCCTTCATTACGGACAATTGCTAGTTCAACTCTGCTTCTGAAACTGATACAAACCACAAGTCATCTAACATCCAATGCTTTTCAGCTAAGAGCAAGAAAGGTGTGAGCTTCATAAACAATTTATATTCATTTGAGCTGAAAAAGCGACTGCGTTTACCTGAAATGGTGTCTTGCTTATAGGAAGACACAGAGTCTTGAAATTAATTTCATTTCTGATGGGAAACACACAGCACAGTAATCATCCATGAAACACACTATGCTTTAGAGCAAGAAGCATGCTCTTGCTTTCCAGAGTCTCTAATAGAACTTAAACTTGAGGGTACTCAGAACAAAAGAACGGTGTTTCCTACACATACGGACCATTGCTAGTTCAACTCTGCTTCTGAAACTGATGCAAACCACAGGTCCACTAACATCCAAGGCTTTACAGTTAAGAGCAAGAAACGTGTGAGCTTCTTGAATGATTTAGCTTTGTTTGAGCTGAAAGGTGACTAAGTTTACGTGATACGAAGTTTTGCTTTTAGGAAGATACAGAGCCTGGAATTTAACTCCATTTCTGAAGGGAAACACACAGCACACTTCTCATCTATGAAACACACTCTACTTTAGAGCAAGAAGCACGCGCTTGCATTCTAAGAGTCTCTAATACAGCAGGAAACGTGACTGTGGTCAGAACAAAATAACGGTATTTCCTACACATACGGACCATATCTAGGTCAACTGTTCTTCTGAAACTGATACAAACCACACTTCCTCTAACATGCAATTCTTTCCAGTTAAGAGCGAGAAACGTGTGAGCTTCGTGAACGATGTAGCTCTCTTTGAGCTGAAAAGTGACTGAGTTTACCTGAAAAGATGTCTTGCTTGTAGGAAGATACAGAGCCTGGGATTTAAATCCATTTCTGAAGGGAAACAAACAGCACAGTTATAATCCATGAAACACACTCTGCTTTAGAGCATGAAGCATGCTATTGATTTCTAGATTCTCTAATGGAGCCAGAAACATGAGGGTGCTCTGAACAAAATAACGGTGTTTCCTACATATACGGAACATTGCTAGTTCAACTCTGCTTCTGAAACTGATCCAAACCACAAGTCATCTAACATCCAATGCTTTTCAGTTAATAGCAAGTAACGTGTGACCTTCGTAAACAATTTATATTCATTTGAGCTGAAAATTGACTTCGTTTACCTGAAATGATGTCCTGCTTGTAGGAAGACACAGAGCCTGGGATTTAACTCCATTTCTGAAGGGAAACACACAGCACAGTTCTCACGAGGAAACACACTCTGCATATAGGAAGAAGCACGCTCTTGCTTTCTAGAGTCTCTAATAGTGCAGGAAATGTGAGTGTGCTCAGAACAAAAAAACGGTGTTTCCTACACATACGGACCATAGCTAGTTCAACTCTGCTTCTGAAACTGATACACACCACAGTTCCTCTAACATGCAATGCTTTCCAGTTAAGAGTGAGAAACTTGTGAGCTTCGTGAATGATGTAGCTTCCTTAGAGCTGAAAAGTGACTTAGTTTACCTGAAAACATGTCTTGCTTGTAGGAAGACACAGAGCCTGGGATTTAACTCCATTTCTGAAGGGAAACACACAGCACAGTTCTCATCCATGAAACACACTCTGCTTTAGAGCTCGAAGCATTCTCTTGCTTTCTAGAGTCTCTAATAGAGCCAGAAACATGAGGGTGCTCTGAACAAAATAACGGTTTTTCCTACACATATGGATCATTTCTAGTTCAACTCTGCTTCTGAAACTGACCCCAACAATAAGTCATCTAACATCCAATGCTTTTCAGTTAAGAGCGAGAAACGTGTGATCTTCCTAAACGATTTATTTTCATTTGAGCTGAAAAGTGACTGCGTTTTCCTGAAATGATGTCTTGCTTGTAGGAAGACACAGAGCCTGGTATTTAACTCCATTTCTGAAGGGAAACACACAGCACAGTTCTCATCCATGAAACACACTCTGCTTTAGAGCAAGAAGCACGCTCTTGCTTTCTACGAGTCTCTAATAGAGCAGGAAACGTGACTGTGTTCAGAACAAAATAATGGTGTTTCCTACACATACGGACCATACCTAGGTCAACTCTTCTTCTGAAACTGATACAAACCACACTTCCTCTAACATGCAATGATTTCCTGTTAAGAGCGAGAAACGTGTGAGTTTCGTGAACGATGTAGCTTCCTTTGAGCTGAAAAGTGACTGAGTTTACCTGAAAAGATGTCTGGCTTGAAGGAAGATACAGAGCCTGGGATTTAACTCCATTTCTGAAGGGAAACACACAGCACAGTTCTCTCGAGGAAACACACTCTGCTTTAGAACAAGAAGCACATTCTTGCTTTCTAGAGTCTCTAATAGTGCAGGAAATGTGAGTGCGCTCAGAACAAAAGAAGGGTGTTTCCTACACATACGGACCATAGCTAGTTCAACTCTGTTTCTGAAACTGATACAAACCACATTTCCTCTAACATGAAATGCTTTCCAGTTAAGAGTGAGAAACTTGTGAGCTTCGTGAATGAAGTAGCTTCCTTAGAGCTGAAAAGTGACTTAGTTTACCTGAAAACTTTTCTTGCTTGTAGGAAGACACAGAGCCTGGGATTTAACTCCATTTCTGAAGTGAAACACACAGCACAGTTCTCATCCATGAAACACACTCTGCTTTAGAGCAAGAAGCACGCTCTTTCTTTCTAAGAGTCTCTAATAGAGCAGGAAACGTGACTGTGTTCAGAACAAAATAACGGTGTTTGCTACACATACGGACCATATCTAGGTCAACTCTTCTTCTGAAACTGACATAAACCACAGTTCCTCTAACATGCAATGCTTTGCAGTTAAGAGTGAGAACCTTGTGAGCTTCGTAAACGATTTATATTCATTTGAGCTGAAAAGTGACTGTGTATACCAGAAATGATGTCTTGCTTATAGGCAGACAGAGAGCCTGGAATTTAATTCCATTTCTGAACAGAAACACACAGCACAGTACTCATCCATGAAACACACTCTGCTTTAGGGAAAGAAGCATGCTCTTGCATTCCAGAGTCTCTAATAGAGCCAGAAACATGAGGGTACTCTGAACAAAAGAACGGTGTTTCCTACACATACGGACCATTGCTAGTTCAACTCTGCTTCTGAAACTGATACACACCACAGGTCCTCTAACATCCAACGCTTTACAGTTAGGAGCAAGAAACGTGTGAGCTACGTGAACGATTTATATTCAATTGAGCTGAAAATTGACTGCGTTTACCTGAAATGATGTCTGGCTTGTAGGAAGACACAGAGCCGGGGATTTAACTCCATTTCTGAAGGGAAACACACAGCACAGTTCTCACGAGGAAACACACTCTGCGTATAGGAAGAAGCACGCTCTTGCTTTCTAGAGTCTCTAATAGAGCAATAAACTTGAGTGTGCTCAGAACAAAAGAACGGAGTTTCCTACACATACGGACCACTGCTAGATAAACTCTGATTCTGAAACTGATACAAACCACATGTCATCTAACATCCAATGCTTTTCAGTTAAGAGTGAGAAACGTGTGATCTTCATAAATGATGTAGCTTCCTTTGAGCTGAAAAGTGACTTCGTGTTCCTGAAATGATGTCTTGCTTGTAGGAAGACACAGAGCCTGGAATTTAACTCCATTTCTGAAGGGAAACACACAGCAGAGTTCTCATCCATGAAACACACTCTGCTTTAGAGCAAGAAGCACACTCTTGCTTTCTAAGTGTCTCTAATACAGCAGGAAACGTGACTGTGGTCAGAACAAAAATAACGGTGGTTCCTACACATACGGACTATTGCTTGTTCAACTCTTCTTCTGCAACTGATACAATCCACAGTTCCTCTAACATGCAATGCTTTCCTGTTAAGAGTGAGAAACTTGTGAGCTTCGTGAATGATGTAGCTTCCTTAGAGCTGAAAAGTGACTTCTTTTACCTGAAAACATGTCTTGATGTAGGAAGACACAGAGCGTGGGATTTAACTCCATTTCTGAAGGGAAACACACAGCACTGTTCTCATCCATGAAACACACTCTGCTTTAGAGCAAGAAGTACACTCTTCCTTTCTAAGAGGCTCTAATAGATCAGGAAACGTGACTGTGGACAGAACAAAAGAACGGTGTTTCCTACACATACGGACCATATCTAGGTCAACTCTTCTTCTGAAACTGATACAAACCACACTGCCTCTAACATGCAATGCTTTCCAATTAAGAGCGAGAAACTTGTGAGCTTTGTGAATGATGTAGCTTCCTTTGAGCTGAAAAGTGACTTAGTTTACCTGAAAATATGTCTTGCCTGTAGGAAGACACAGAACCTAGGATTTAACTCCATTTCTGAAGGGAAACACACAGCACAGTTCTCATCCATGAAATACACTCTGCTTTAGAGCAAGAAGCACACTCTTGCTTTCTAAGAGTCTCTAATACAGCAGGAAAAGTGACTGTGGTCATAACAAAATAACGGTGTTTCCTGCACGTACGGTCCATATCTAGGTCAACTCTTCTTCTGAAACTGATACAAACCACACTTCCTCTAACATGCAATTCTTTCCAGTTAAGAGCAAGAAACGTGTGATCTTCTTGAACGATGTAGCTTCCTTTGAGCTGAAAAGTGACTTAGTTTACCTGAAAAGATGTCTTGCTTGTAGGAAGATGCAGAGCCTGGGATTTAAATCCACTTCTGAAGGGAAACAAACAGCACAGTTGTCATCCATGAAACACACTCTGCCTTAGAGCATGAATCATGCTCTTGATTTCTAGATTCTCTAATGGAGCCAGAAACATGAGGGTGCTCTGAGCAAAATAAAGGTGTTTCCTACATATACGGACCATTGCTAGTTCCACTCTGCTTCTGAAACTGATCCAAAGCACAAGTCATCTAACATCCAATGCTTTTCAGTTAAGAGCAAGTAACGTGTGACATTTGTAAACGATTTATATTCATTTGAGCTGAAAATTTACTGCGTTTACCTGAAATGATGTCTTGCTTGTAGGAAGACACAGAGCCTGGGAATTATCTCCATTTCTGAAGGGAAACACACAGCACAGTTCTCACGAGGAAACACACTCTGCGTATAGGAAGAAGCACGCTCTTGCTTTCTAGAGTCTCTAATAGTGCAGGAAACGTGAGTGTGCTCAGAACAAAAGAACGGTGTTTCCTACACATACGGACCATAGCTAGTTCAACTCTGCTTCTAAAACTGATACAAACCACAGTTCCTCTAACATGCAATGCTTTCCAGTTAAGAGTGAGAAACTTGTGAGCTTCGTGAATGATGTAGCTTCCTTTGATCTGAAAAGTTACTTAGTTTACCTGAAAAGATGTCTTCCTTGTAGGAAGATACAGAACCTGGGATTTAATTCCTTTTCTGAAGGGAAAGACACAGCACAGTTTCATCCATGAAACACACTCTGCTTTAGAGCACGAAGCATGCTCTTGCTTTCTACAGTCTCTAATAGAGCAGGAAACGTGAGTGTGCTCAGAACAAAAGAACGGTGTTTCCTACACATATGGACCATTGCTAGTTCAACTCTGCTTCTGAAACTGATACAAACCACAAGTCATCTAACATCCAATGTTTTTCAGTTAAGAGTGAGAAATGAGTGATCTTCGTAAACGATTTATATTCATTTGAGCCTAAAAGTGACTGTGTTTTCCTGAAATGATGTCTTCCTTTTAGGAAGACACAGAGCCTGGAATTTAACTCCATTTCTGAAGGGAAACACACAGCACAGTTCTCACGAAGAAACACACTCTGCGTATAGGAAGAAGCACGCTCTTGCTTTCTAAGTGTCTCTAATAGAGCAGGAAGCGTGACTGTGGTCAGAACAAAATAACGGTGTTTCCTACACATACGGACCATATCTAGGTCAACTCTTCTTCTGAAACTGATACAAACCACAGGTCCTCTAACATGCAATGCTTTCCAGTTAAGAGTGAGAAACTTGTGAGCTTCGTGAACGATGTAGGTTCCTTAGAGCTGAAAAGTGACTGAGTTTACCTGAAAAGATTTCTTGCTTGTAGGAAGATACAGAGTCTGGGATTTAAATCCATTTCTGAAGGGAAACACACACCACAGTTCTCATCCATGAAACACACTCTGCTTTAGAGCACGAAGCATGCTCTTGCTTTCTAGAGTCTCTAATAGAGCCAGAAACATGAGGATGCTCTGAACAAAAAACGGTGTTTCCGACATATACGGACCATTGCTAGTTCAACTCTGCTTCTGAAACTGATAGAGACCACAAGTCATCTAACATCCAATGATTTTCAGTTAAGAGCAAGTACCGTGTGATCTTCATAAACGATGTAGTTACCTTTGAGCTGAATATTGACTTAGTTTACCTGAAAAGATGTCTTGCTTGTAGGAAGACACAGAGCCTGGTATTTAATTCCATTTCTGAAGGGAAACACACAGCAGAGTTCTCATCGATGAAACACACTCTGCTTTAGAACACGAAGCATGCTCTTGCTTTCTAGAGTCTTTAATAGTGCAGGAAACGTGAGTGAGCTCAGAACAAAAGAACGGTGTTTCCTACACATACAGACCATAGCTAGTTCAACTCTGCTTCTGAAACTGATACAAACCACAAGTCATCTAACATCCAATGCTTTTCAGTTAAGAGTGAGAAACGTGTGATCTTCGTAAACGATTTATATTCATTTGAGCTGAAAAGTGACTGTGTTTTCCTGATAAGATGTCTTGCTTGTAGGAAGACACAGAGCCTGGGATTTAACTCCACTTCTGAAGGGAAACACACAGCACAATTCTCATCCATGAAACACACTCTGCTTTAGAGCAAGAAGCAAGCTCTTGCTTTCTAAGTGTCTCTAATAGAGGAGGAAACGTGACTGTGGTCAGAACAAAATAACGGTGTTTCCTACACATACAGACCATATCTAGGTCAACTCTTCTTCTGAAACTGATACAAACCACAGTTCCTCTAACATGCAATGCTTTCCAGATAAGAGTGAGAAACTTGTTAGCTTCGTGAACGATGTAGGTTCCTTAGAGCTGAAAAGTGTCTTAGTTTACCTGAAAATATGTCTTGCTTGTAGGAAGACACAGAGCCTGGAATTTAACTCCATTTCTGAAGGGAAACACTCAGCAGAGTTCTCATCGATGAAACACACTCTGCTTTAGAGCAAGAAGCACACTCTTGCTTTCTAAGAATCACTAATAGAGCAGGAAACGTGACTGTGGTCAGAACAAAATAACGGTGTCTCCTACACATACGGACCATTGCTTGTTCAACTCTTCTTCTGAAACTGATACAATCCACAGTTCCTCTAACATGCAATGCTTTCCAGTCAAGAGTGAGAAACTTGTGAGCTTCGTGAATGATGTAGCTTCCTTAGAGCTGAAAAGTGACTTCTTTTACCTGAAAACATGTCTTGATGTAGGAAGACACAGAGCGTGGGATTTAACTCCATTTCTGAAGGGAAACACACAGCACAGTTCTCATCCATGAAACACTCTCTGCTTTAGTGCACGAAGCATGCTCTTGCTTTCTAGAGTCTCTAATAGAGCAGGAAACGTGAGTGAGCTCAGAACAAAAGAACGGTGTTTCCTACACATACAGACCATAGCTAGTTCAACTCTGCTTCTGAAACTGATACAAACCACAAGTCATCTAACATCCAATGCTTTTCCTTTAAGAGTGAGAATCTTGTGATCTTCGTAAACGATGTAGCTTCCTTTGAGCTGAAAAGTGACTTGGTTTACCTGAAAAGATATCTTGCATGTAGGAAGATAGAGAGCCTGGGATTTAACTCCATTTCTAAAGGGAAACACACAGCACAGTTCTCATCCATGAAACACACTCTGCTTTAGAGCAAGAAGCACACTCTTCCTTTCTAAGAGGCTCTAATAGATCAGGAAACGTGACTGTGGACAGAACAAAATAACGGAGTTTCCTACACATACGGACCATATCTAGGTCAACTCTTCTTCTGAAACTGATACAAACCACACTTCCTCTAACATGCAATGCTTTCCAGTTAAGAGTGAGAAACTTGTGAGCTTTTTGAATGATGTAGCTTCCTTAGAGCTGAAAAGTGACTTAGTTTAACTGAAAACATGTCTTGCTTGTAGGAAGACACAGATCCTGGGATTTAACTCCATTTCTGAAGGGAAACACACAGCACAGTTCTCACGAGGAAACACACTCTGCGTATAGGAAGAAGCACGCTCTTGCTTTCTAGAATCTCTAATAGAGCAAGAAACTTGAGTGTGCTCAGAACAAAAGAACAGAGATTCCTACACATACGTACAACTGCTAGATCAACTCTGATTCTGAAACTGATACAAACCACAAGTCATCTAACATCCAATGATTTTCATTTAAGAGTGAGAAACGTGTGATCTTCGTAAACGATGTAGCTTCCTTTGAGCTGAAAAGTGACTGAGTTTACCTGAAAAGATGTCTTGCTTGTAGGAAGATACAGTTCCTGGGATTTAAATCTATTTCTGAAGGGAAACACACAGCACAGTTCTCATCCATGTAACACTCTCTGCTTTAGAGCACGAAGCATGCTCTTGCTTTCTAGATTCTCTAATACAGCAGGAAACGTGAGTGAGCTCAGAACAAAAGAACGGTGTTTCCTACACATACAGACCATAGCTAGTTCAACTCTGCTTCTGAAACTGATACAAACCACAAGTCATCTAACATCCAATGCTTTTCAGTTAAGAGTGAGAAACGTGTGATCTTCGTAAACGATTTATATTCATTTGAGCTGAAAAGTGACTGTGTTTTCCTGATAAGATGTCTTGCTTGTAGGAAGACACAGAGCCTGGGATTTAACTCCACTTCTGAAGGGAAACACACAGCACAATTCTCATCCATGAAACACACTCTGCTTTAGAGCAAGAAGCAAGCTCTTGCTTTCTAAGTGTCTCTAATAGAGGAGGAAACGTGACTGTGGTCAGAACAAAATAACGGTGTTTCCTACACATACAGACCATATCTAGGTCAACTCTTCTTCTGAAACTGATACAAACCACAGTTCCTCTAACATGCAATGCTTTCCAGATAAGAGTGAGAAACTTGTTAGCTTCGTGAACGATGTAGGTTCCTTAGAGCTGAAAAGTGTCTTAGTTTACCTGAAAATATGTCTTGCTTGTAGGAAGACACAGAGCCTGGAATTTAACTCCATTTCTGAAGGGAAACACTCAGCAGAGTTCTCATCGATGAAACACACTCTGCTTTAGAGCAAGAAGCACACTCTTGCTTTCTAAGAATCACTAATAGAGCAGGAAACGTGACTGTGGTCAGAACAAAATAACGGTGTCTCCTACACATACGGACCATTGCTTGTTCAACTCTTCTTCTGAAACTGATACAATCCACAGTTCCTCTAACATGCAATGCTTTCCAGTCAAGAGTGAGAAACTTGTGAGCTTCGTGAATGATGTAGCTTCCTTAGAGCTGAAAAGTGACTTCTTTTACCTGAAAACATGTCTTGATGTAGGAAGACACAGAGCGTGGGATTTAACTCCATTTCTGAAGGGAAACACACAGCACAGTTCTCATCCATGAAACACTCTCTGCTTTAGTGCACGAAGCATGCTCTTGCTTTCTAGAGTCTCTAATAGAGCAGGAAACGTGAGTGAGCTCAGAACAAAAGAACGGTGTTTCCTACACATACAGACCATAGCTAGTTCAACTCTGCTTCTGAAACTGATACAAACCACAAGTCATCTAACATCCAATGCTTTTCCTTTAAGAGTGAGAATCTTGTGATCTTCGTAAACGATGTAGCTTCCTTTGAGCTGAAAAGTGACTTGGTTTACCTGAAAAGATATCTTGCTTGTAGGAAGATAGAGAGCCTGGGATTTAACTCCATTTCTAAAGGGAAACACACAGCACAGTTCTCATCCATGAAACACACTCTGCTTTAGAGCAAGAAGCACACTCTTCCTTTCTAAGAGGCTCTAATAGATCAGGAAACGTGACTGTGGACAGAACAAAATAACGGAGTTTCCTACACATACGGACCATATCTAGGTCAACTCTTCTTCTGAAACTGATACAAACCACACTTCCTCTAACATGCAATGCTTTCCAGTTAAGAGTGAGAAACTTGTGAGCTTTTTGAATGATGTAGCTTCCTTAGAGCTGAAAAGTGACTTAGTTTAACTGAAAACATGTCTTGCTTGTAGGAAGACACAGATCCTGGGATTTAACTCCATTTCTGAAGGGAAACACACAGCACAGTTCTCACGAGGAAACACACTCTGCGTATAGGAAGAAGCACGCTCTTGCTTTCTAGAATCTCTAATAGAGCAAGAAACTTGAGTGTGCTCAGAACAAAAGAACAGAGATTCCTACACATACGTACAACTGCTAGATCAACTCTGATTCTGAAACTGATACAAACCACAAGTCATCTAACATCCAATGATTTTCATTTAAGAGTGAGAAACGTGTGATCTTCGTAAACGATGTAGCTTCCTTTGAGCTGAAAAGTGACTGAGTTTACCTGAAAAGATGTCTTGCTTGTAGGAAGATACAGTTCCTGGGATTTAAATCTATTTCTGAAGGGAAACACACAGCACAGTTCTCATCCATGTAACACTCTCTGCTTTAGAGCACGAAGCATGCTCTTGCTTTCTAGATTCTCTAATACAGCAGGAAACGTGAGTGAGCTCAGAACAAAAGAACGGTGTTTCCTACACATACAGACCATAGCTAGTTCAACTCTGCTTCTGAAACTGATACAAACCACAAGTCATCTAACATCCAATGCTTTTCAGTTAAGAGTGAGAAACGTGTGATCTTCGTAAACGATTTATATTCATTTGAGCTGAAAAGTGACTGTGTTTTCCTGATAAGATGTCTTGCTTGTAGGAAGACACAGAGCCTGGGATTTAACTCCATTTCTGAAGGGAAACACACAGCACAATTCTCATCCATGAAACACACTCTGCTTTAGAGCAAGAAGCAAGCTCTTGCTTTCTAAGTGTCTCTAATAGAGTAGGAAACGTGACTGTGGTCAGAACAAAATAACGGTGTTTCCTACACATACAGACCATATCTAGGTCAACTCTTCTTCTGAAACTGATACAAACCACAGTTCCTCTAACATGCAATGCTTTCCAGATAAGAGTGAGAAACTTGTTAGCTTCGTGAACGATGTAGGTTCCTTAGAGCTGAAAAGTGTCTTAGTTTACCTGAAAATATGTCTTGCTTGTAGGAAGACACAGAGCCTGGAATTTAACTCCATTTCTGAAGGGAAACACTCAGCAGAGTTCTCATCGATGAAACACACTCTGCTTTAGAGCAAGAAGCACACTCTTGCTTTCTAAGACTCACTAATAGAGCAGGAAACGTGACTGTGGTCAGAACAAAATAACGGTGTCTCCTACACATACGGACCATTGCTTGTTCAACTCTTCTTCTGAAACTGATACAATCCACAGTTCCTCTAACATGCAATGCTTTCCAGTTAAGAGTGAGAAACTTGTGAGCTTCGTGAATGATGTAGCTTCCTTAGAGCTGAAAAGTGACTTCTTTTACCTGAAAACATGTCTTGATGTAGGAAGACACAGAGCGTGGGATTTAACTCCATTTCTGAAGGGAAACACACAGCACAGTTCTCATCCATGAAACACTCTCTGCTTTAGTGCACGAAGCATGCTCTTGCTTTCTAGAGTCTCTAATAGAGCAGGAAACGTGAGTGAGCTCAGAACAAAAGAACGGTGTTTCCTACACATACAGACCATAGCTAGTTCAACTCTGCTTCTGAAACTGATACAAACCACAAGTCATCTAACATCCAATGCTTTTCAGTTAAGAGTGAGAAACGTGTGATCTTCGTAAACGATTTATATTCATTTGAGCTGAAAAGTGACTGTGTTTTCCTGATATGATGTCTTGCTTGTAGGAAGACACAGATCCTGGGATTTAACTCCATTTCTGAAGGGAAACACACAGCACAGATCTCATCCATGAAACACACTCTGCTTTAGAGCAAGAAGCACGCTCTTGCTTTCTAAGTGTCTCTAATAGAGCAGGAACCGTGACTGTGGTCAGAACAAAATAACGGTGTTTCCTACACATACGGACCATATCTAGGTCAACTCTTCTTCTGAAACTGATACAAATCAGTTCCTCTAACATGCAATGCTTTCCAGTTAAGAGTGAGAAACTTGTGAGCTTCGTGAACGATGTAGGTTCCTTAGAGCTGAAAAGTGACTGAGTTTACCTGAAAAGATTTCTTGCTTGTAGGAAGATACAGATTCTGGGATTTAAATGCATTTATGAAGGGAAACACACAGCACAGTTCTCATCCATGAAACACACTCTGCTTTAGAGCACGAAGCATGCTCTTGCTTTCTAGAGTCTCTAATAGAGCCAGAAACATGAGGATGCTCTGAAAAAAAACGGTGTTTCCTACATATACGGACCTTTGCTAGTTCAACTCTGCTTCTGAAACTGATAGAGACCGCAAGTCATCTAACATCCAATGCTTTTCAGTTAAGAGCAAGTACCGTGTGATCTTCATAAACGATGTAGCTACCTTTGAGCTGAAAATTGACTTAGTTTACCTGAAAAGATGTCTTGCTTGTAGGAAGACACAGAGCCTGGTATTTAACTCCATTTCTGAAGGGAAACACACAGCCCAGTTCTCATCGATGAAACACACTCTGCTTTAGAGCAAGAAGCACACTCTTGCTTTCTAAGAATCACTAATAGAACAGGAAACGTGACTGTGGTCAGAAAAAAATAACGGTGTTTCCTACACGTACGGACCATTGCTTGTTCAACTCTTCCTCTGAAACTGATACAATCCACAGTTCCTCTAACATACAATGCTTTCCAGTTAAGAGTGAGAAACTTGTGAGCTTTGTGAATGATGTAGATTCCTTAGAGCTGAAAAGTGACTTTTTTTACCTGAAAACATGTCTTGATGTAGGAAGACACAGAGAGTGGGATTTAACTGCATTTCTGAAGGGAAACACACAGCACAGTTCTCATCCATGAAACACACTCTGCTTTAGAGCAAGAAGCACGCTCTTGCTTTCTAAGAGTCTCTAATAGAGCAGGAAACGTGACTGTGGTCAGAAGAAAATAAAGGTGTTTCCTACACATACGGACCATATCTAGGTCAACTATTCTTCTGAAACTGATACAAACCACAATTCCTCTAACATGTAATTCTTTCCAGTTAAGAGCGAGAAACGTATGTGCTTCATGAATGATGTTGCTTCCTTTGAGCTGAAAAGTAACTGAGATTACCTGAAAATATGTCTTGCTTGTAGGAAGATACAGAGCCTGGGATTTCACTCCATTTCTGAAGGGAAACACACAGCAGAGTTCTCATCCATGAAACACACTCTGCTTTAGAACACTAAGCATGCTCTTGCTTTCTAGAGTCTCTAATAGAGCAGGAAACGTGAGTGAGCTCAGAACAAAAGAACGGTGTTTCCTACACATACGGACCATAGCTAGTTCAACTCTGCTTCTGAAACTGATACAAACCACAAGTCATCTAACATCCAATGCTTTTCATTTAAGAGTGAGAAACGTGTGATCTTCGTAAACGATTTATATTCATTTGAGCTGAAAAGTGACTGCGTTTTCCTGAAATGATGTCTTGCTTGTAGGAAGACAAAGAGCCTGGATTTAACTCCATTTCTGTTGTGAAACACACAGCAGAGTTCTCATCGATGAAACACACTCTGCTTTAGAGCAAGAAGCACACTCTTGCTTTCTAAGAATCACTCATAGAGCAGGAAACGTGACTGTGGTCAGAACAAAATAACGGTGTTTCCTACACATACGGACCACTGCGAGTTCAACTCTGATTCTGAAACTGATACAAACCACAAGTCAGCTAACATCCAATGCTTTTCATTTAAGAGTGAGAATCTTGTGATCTTCGTAAACGATGTAGCTTCCTTTGAGCTGAAAAGTGACTTGGTTTACCTGAAAAGATATCTTGCATGTAGGAAGATAGAGAGCCTGGGATTTAACTCCATTTCTGAAGGGAAACACACAGCACAGTTCTCATCCATGAAACACACTCTGCTTTAGAGCAAGAAGCACACTCTTCCTTTCTAAGAGGCTCTAATAGATCAGGAAACGTGACTGTGGACAGAACAAAATAACGGAGTTTCCTACACATACGGACCATATCTAGGTCAACTCTTCTTCTGAAACTGATACAAACCACACTTCCTCTAACATGCAATGCTTTCCAGTTAAGAGTGAGAAACTTGTGAGCTTTTTGAATGATGTAGCTTCCTTAGAGCTGAAAACTGACTTAGTTTACCTGAAAAAATGTCTTGCTTGTAGGAAGACACAGATCTTGGGATTTAACTCCATTTCTGAAGGGAAACACACAGCACAGTTCTCACGAGGAAACACACTCTGCGTATAGGAAGAAGCACACTCTTGCTTTCTAGAATCTCTAATAGAGCAAGAAACTAGAGTGTGCTCATAACAAAAGAACGGAGTTTCCTACACATACGTACAACTGCTAGATCAACTCTGATTCTGAAACTGATACAAACCACAAGTCATCTAACATCCAATGCTTTTCAGTTAAGAGTGAGAAACGTGTGATCTTCGTAAACAATTTATATTCATTTGAGCTGAAAAGTGACTGTGTTTTCCTGATAAGATGTCTTGCTTGTAGGAAGACACAGAGCCTGGGATTTAACTCCATTTCTGAAGGGAGAAACAGAGCACAGTTCTCATCCATGAAACACACTCTGCTTTAGAGCAAGAAGCATGCTCTTGCTTTCTAGTGTCTATAATAGAGCCAGAAACTTGAAAGTGTGCTCATAATAAAAGAACTGTGTTTCCGACTCACAGGGATCATATCTAGTTCAACTCTGCTCCTGAAACTAATACAAACCACAGGTCCTCTAACATTCAATGCTTTTCAGTTAAGAGCAAGAAACTTGTGAGCTTCTTAAACGATTTATACTCATTTGAGCTCAAAAGTGACAAGGTTTTCGTGAAATGATGACTAGCTTGTAGGAAGACACAGAGCCTGGGATTTAGCTCCATTTCTGAGGGGAAACACACAGCACAGTTCTCATCCATGAAACACACTCTGCTTTAGAGCATGAAGCATGCTATTGCTTTCTAGAGTCTCTAATAGAGCCGGAAACATGAGGGTGATCTGAACAAAATAACGGTGTTTCCTACATATACGGACCATTGCTAGTTCAACTCTGCTTCTGAAATTGATACAAACCACAAGTCATATAACATCCAATGCTTTTCAATAAGAGCAAGTAACATGTGAGCTTCGTAAACGATATATATTCATTTGAGCTGATATTTGACTGCGTTTACCTGAAATGATGTCTTGCTTGTAGGTAGACACAGAGCCTGGGATTTAACTCCATTTCTGAAGGGAAACACACAGCACAGTTCTCACGACGAAACACACTCTGCGTATAGGAAGAAGCACGCTCTTACTTTCTAGAGTATCTAATAGTGCAAGAAACATGAGTTTGCTCAGAGCAAAAGAACGGTGTTTCCTATACATACGGACCATATCTATGTCAACTCTTCTTATGAAACTGATACAAACCACAGTGCCTCTAACATGCAATGCTTTCAAGTTAAGAGCGAGAAAGGTGTGAGCTCCCTGAAAGATGTAGCTTCCTTTGAGCTGAAAAGTGACAGAGTTTACCTGAAAAGATGTCTTGCATATAGGAAGACACAGAGCCTGGGATTTAACACTATTTCTTAAGGGAAACACACAGCACAGTTCTCATCCATGAAACACACTCTGCTTTAGAGCACCTAGCATGCACTTGCTTTCTAGAGTCTTTAAAAGAGCCAGAAAATGGAGGGTACTCAGAACAAAAGAACAGTGTTTCCTACACATAGAGACCATTGCTAGTTCAACTCTGCTTCTGAAACTGATACAAACCACAAGTCATCTAACATGCAATTCTTTCCAGTTAAGAGCGAGAAACGTGTGTGCTTCATGAATGATGTTGCTTCCTTTGAGCTGAAAAGTGACTGAGATTACCTGAAAAGATGTCTTGCTTGTAGGAAGATACAGAGCCTGGGATTTCACTACATTTCTGAAGGGAAACACACAGCAGAGTTCTCATCCATGAAACACACTCTGCTTTAGAACACGAAGCATGCTCTTGCTTTCTAGAGTCTCTAATAGAGCAGGAAACGTGAGTGAGCTCAGAACAAAAGAACGGTGTTTCCTACACATACGGACCATAGCTAGTTCAACTCTGCTTCTGAAACTGATACAAACCACAAGTCATCTAACATCCAATGCTTTTCATTTAAGAGTGAGAAACGTGTGATCTTTGTAAACGATTTATATTCATTTGTGCTGAAAAGTGACTGCGTTTTCCTGAAATGATGTCTTGCTTGTAGGAAGACACAGAGCCTGGAATTTAACTCCATTTCTGATGTGAAACACACAGCAGAGTTCTCAACGATGAAACACACTCTGCTTTAGAGCAAGAAGCACACTCTTGCTTTCTAAGTATCACTCATAGAGCAGGAAACGTGACTGTGGTCAGAACAAAATAACGGTGTTTCCTACACATACGGACCACTGCGAGTTCAACTCTGATTCTGAAACTGATACATACCACAAGACATCTAACATCCAATGCTTTTCCTTTAAGAGTGAGAATCTTGTGATCTTCGTATACGATGTAGCCTCCTTTGAGCTTAAAAGAGACTTGGTTTACCTGAAAAGATGTCTTGCTTGTAGGAAGATAGAGAGCCTGGGATTTAACTCCATTTCTGAAGGGAAACACACAACACAGTTCTCATCCATGAAACACACTCTGCTTTAGAGCAAGAAGCACACTCTTCCTTTCTAAGAGGCTCTAATAGATCAGGAAACGTGACTGTGGACAGAACAAAATAACGGTGTTTCCTACACATACGGACCATATCTAGGTCAACTCTTCTTCTGAAACTGATACAAACCACACTTCCTCTAACATGCAATGCTTTCCAGTTAAGAGTGAGAAACTTGTGAGCTTTGTGAATGATGTAGCTTACTTAGAGCTGAAAAGTGACTTAGTTTACCTGAAAACATGTCTTGCTTGTAGGAAGACACAGATCCTGGGATTTAACTCCATTTCTGAAGGGAAACACACAGCACAGTTCTCACGAGGAAACACACTCTGCGTATAGGAAGAAGCACGCTCTTGCTTTCTAGAATCTCTAATAGAGCAAGAAACTTGAGTGTGCTCAGAACAAAGAACGGAGTTTCCTACACATACGTACAACTGCTAGATCAACTCTGATTCTGAAACTGATACAAACCACAAGTCATCTAACATCCAATGCTTTTCATTTAGGAGTGAGAAACGTGTGATCTTCGTAAACGATGTAGCTTCCTTTGAGCTGAAAAGTGACTGAGTTTACCTGAAAAGATGTCTTGCTTGTAGGAAGATACAGTTCCTGAGATTTAAATCCATTTCTGAAGGGAAAAACACAGCACAGTTCTCATCCATGAAACACTCTCTGCTTTAGAGCAAGAAGCACGCTCTTGCTTTCTAAGTGTCTCTAATAGAGCAGGAAACGTGACTGTGGTCAGAACAAAATAACGGTGTTTCCTACACATACAGACCATATCTAGGTCAACTCTTCTTCTGAAACTGATAGAAACCACAGTTCCTCTAACATGCAATGCTTTCCAGATAAGAGTGAGAAACTTGTTAGCTTCGTGAACGATGTAGGTTCCTTAGAGCTGAAAAGTGTCTTAGTTTACCTGAAAATATGTCTTGCTTGTAGGAAGACACAGAGCCTGGGATTTAACTCCATTTCTGAAGGGAAACACACAGTACAGTTCTCATCCATGAAACACACTCTGCTTTAGAGCAAGAGGCACACTCTTGCTTTGTAAGTGTCTCTAGTAGAACAGGAACCGTGACTGTGGTCAGAACAAAATAACGGTGTTTCCTACACATACGGACCATATCTAGGTCAACTCTTCTTCTGAAACATACAAACCACAGTTCCATTAACATGCAAAGCTTTCCAGTTAAGAGCGAGAATCGTGTGAGCTACGTGAACAATGTAGCTTCCTTTGAGCTGAAAAGTGAGTGAGTTTACCTGAAAAGATGTCTTGCTTGTAGGAAGATACAGAGCCTGGGATTTAACTCCATTTCTGAAGGGAGAAACAGAGCACAGTTCTCATCCATGAAACACACTCTGCTTTAGAGCAAGAAGCATGCTCTTGCTTTCTAGAGTCTATAATAGAGCCAGAAACTTGAAAGTGTGCTCATAATAAAAGAACTGTGTTTCCTACTCACAGGGATCATATCTAGTTCAACTCTGCTCCTGAAACTAATACAAACCACAGGTCCTCTAACATTCAATGCTTTTCAGTTAAGAGCAAGAAACTTGTGAGCTTCTTAAACGATTTATACTCATTTGAGCTCAAAAGTGACAAGGTTTTCATGAAATGATGACTAGCTTGTAGGAAGACACAGAGCCTGGGATTTAGCTCCATTTCTGAGGGGAAACACACAGCACAGTTCTCATCCATGAAACACACTCTGCTTTAGAGCATGAAGCATGCTATTGCTTTCTAGAGTCTCTAATAGAGCCGGAAACATGAGGGTGATCTGAACAAAATAACGGTGTTTCCTACATATACGGACCATTGCTAGTTCAACTCTGCTTCTGAAATTGATACAAACCACAAGTCATCTAACATCCAATGCTTTTCAATAAGAGCAAGTAACATGTGAGCTTCGTAAACGATATATATTCATTTGAGCTGATATTTGACTGCGTTTACCTGAAATGATGTCTTGCTTGTAGGTAGACACAGAGCCTGGGATTTAACTCCATTTCTGAAGGGAAACACACAGCACAGTTCTCACGAGGAAACACACTCTGCGTATAGGAAGTAGCACGCTCTTACTTTCTAGAGTCTCTAATAGTGCAAGAAACATGAGTTTGCTCAGAGCAAAAGAACGGTGTTTCCTATACATACGGACCATATCTATGTCAACTCTTCTTCTGAAACTGATACAAACCACAGTGCCTCTAACATGCAATGCTTTCAAGTTAAGAGCGAGAAACGTGTGAGCTCCCTGAACGATGTAGCTTCCTTTGAGCTGAAAAGTGACAGAGTTTACCTGAAAAGATGTCTTGCATATAGGAAGACACAGAGCCTGGGATTTAACTCTATTTCTTAAGGTAAACACACAGCACAGTTCTCATCTATGAAACACACTCTGCTTTAGAGCACCTAGCATGCACTTGCTTTCTAGAGTCTTTAATAGAGCCAGAAAATGGATGTTACTCAGAACAAAAGAACAGTGTTTCCTACACATAGAGACCATTGCTAGTTCAACTCTGCTTCTGAAACTGATACAAACCACAAGTCATCTAACATGTCATGCTTTTCTTTCAAGAGCAAAAAACGTGTGAGCTTCATAAACGATTTATATTCATTTGAGCTGAAAAGTCACTGCGTTTACCTGAAAAGATATCTTGCTTGTAGGAAGACACAGAGCCTGGAATTTAACTCCATTTCTGAAGGGAAACACACAGCACAGTTCTCATCCATGAAACACACTCTGCTTTAGAGCAAGAAGCACACTCTTGCTTTCTAAGAGTCTCAAATACAGCAGGAAACGTGACTGTGGTCAGAACAAAATAATGGTGTTTCCTACACATACGGACCATATCTAGGTCAACTCTTCTTCTGAAACTGATACAAAGCACAGTTCCATTAACATGCAATGCTTTTCAGTTAAGAGCGAGAAACGTGTGAGATTCTTAATGATTTATATTCATTTGAGCTGAAAAGTGACAGCGTTTACCTGAAATGATGACTTGCTTGTAGGAAGACACAGAGCCTGGGATTGAACTCCATTCCTGAAGGGAAACACACAGCACAGATCTCAACCATAAAACACACTCTGCATTAGAGCACGGAGCATGCTCTTGCTTTCTAGAGTCTCTAATAGAGCCAGAAAATGGAGGGTACTCTGAACAAAAGAACGGTGTTTCCTACATATATGGACCATTGCTAGTTCAACTCTGCCTCTGAAACTGATAGAGACCACAAGTCATCTAACCTCCAATGCTTTTCAGTTAAGAGCAAGTACCCTGTGAGCTTCGTAAATGATTTATATTCATTTAAGCTGAAAATTGACTGCGTTTTCCTGAAATGATGTCTTGCTTGTAGGAAGACACAGAGCCGGGGATTTAACTCCATTTCTGAAGGGAAACACACAGCACAGTTCTCAGGAGGAAACACACTCTGCGTATAGGAAGAAGCACGCTCTTGCTTTCTAGAGTCTCTAATAGAGCAAGAAACTTGAGTGTGCTCAGAACAAAAGAACGGAGTTTCCTACACATACGGACCACTGCTAGATCAACTCTGATTCTGAAACTGATACAAACCACAAGTCATCTAACATCCAATGCTTTTCAGTTAAGAGTGAGAAACGTGTGATCTTCATAAACGATGTAGCTTCCTTTGAGCTGAAAATTGACTTAGTTTACCTGAAAACATGTCTTGCTTGTAGGAAGACACAGAGCCTGGGATTTAACTCCATTTCTGAAGGGAAACACACAGCACAGTTCTCATCCATGAAACACACTCTGCTTTAGAACACGAAGCATGCTCTTGCTTTCTAGAGTCTCTAATAGAGCAGGAAACGTGAGTGAGCTCAGAACAAAAGAACGGTGTTTCCTACACATACGGACCATAGCTAGTTCAACTCTGCTTCTGAAACTGATACAAACCACAAGTCATCTAACATCCAATGCTTTTCATTTAAGAGTGAGAAACTTGTGAGCTTCGTAAACGATTTATATTCGTTTGAGCTCAAAAGTGACTGCGTTTAAATGAAATGATGTCTTGCTTGTAGGAAGACATTGAGCCTGGTATTTAACTCCATTTCTGAAGGGAAACACACAGCACAGATCTCATCCATGAAACACACTCTGCTTTAGAGCACGAAGCATGCTCTTGCTTTCTAGAGTCTCTAATATAGCCAGAAACATGAGGGTGCTCTGAACATATAACGGTGTTTCCTACATATACGGACCATTGCTAGTTCAACTCTGCTTCTGAAACTGATACAAACCACAGGTCCTCTAACATTCAATGCTTTTCAGTTAAGAGTGAGAAACTTGTGAGCTTCTTAAACGATTTATATTCATTTGAGCTGAAAAGTGACAAGGTTTTCGTGAAATGATGACTAGCTTGTAGGAAGACACAGAGCCTGGGATTTAGCTCCATTTCTGAGGGGAAACACACAGCACAGTTCTCATCCATGAAACACACTCTGCTTTAGAGCATGAAGCATGCTCTTGCTTTCTAGAGTCTCTAATGAGCCGGAAACATGAGGGTGATCTGAACAAAATAACGGTGTTTCCTACATATACGGACCATTGCTAGTTCAACTCTGCTTCTGAAATTGATACAAACCACAAGTCATCTAACATCCAATGCTTTTAAATAAGAGCAAGTAACATGTGAGCTTGGTAAATGATATATATTCATTTGAGCTGAAATTTGACTGCGTTTACCTGAAATGATGTCTTGCTTGTAGGTAGACACAGAGCCTGGGATTTAACTCCATTTCTGAAGGGAAACACACAGCACAGTTCTCACGAGGAAACACACTCTGCGTATAGGAAGAAGCACGCTCTTGCTTTCTAGAGTCTCTAATAGTGCAAGAAACATGAGTGTGCTCAGAGCAAAGAACGGTGTTTCCTATACATATGGACCATATCTATGTCAACTCTTCTTTTGAAACTGATACAAACCACAGTGCCTCTAACATGCAATGCTTTCAAGTTAAGAGCGAGAAACGTGTGAGCTCCCTGAACGATGTAGCTTCCTTTGAGCTGAAAAGTGACAGAGTTTACCTGAAAAGATGTCTTGCGTATAGGAAGACACAGAGCCTGGGATTTAACTCCATTTCTTAAGGGAAACACACAGCACAGTTCTCATCCATGAAACACACTCTGCTTCAGAGCACCTAGCATGCTCTTGCTTTCTAGAGTCTTTAATAGAGCCAGAAAAAGGAGGGTTCTCAAAACAAAAGAAAAGTGTTTCCTACACATAGAGACCATTGCTAGTTCAACCCTGCTTCTGAAACTGATACAAACCACAAGTCATCTAACATCTCATACTTTTCTTTCAAGAGCAAAAAACGTGTGAGCTTCATAAACGATTTATATTCATTTGAGCTGAAAAGTGACTGCGTTTACCTGAAAAGATATCTTGCTTGTAGGAAGACACAGAGCCTGGAATTTAACTCCATTTCTGAAGGGAAACACACAGCACAGTTCTCATCCATGACACACACTCTGCTTTAGAGCAAGAAGCACACTCTTGCTTTCTAAGAGTCTCTAATAGAGCAGGAAACGTGACTGTGGTCAGAACAAAATAACGGTGTTTCCTACACATACGGACCATATCTAGGTCAACTCTTCTTCTGAAACTGATACAAAGCACAGTTCATTAACATGCAATGCTTTTCAGTTAAGAGCGAGAAACGTGTGAGATTCTTAATGATTTATATTCATTTGAGCTGAAAAGTGACAGCGTTTACCTGAAATGATGACTTGCTTGTAGGAAGTCACAGAGCCTGGGATTTAACTCCATTCCTGAAGGGAAACACACAGCACAGATCTCATCCATGAAACACACTCTGCTTTAGAGCACGGAGCATGCTCTTGCTTTCTAGAGTCTCTAATAGAGCCAGAAAATGGAGGGTACTCTGAACAAAAGAACGGTGTTTCCTACATATACGGACCATTGCTAGTTCAACTCTGCTTCTGAAACTGATAGAGACCACAAGTCATCTAACATCCAATGCTTTTCAGTTAAGAGCAAGTACCCTGTGAGCTTCGTAAATGATTTATATTCATTTAAGCTGAAAATTGACTGCGTTTACCTGAAATGATGTCTTGCTTGTAGGAAGACACAGAGCCGGCGATTTAACTCCATTTCTGAAGGGAAACACACAGCACAGTTCTCAGGAGGAAACACACTCTGCATATAGGAAGAAGCACGCTCTTGCTTTCTAGAGTCTAATAGAGCAAGAAACTTGAGTGTGCTCAGAACAAAAGAACGGAGTTTTCTACACATACGGATCACTGCTAGATCAACTCTGATTCTGTAACTGATACAAACCACAAGACATCTAACATCCAATGCTTTTCAGTTAAGAGTGAGAAACGTGTGATCTTCAAAAACGATGTAGCTTCCTTTGAGCTGAAAATTGACTTAGTTTACCTGAAAACATGTCTTGCTTGTAGGAAGACACAGAGCCTGGGATTTAACTCCATTTCTGAAGGGAAACATACAGCACAGTTCTCATCCATGAAACACACTCTGCTTTAGAACACGAAGCATGCTCTTGCTTTCTAGAGTCTCTAATAGAGCAGGAAACATGAGTGAGCTCAGAACAAAAGAACGGTGTTTCCTACACATACGGACCATAGCTAGTTCAACTCTGCTTCTGAAACTGATACAAACCACAAGTCATCTAACATCCAATGCTTTTCATTTAAGAGTGAGAAACTTGTGAGCTTCGTAAACGATTTATATTCGTTTGAGCTCAAAAGTGACTGCGTTTAAATGAAATGATGTCTTGCTTGTAGGAAGACATTGAGCCTGGTATTTAACTCCATTTCTGAAGGGAAACACACAGCACAGATCTCATCCATGAAACACACTCTGCTTTAGAGCACGAAGCATGCTCTTGCTTTCTAGAGTCTCTAATATAGCCAGAAACATGAGGGTGCTCTGAACATATAACGGTGTTTCCTACATATACGGACCATTGCTAGTTCAACTCTGCTTCTGAAACTGATACAAACCACAGGTCCTCTAACATTCAATGCTTTTCAGTTAAGAGTGAGAAACTTGTGAGCTTCTTAAACGATTTATATTCATTTGAGCTGAAAAGTGACAAGGTTTTCGTGAAATGATGACTAGCTTGTAGGAAGACACAGAGCCTGGGATTTAGCTCCATTTCTGAGGGGAAACACACAGCACAGTTCTCATCCATGAAACACACTCTGCTTTAGAGCATGAAGCATGCTCTTGCTTTCTAGAGTCTCTAATGAGCCGGAAACATGAGGGTGATCTGAACAAAATAACGGTGTTTCCTACATATACGGACCATTGCTAGTTCAACTCTGCTTCTGAAATTGATACAAACCACAAGTCATCTAACATCCAATGCTTTTAAATAAGAGCAAGTAACATGTGAGCTTGGTAAATGATATATATTCATTTGAGCTGAAATTTGACTGCGTTTACCTGAAATGATGTCTTGCTTGTAGGTAGACACAGAGCCTGGGATTTAACTCCATTTCTGAAGGGAAACACACAGCACAGTTCTCACGAGGAAACACACTCTGCGTATAGGAAGAAGCACGCTCTTGCTTTCTAGAGTCTCTAATAGTGCAAGAAACATGAGTGTGCTCAGAGCAAAGAACGGTGTTTCCTATACATATGGACCATATCTATGTCAACTCTTCTTTTGAAACTGATACAAACCACAGTGCCTCTAACATGCAATGCTTTCAAGTTAAGAGCGAGAAACGTGTGAGCTCCCTGAACGATGTAGCTTCCTTTGAGCTGAAAAGTGACAGAGTTTACCTGAAAAGATGTCTTGCGTATAGGAAGACACAGAGCCTGGGATTTAACTCCATTTCTTAAGGGAAACACACAGCACAGTTCTCATCCATGAAACACACTCTGCTTCAGAGCACCTAGCATGCTCTTGCTTTCTAGAGTCTTTAATAGAGCCAGAAAAAGGAGGGTTCTCAGAACAAAAGAACAGTGTTTCCTACACATAGAGACCATTGCTAGTTCAACCCTGCTTCTGAAACTGATACAAACCACAAGTCATCTAACATCTCATACTTTTCTTTCAAGAGCAAAAAACGTGTGAGCTTCATAAACGATTTATATTCATTTGAGCTGAAAAGTGACTGCGTTTACCTGAAAAGATATCTTGCTTGTAGGAAGACACAGAGCCTGGAATTTAACTCCATTTCTGAAGGGAAACACACAGCACAGTTCTCATCCATGAAACACACTCTGCTTTAGAGCACGAAGCATGCTCTTGCTTTCTAGAAACTCTAATACAGCCAGAAACATGAGGGTGCTCTCAACAAAAAACGGTGTTTCCTACATATACGGACCATTGCTAGTTCAACTCTGCTTCTGAAACTGATAGAGACCACAAGTCATCTAACATCCAATGCTTTTCAGTTAAGAGCAAGTACCGTGTGAGATTCATAAACGATTTATATTCATTTGAGCTGAAAATTGACCGCGTTTACCTGAAATGATGTCTTGCTTGTAGGAAGACACAGAGCCGGGGATTTATCTCCATTTCTGAAGGGAAATACACAGCACAGTTCTCACGAGGAAACACACTCTGTGTATAGGAAGAAGCACGCTCTTGCTTTCTAGAATCTCTAATAGAGCAAGAAACTTGAGTGTGCTCAGAACAAAAGAACGGAGTTTCCTACACATACACACCACTGCTAGATCAACTCTGATTCTGAAACGGATACAAACCTCAAGTCATCTAACATCCAATCCTTTTCATTTAAGAGTGAGAAACGTGTGATCTTCGTAAACGATGTAGCTTCCTTTGAGCTGAAAAGTGACTTGGTTTACCTGAAAAGATGTCTTGCTTGTAGGAAGATAGAGAGCCTGGGATTTAACTCCATTTCTGAAGGGAAACACACAGCACAGTTCTCATCCATGAAACACTCTCTGCTTTAGAGCACGAAGCATGCTCTTGCTTTCTAGAGTCTCTAATACAGAAGGAAACATGAGTGAGCTCAGAACAAAAGAACAGTGTTTCCTACACATACAGACCATAGATAGTTCAACTCTGCTTCTGAAACTGATACAAACCACAAGTCATCTAACATCCAATGCTTTTCAGTTAAGAGTGAGAAACGTGTGATCTTCGTAAACGATTTATATTCATTTGAGCTGAAAAGTGACTGTGTTTTCCTGATATGATGTCTTGCTTGTAGGAAGACACAGAGCCTGGGATTTAACTCCATTTCTGAAGGGAAACACACAGCACAATTCTCATCCATGAAATACACTCTGCTTTAGAGCAAGAAGCACGCTCTTGCTTTCTAAGTGTCTCTAATAGAGCAAGAAACGTGACTGTGGTCAGAACAAAATAACGGTGTTTCCTACACATACAGACCATATCTAGGTCAACTCTTCTTCTGAAACTGATACAAACCACAGTTCCTCTAACATGCAATGCTTTCCAGTTAAGAGTGAGAAACTTGTTAGCTTCGTGAACGATGTAGGTTCCTTAGAGCTGAAAAGTGACTTAGTATACCTGAAAATATGTCTTGCTTGTAGGAAGACACAGAGCTTGGGATTTAACTGCATTCTGAAGGGAAACACACAGCACAGTTCTCATCCTTTAAACACACTCTGCTTTAGAGCAAGAAGCACGCTCTTGCTTTGTAAGTGTCTCTAATAGATCAGGAACCATGACTGTGGTCAGAACAAAATAACGGTGTTTCCTACACATACGGACCATATCTAGGTCAACTCCTCTTCTGAAACTGATACAAACCACAGTTCCTCTAACATACAATGCTTTCCACTTAAGAGTGAGAAACTTGTGAGCTTCCTGAACGATGTAGGTTCCTTAGAGCTGAAAAGTGACTGAGTTTACCTGAAAAGATTTCTTGCTTGTAGGATGATACAGAGCCTGGGATTTAAATCCATTTCTGAAGGGAAACACACAGCACAGTTCTCATCCATGAAACACTCTGCTATACAGCACGAAGCATGCTCTTGCTTTCTAGAGTCTCTAATAGAGCCAGAAACATGAGGGTGCTCTGAACATATAACGGTGTTTCCTACATATACGGACCATTGCTAGTTCAACTCTGCTTCTGAAACTGATTCAAACCACAAGTCATCTAACATCCAATGCTTTTCAGCTAAGAGCAAGAAACGTGTGAGCTTCATAAATGATTTATATTCATTTGAGCTGAAAAGTGACTGCGTTTAACTGAAATGATGTCTTGCTTGTAGGAAGACACAGAGCCTGGAATATAACTCCATTTCTGAAGGGAAACACACAGCACAGTTCTCATCCATGAAACACACTCTGCTTTAGAGCAAGAAGCACGCTCTTGCTTTCTAACAGTCTCTAATACAGCAGGAAACGTGACTGTGGTCAGAATAAAATAACGGTTTTTCCTACACATACGGACCATATCTAGGTCAACTCTTCTTCTGAAACTTATACAAACCACAGTTCCATTAACATGCAAAGCTTTTCAGTTAATAGCGAGAATCGTGTGAGCTACGTGAACGATGTAGCTTCCTTTGAGCTGAAAAGTGAGTGAGTTTACCTGAAAAGATGTCTTGCTTGTAGGAAGACACAGAGCCTGGGATTTAACTCCATTTCTGAAGGGAAAAAGAGAGCACAGTTCTCATCAATGAAACACACTCTGCTTTAGAGCAAGAAGCATGCTCTTGCTTTCTAGAGTCTATAATAGAGCCAGAAACTTGAAAGTGTGCTCATAATTAAAGAAATGTGTTTCCTACTCACAGGGATCATATCTAGTTCAACTCTGCTCCTGAAACTAATACAAACCACAGGTCCTCTAACATTCAATGCTTTTCAGTTAAGAGCGAGAAACTTGTGAGCTTCTTAAACGATTTATATTCATTTGAGCTGAAAAGTGACAAGGTTTTCGTGAAATGATGACTAGCTTGTAGGAAGACACAGAGCCTGGGATTTAGCTCCATTTCTGAGGGGAAACACACAGCACAGTTCTCATCCATGAAACACACTCTGCTTTAGAGCATGAAGCATGCTCTTGCTTTCTAGAGTCTCTAATGAGCCGGAAACATGAGGGTGATCTGAACAAAATAACGGTGTTTCCTACATAAACGGACCATTGCTAGTTCAACTCTGCTTCTGAAATTGATACAATCCACAAGTCATCTAACATCCAATGCTTTTAAATAAGAGCAAGTAACATGTGAGCTTGGTAAATTATATATATTCATTTGAGCTGAAATTTGACTGCGTTTACCTGAAATGATGTCTTGCTTGTAGGTAGACACAGAGCCTGGGATTTAACTCCATTTCTGAAGGGAAACACAAAGCACAGTTCTCACGAGGAAACACACTCTGCGTATAGGAAGAAGCACGCTCTTGCTTTCTAGAGTCTCTAATAGTGCAAGAAACATGAGTGTGCTCAGAGCAAAGAACGGTGTTTCCTATACATATGGACCATATCTATGTCAACTCTTCTTCTGAAACTGATACAAACCACAGTGCCTCTAACATGCAATGCTTTCAAGTTAAGAGCGAGAAACGTGTGAGCTCCCTGAACGATGTAGCTTCCTTTGAGCTGAAAAGTGACAGAGTTTACCTGAAAAGATGTCTTGCATATAGGAAGACACAGAGCCTGGGATTTAACTCCATTTCTTAAGGGAAACACACAGCACAGTTCTCATCCATGAAACACACTCTGCTTTAGAGCACCTAGCATGCTCTTGCTTTCTAGATTCTTTAATAGAGCCAGAAAAAGGAGGGTTCTCAGAACAAAAGAACAGTGTTTCCTACACATAGAGACCATTGCTAGTTCAACCCTGCTTCTGAAACTGATACAAACCACAAGTCATCTAACATCTCATACTTTTCTTTCAAGAGCAAAAAACGTGTGATCTTCGTAAACGATTTATATTCATTTGAGCTGAAAAGTGACTGCGTTTACCTGAAAAGATTTCTTGCTTGTAGGAAGATACAGAGCCTGGGATTTAAATCCATTTCTGAAGGGAAACACACAGCACAGTTCTCATCCATGAAACACTCTGCTTTACAGCATGAAGCATGCTCTTGCTTTCTAGAGTCTCTAATAGAGCCAGAAACATGAGGGTGCTCTGAACATATAACGGTGTTTCCTACATATACGGAACATTGCTAGTTCAAACCTGCTTCTGAAACTGATTCAAACCCCAAGTCATCTAACATCCAATGCTTTTCAGCTAAGAGCAAGAAACGTGTGAGCTTCATAAATGATTTATATTCATTTGAGCTGAAAAGTGACTGCGTTTAACTGAAATGATGTCTTGCTTGTAGGAAGACACAGAGCCTGGAATATAACTCCATTTCTGAAGGGAAACACACAGCACAGTTCTCATCCATGAAACACATTCTGCTTTAGAGCAAGAAGCACACTCTTGCTTTCTAAGAGTCTCTAATAGAGCAGGAAATGTGACTGTGGTCAGAACAAAATAACGGTGTTTCCTTCACATACGGACCATATCTAGGTCAACTCTTCTTCTGAAACTGATACAAGGCACAGTTCCATTAACGTGCAATGCTTTTCAGTTAAGAGCGAGAAACGTGTGAGATTCTTAATGATTTATATTCATTTGAGCTGAAAAGTGACAGCGTTTACCTGAAATGATGACTTGCTTGTAGGAAGACACAGAGCCTGGGATTTAACTCCATTCCTGAAGGGAAACACACAGCACAGATCTCATCCATGAAACACACTCTGCTTTAGAGCACGGAGCATGCTCTTGCTTTCTAGAGTCTCTAATAGAGCCAGAAAATGGAGGGTACTCTGAACAAAAGAACGGTGTTTCCTACATATACGGACCATTGCTAGTTCAACTCTGCTTCTGAAACTGATAGAGACCACAAGTCATCTAACATCCAATGCTTTTCAGTTAAGAGCAAGTACCCTGTGAGCTTCGTAAATGATTTATATTCATTTAAGCTGAAAATTGACTGCGTTTACCTGAAATGATGTCTTGCTTGTAGGAAGACACAAAGCCGGCGATTTAACTCCATTTCTGAAGGGAAACACACAGCACAGTTCTCAGGAGGAAACACACTCTGCGTATAGGAAGAAGCACGCTCTTGCTTTCTAGAGTCTCTAATAGAGCAAGAAACTTGAGTGTGCTCAGAACAAAAGAACGGAGTTTCCTACACATACGGACCACTGCTAGATCAACTCTGATTCTGAAACTGATACAAACCACAAGACATCTAACATCCAATGCTTTTCAGTTAAGAGTGAGAAACGTGTGATCTTCATAAACTATGTAGCTTCCTTTGAGCTGAAAATTGACTTAGTTTACCTGAAAACATGTCTTGCTTGTAAGAAGACACAGAGCCTGGGATTTAACTCCATTTCTGAAGGGAAACACACAGCACAGTTCTCATCCATGAAACACACTCTGCTTTAGAACACGAAGCATGCTCTTGCTTTCTAGAGTCTCTAATAGAACAGGAAACGTGAGTGAGCACAGAACAAAAGAACGGTGTTTCCTACACATACGGACCATAGCTAGTTCAACTCTGATTCTGAAACTGATACAAACCACAAGTCATCTAACATCCAATGCTTTTCAATAAGAGCAAGTAACATGTGAGCTTCGTAAACGATATATATTCATTTGAGCTGCAATTTGACTGCGTTTACCTGAAATGATGTCTTGCTTGTAGGTAGACACAGAGCCTGGGATTTAACTCCATTTCTGAAGGGAAACACACAGCACAGTTCTCATGAGGAAACACACTCTGCGTATAGGAAGAAGCATGCTCTTGCTTTCTAGAGTCTCTAATAGTGCAAGAAACATGAGTGTGCTCAGAGCAAAAGAACGGTGTTTCCTATACATACGGACCATATCTATGTCAACTCTTCTTCTGAAAATGATACAAAGCACAGTTCCATTAACATGCAATGCTTTTCAGTTAAGAGCGAGAAACGTGTGAGATTCTTAATGATTTATATTCATTTGAGCTGAAAAGTGACAGCGTTTACCTGAAATGATGACTTGCTTGTAGGAAGACACAGAGCCTGGGATTTAACTCCATTCCTGAAGGGAAACACACAGCACAGATCTCATCCATGAAACACACTCTGCTTTAGAGCACGGAGCATGCTCTTGCTTTCTAGAGTCTCTAATAGAGCCAGAAAATGGAGGGTACTCTGAACAAAAGAACGGTGTTTCCTACATATACGGACCATTGCTAGTTCAACTCTGCTTCTGAAACTGATAGAGACCACAAGTCATCTAACATCCAATGCTTTTCAGTTAAGAGCAAGTACCCTGTGAGCTTCGTAAATGATTTATATTCATTTAAGCTGAAAATTGACTGCGTTTACCTGAAATGATGTCTTGCTTGTAGGAAGACACAGAGCCGGCGATTTAACTCCATTTCTGAAGGGAAACACACAGCACAGTTCTCAGGAGGAAACACACTCTGCGTATAGGAAGAAGCACGCTCTTGCTTTCTAGAGTCTCTAATAGAGCAAGAAACTTGAGTGTGCTCAGAACAAAAGAACGGAGATTCCTACACATACGGACCACTGCTAGATCAACTCTGATTCTGAAACTGATACAAACCACAAGACATCTAACATCCAATGCTTTTCAGTTAAGAGTGAGAAACGTGTGATCTTCATAAACGATGTAGCTTCCTTTGAGCTGAAAATTGACTTAGTTTACCTGAAAACATGTCTTGCTTGTAGGAAGACACAGAGCCTGGGATTTAACTCCATTTCTGAAGGGAAACACACAGCACAGTTCTCATCCATGAAACACACTCTGCTTTAGAGCAAGAAGCACACTCTTGCTTTCTAAGAGTCTCTAATACAGCAGGAAACGTGACTGTGGTCAGAACAAAATAACGGTGTTTCCTACACATATGGACCATATCTAGGTCAACTCTTCTTCTAAAATTGATAGAAACCACAGTTCCTCTAACATGCAATGCTTCCCAGTTAAGAGCGAGAAACTGGTGAGCTTCTTGAACGATGTAGCTTTGTTTGAGCTGAAAGGTGACTGAGTTTACGTGAAACGAAGTCTTGCTTGTAGAAAGATACAGAGCCTGTGATTTAATACCATTTCTGAAGGGAAACACACAGCACAGTTCTCATCCATGAAACACACTCTGCTTAGAGCACGAAGCATGCTCTTGCTTTCTAGAGTCTCTAATAGAGCCAGAAACATGAGGGTGTTCTGAACACAATAACGGTGTTTCCTACATATACGGACCATTTCTTGTTCAACTCTGCTCCTGAAAATGATACAAACCACAGGTCCTCTAACATCCAGTGCTTTTCAGTTAAGAGCGAGAAACGTGTGAGCTTCATAAACGATTTATAATCATTTGAGCTGAAAAGTGACTGCATTTAAATGAAATGATGTCTTGCTTGTAGGAAGACATTGAGCCTGGGATTTAACTCCATTTCTGGAGGGAAACACACAGCACAGTTCTCATCCATGAAACACATTCTGCTTTAGAGCAAGAAGCACGCTCGTGCTTTCTAAGGGTCTCTAATAGAGCAGAAAACGTGACTGTTTTCAGAACAAAATAACGGTGTTTCCTACACATACGGACCAGATGTAGGACAACTCTTCCACTGGAAGTGATACTACCACAGTTCCATTAACATGCAATGCTTTCAAGTTCAGAGCGAGAAACGTATGAGATTTGTGAACGATGTAGCTTCCTTTGAGCTGAAAAGTGACTGAGTTTACCGGAAAAGATGTCTTGCTTGTAGGAAGACACAGAGCCTGGGATTTAACTCCATTTCTGAAGGGAAACCCACAGCACAGTTCTCATCCATGAAACACACTCTGCTTTAGAACAAGAAGCACGCTCTTGCTTTCGAGAGTCTATAATAGAGGCAGAAACTTCAAAGTGTGCTCATAATAAAAGAACTGTGTTTCCTACACACGGATCATATCTTTTTCAACTCTGCTCCTGAAACTGATACAAACCACAGGTCCTCTAACATCCAATGCTTTTCATTTAAGAGTGAGAAACGTGTGAGCTTCGTAAACAATTCATATTCATTTGAGCTGAAAAGTGACAGGGTTTTCGTGAAATGATGACTTGCATGGAGGAAGATACAGAGCCTGCGATTTAGCTCCATTTCTGAAGGGAAACACACAGCACATTTCTAATCCATGAAACACACTCTCCTATAGAGCAAGAAGCACGCTCTTACTGTCTAAGAGTCTCAAATAGAGCAGGAAACGTGACTGTGGTCAGAACAAAATAACGGTGTTTACTACACATACGGACCATATCTAGGTCAACTTTCCTTCTGAAACTGATACAAACCACAGTTCCTCTAACATGCAATGCTTTCCAGTTAATATTGAGAAGCGTGTGAGCTTTGCGAACGATGTAGCTTCCTTTGAGCTGAAAAGTGACTGAGTTTACCTGAAAAGATGTCTTTCTTGTAGGAAGACACAGAGCCTGGGATTTAACTCCATTTCTGAAGGGAAACACACAGCACACTTCTCATTCATGAAACACACTCTGCTTTAGAGCACGAAGCATGCTCTTGCTTTCTAGAGTCTCTAATAGAGCCAGAAACATGAGGGTTCTCTGAACATAATAACGGTGTTTCCTACATATACCGACCATTGCTAGTTCAACTCTGCTTCTGAAACTGATACTAACCACAAGTCATGTAACATCCAATGCTTTATAGTTAAGAGCAAGAAACGTGTGAGCTTCGTAAATGATTTATATTCATTTGAGCTGAAAAGTGACTGCGTATACCTGAAATGATGTCTTGCTTGTAGGAAGACACAGAACTTGGAATATAACTCCATTTCTGAAGGGAAACACACAGCACAGTTCTCATCCATGAAACACACTCTGCTTTAGAGCAAGAAGCACACTCTTGCTTTCTAAGATTCTCTAATACAGCAGGAAACGTGACTGTGGTCAGAACAAAATAACGGTGCTTCCTACACATATGGACCATAGCTAGGTCAACTCTTCTTCTGAAACTGATACAAAGCACAGTACCATTAACATGCAATGCTTTCAAGTTAAGAGCGAGAAACGTGTGAGCTTCGTGAACGAATTAGCTTCCTTTGAGCTGAAAAGTGACTTAATTTACCTGAAAACATGTCTTGCTTGTAGGAAGACACAAATCCTGGGATTTAACTCCATTTCTGAAGGGAAACCCACAGCACAGATCTCATCCATGAAACACACTCTGCTTTAGAGCAAGAAGCACGCTCTTGCTTTCAAAGTGTCACTAATACAGCATGAAACGTGACTGTGGTCAGAACAAAATAACGGTGTTTCCTACACATACGGACCATATCTAGATCAACTCTTCTTCTGAAACTGATACAAACCACACTTCCTCTAACATGCAATTCTTTCCAGTTAAGAGCGAGAAACGTGTGAGCTTCGTGAACGATGTAGATTCCTTTGAGCTTAAAAGTGACTGAGTTTACCTGAAAAGATTTCTTGCTTGTAGGAAGATACAGAGCCTGGGATTTAAATCCATTTCTGAAGGGAAACACACAGCACAGTTCTCATCCATGAAACACACTCTGCTTTAGAGCACGAAGCATGCTCTTGCTTTCTAGAAACTCTAATACAGCCAGAAACATGAGGGTGCTCTCAACAAAAAACGGTGTTTCCTACATATACGGACCATTGCTAGTTCAACTCTGCTTCTGAAACTGATAGAGACCACAAGTCATCTAACATCCAATGCTTTTCAGTTAAGAGCAAGTACCGTGTGAGATTCGTAAACGATTTATATTCATTTGAGCTGAAAATTGACTGCGTTTACCTGAAATGATGTCTTGCTTGTAGGAAGACACAGAGCCGGGGATTTATCTCCATTTCTGAAGGGAAATACACAGCACAGTTCACACGAGGAAACACACTCTGCGTATATGAAGAAGCACGCTCTTGCTTTCTAGAATCTCTAATAGAGCAAGAAACTTGAGTGTGCTCAGAACAAAAGAACGGAGTTTCCTACACATACGGACCACTGCTAGATCAACTCTGATTCTGAAACGGATACAAACCTCAAGTCATCTAACATCCAATCCTTTTCATTTAAGAGTGAGAAACATGTGATCTTCGTAAACGATGTAGCTTCCTTTGAGCTGAAAAGTGACTTTGTTTACCTGAAAAGATGTCTTGCTTGTAGGAAGATAGAGAGCCTGGGATTTAACTCCATTTCTGAAGGGAAACACACAGCACAGTTCTCATCCATGAAACACACTCTGCTTTAGAGCACGAAGCATGCTCTTGCTTTCTAGAGTCTCTAATACAGCAGGAAACGTGAGTGAGCTCAGAACAAAAGAACAGTGTTTTCTACACATACAGACCATAGATAGTTCAACTCTGCTTCTGAAACTGATACAAACCACAAGTCATCTAACATCCAATGCTTTTCAGTTAAGAGTGAGAAACGTGTGATCTTCGTAAACGATTTATATTCATTTGAGCTGAAAAGTGACTGTGTTTTCCTGATATGATGTCTTGCTTGTAGGAAGACACAGAGCCTGGGATTTAACTCCATTTCTGAAGGGATACACACAGCACAATTCTCATCCATGAAACACACTCTGCTTTAGTGCAAGAAGCACGCTCTTGCTTTCTAAGTGTCTCTAATAGAGCAAGAAACGTGACAGTGGTCAGAACAAAATAACGGTGTTTCCTACACATACAGACCATATCTAGGTCAACTCTTCTTCTGAAACTGATATAAACCACAGTTCCTCTAACATGCAATGCTTTCCAGTTAAGAGTGAGAAACTTGTTAGCTTCCTGAACGATGTAGGTTCCTGAGAGCTGAAAAGTGACTTAGTTTACCTGAAAATATGTCTTGCTTGTAGGAAGACACAGAGCTTGGGATTTAACTGCATTCTGAAGGGAAACACACAGCACAGTTCTCATCCTTGAAACACACTCTGCTTTAGAGCAAGAAGCACGCTCTTTCTTTCTAACAGTCTCTAATACAGCAGGAAACGTGACTGTGGTCAGAATAAAATAACGGTTTTTCCTACACATACGGACCATATCTAGGTCAACTCTTCTTCTGAAACTTATACAAACCACAATTCCATTAACATGCAAAGCTTTTCAATTAAGAGCGAGAATCGTGTGAGCTACGTGAACGATGTAGCTTCCTTTGAGCTGAAAAGTGAGTGAGTTTACCTGAAAAGATGTCTTGCTTGTAGGAAGACACAGAGCCTGGGAT
Source organism: Onychomys leucogaster (assembly GCA_949786385.1). Classification (NCBI taxonomy): domain Eukaryota; kingdom Metazoa; phylum Chordata; class Mammalia; order Rodentia; family Cricetidae; genus Onychomys; species Onychomys leucogaster. The sequence goes on from CATKUP010000082.1 coordinate 2,110,626, forward strand.
TTAACTCCATTTCTGAAGGGAAAAAGAGAGCACAGTTCTCATCCATGAAACACACTCTGCTTTAGAGCAAGAAGCATGCTCTTGCTTTCTAGAGTCTATAATAGAGCCAGAAACTTGAAAGTGTGCTCATAATAAATGAACTGTGTTTCTTACTCACAGGGATCATATCTAGTTCAACTCTGCTCCTGAAACTAATACAAACCACAGGTCCTCTAACATTCAATGCTTTTCAGTTAAGAGCGAGAAACTTGTGAGCTTCTTAAACGATTTATATTCATTTGAGCTGAAAAGTGACAAGGTTTTCGTGAAATGATGACTAGCTTGTAGGAAGACACAGAGCCTGGGATTTAGCTCCATTTCTGAGGGGAAACACACAGCACAGTTCTCATCCATGAAACACACTCTGCTTTAGAGCATGAAGCATGCTCTTGCTTTCTAGAGTCTCTAATGAGCCAGAAACATGAGGGTGATCTGAACAAAATAACGGTGTTTCCTACATATACGGACCATTGCTAATTCAACTCTGCTTCTGAAATTGATACAAACTACAAGTCATCTAACATCCAATGCTTTTAAATAAGAGCAAGTAACATGTGAGCTTGGTAAATGATATATATTCATTTGAGCTGAAATTTGACTGCTTTTACCTGAAATGATGTCTTGCTTGTAGGTAGACACAGAGCCTGGGATTTAACTCCATTTCTGAAGGGAAACACACAGCACAGTTCTCACGAGGAAACACACTCTGCGTATAGGAAGAAGCACGCTCTTGCTTTCTAGAGTCTCTAATAGTGCAAGAAAAATGAGTGTGCTCAGAGCAAAAGAACGGTGTTTCCTATACATACGGACCATATCTATGTCAACTCTTCTTCTAAAACTGATACAAACCACAGTGCCTCTAACATGCAATGCTTTCAAGTTAAGAGCGAGAAACGTGTGAGCTCCCTGAACGATGTAGCTTCCTTTGAGCTGAAAAGTGACAGAGTTTACCTGAAAAGATGTCTTGCATATAGGAAGACACAGAGCCTGGGATTTAACTCCATTTCTTAAGGGAAACACACAGCACAGTTCTCATCCATGAAACACACTCTGCTTTAGAGCACCTAGCATGCTCTTGCTTTCTAGAGTCTTTAATAGAGCCAGAAAAAGGAGGGTTCTCAGAACAAAAGAACAGTGTTTCCTACACATAGAGACCATTGCTAGTTCAACCCTGCTTCTGAAACTGATACAAACCACAAGTCAACTAACATCTCATACTTTTCTTTCAAGAGCAAAAAACGTGTGAGCTTCGTAAACGATTTATATTCATTTGAGCTGAAAAGTGACTGCGTTTACCTGAAAAGATATCTTGCTTGTAGGAAGACACAGAGCCTGGAATTTAACTCCATTTCTGAAGGGAAACACACAGCACAGTTCTCATCCATGAAACACACTCTGCTTTAGAGCAAGAAGCACACTCTTGCTTTCTAAGGGTCTCTAATAGAGCAGGAAACGTGACTGTGGTCAGATCAAAATAACGGTGTTTCCTACACATACGGACCATATCTAGGTCAACTCTTCTTCTGAAACTGATACAAAGCACAGTTCCATTAACATGCAATGCTTTTCAGTTAAGAGCGAGAAACGTGTGAGATTCTTAATGATTTATATTCATTTGAGCTGAAAAGTGACAGCGTTTACCTGAAATGATGACTTGCTTGTAGGAAGACACAGAGCCTGGGATTTAACTCCATTCCTGAAGGGAAACACACAGCACAGATCTCATCCATGAAACACACTCTGCTTTAGAGCACGGAGCATGCTCTTGCTTTCTAGAGTCTCTAATAGAGCCAGAAAATGGAGGGTACTCTGAACAAAAGAACGGTGTTTCCTACACATACGGACCATTGCTAGTTCAACTCTGCTTCTGAAACTGATAGAGACCACAAGTCATCTAACATCCAATGCTTTTCAGTTAAGAGCAAGTACCCTGTGAGCTTCGTAAATGATTTATATTCATTTAAGCTGAAAATTGACTGCGTTTACCTGAAATGATGTCTTGCTTGTAGGAAGACACAGAGCCGGCGATTTAACTCCATTTCTGAAGGGAAACACACAGCACAGTTCTCAGGAGGAAACACACTCTGCGTATAGGAAGAAGCATGCTCTTGCTTTCTAGAGTCTCTAATAGAGCAAGAAACTTGAGTGTGCTCAGAACAAAAGAACGGAGTTTCCTACACATACGGACCACTGCTAGATCAACTCTGATTCTGAAACTGATACAAGCCACAAGACATCTAACATCCAATGCTTTTCAGTTAAGAGTGAGAAACGTGTGATCTTCATAAACGATGTAGCTTCCTTTGAGCTGAAAATTGACTTAGTTTACCTGAAAACATGTCTTGCTTGTAGGAAGACACAGAGCCTGGGATTTAACTCCATTTCTGAAGGGAAACACACAGCACAGTTCTCATCCATGAAACACACTCTGCTTTAGAACACGAAGCATGCTCTTGCTTTCTAGAGTCTCTAATAGAACAGGAAACGTGAGTGAGCTCAGAACAAAAGAACGGTGTTTCCTACACATACGGACCATAGCTAGTTCAACTCTGCATCTGAAACTGATACAAACCACAAGTCATCTAACATCCAATGCTTTTCATTTAAGAGTGAGAAACGTGTGAGCTTCGTAAATGATTTATATTCCTTTGAGCTGAAAAGTGACTGCGTTTAAATGAAATGATGTCTTGCTTGTAGGAAGACATTGAGCCTGGTATTTAACTCCATTTCTGAAGGGAAACACACAGCACAGTTCTCATCCATGAAACACACTCTGCTTTAGAGCAAGAAGCACACTCTTGCTTTCTAAGAGTCTCTAATACAGCAGGAAACGTGACTGTGGTCAGAACAAAATAACGGTGTTTCCTACACATATGGACCATGGCTAGGTCAACTCTTCTTCTAAAATTGATAGAAACCACAGTTCCTCTAACATGCAATGCTTCCCAGTTAAGAGCGAGAAACTGGTGAGCTTCTTGAACGATGTAGCTTTGTTTGAGCTGAAAGGTGACTGAGTTTACGTGAAACGAAGTCTTGCTTGTAGAAAGATACAGAGCCTGTGATTTAATACCATTTCTGAAGGGAAACACACAGCACAGTTCTCATCCATGAAACACACTCTGCTTAGAGCATGAAGCATGCTCTTGCTTTCTAGAGACTCTAATAGAGCCAGAAACATGAGGGTGCTCTGAACACAATAACGGTGTTTCCTACATATACGGACCATTTCTTGTTCAACTCTGCTCCGGAAATGATACAAACCACAGTTCCTCTAACATCCAGTGCTTTTCAGTTAAGAGCGATAAACGTGTGAGCTTCATAAACGATTTATAATCATTTGAGCTGAAAATTGACTGCGTTTAAATGAAATGATGTCTTGCTTGTAGGAAGACACAGAACTTGGAATATAACTCCATTTCTGAAGGGAAACACACAGCACAGTTCTCATTCATGAAACACACTCTGCTTTAGAGCAAGAAGCACACAGTTGCTTTCTAAGAGTCTCTAATACAGCAGGAAACGTGACTGTGGTCAGAACAAATTAACGGTGTTTCCTACACATATCGACCATAGCTAGGTCAACTCTTCCTCTGAAACTGATACAAAGCACAGTTCCATTAACATGCAATGCATTCAAGTTAAGAGCGAGAAACGTGTGAGCTTCGTGAACGAATTAGCTTCCTTTGAGCTGAAAAGTGACTTAGTTTACCTGAGAAGATGTCTTGCTTGGAGGAAGTCACAGAACCTGGGATTTAACTCCATTTCTGAAGGGAAACACACAGCACAGTTCTCATCCATGAAACACATTCTGCTTTAGAGGAAGAAGCACGCTCTTGCTTTCTAAGGGTCTCTAATAGAGCAGAAAACGTGACTGTTTTCAGAACAAAATAACGGTGTTTCCTACACATACGGACCAGATGTAGGACAACTCTTCCACTGGAAGTGATACTACCACAGTTCCATGAACATGCAATGCTTTCAAGTTCAGAGCGAGAAACTTATGAGCTTCGTGAACGATGTAGCTTCCTTTGAGCTGAAAAGTGACTGAGTTTACCGGAAAAGATGTCTTGCTTTTAGGAAGACACAGAGCCTGGGATTTAACTCCATTTCTGAAGGGAAACCCACAGCACAGTTCTCATCCATGAAACACACTCTGCTTTAGAACAAGAAGCACGCTCTTGCTTTCGAGAGTCTATAATAGAGGCAGAAACTTCAAAGTGTGCTCATAATAAAAGAACTGTGTTTCCTACACACACGGATCATATCTTTTTCAACTCTGCTCCTGAAACTGATACAAACCACAGGTCCTCTAACATCCAATGCTTTTCATTTAAGAGTGAGAAACGTGTGAGCTTCGTAAACAATTCATATTCATTTGAGCTGAAAAGTGACAGGGTTTTCGTGAAATGATGACTTGCTTGGAGGAAGACACAGAGCCTGCAATTTAGCTCCATTTCTGAAGGGAAACACACAGCACAGTTCTAATCCATGAAACACACTCTCCTATAGAGCAAGAAGCACGCTCTTACTGTCTAAGAGTCTCAAATAGAGCAGGAAACGTGACTGTGGTCAGAACAAAATAACGGTGTTTACTACACATACGGACCATATCTAGGTCAACATTCCTTCGGAAACTGATACAAACCACAGTTCCTCTAACATGCAATGCTTTCCAGTTAATATTGAGAAACGTGTGAGCTTCGCGAACGATGTAGCATCCTTTGAGCTGAAAAGTGACTGAGTTTACCTGAAAAGATGTCTTTCTTGTAGGAAGACACAGAGCCTGGGATTTAACTCCATTTCTGAAGGGAAACACACAGCACACTTCTCATCCATGAAACACACTCTGCTTTAGAGCACGAAGCATGCTCTTGCTTTCTAGAGTCTCTAATAGAGCCAGAAACATGAGGGTTCTCTGAACATAATAACGGTGTTTCCTACATATACGGATCATTGCTAGTTCAACTCTGCTTCTGAAACTGATACTAACCACAAGTCATCTAACATCCAATGCTTTTTAGTTAAGAGCAAGAAACGTGTGAGCTTCGTAAATGATTTATATTCATTTGAGCTGAAAAGTGACTGCGTTTACCTGAAATGATGTCTTGCTTGTAGGAAGACACAGAACTTGGAATATAACTCCATTTCTGAAGGGAAACACACAGCACAGTTCTCATCCATGAAACACACTCTGCTTTAGAGCAAGAAACACACTCTTGCTTTCTAAGAGTTTCTAATACAGCAGGAAACGTGACTGTGGTCAGAACAAAATAACGGTGTTTGCTAAACATATGGACCATAGCTAGGTCAACTCTTCTTTCGAAACTGATACAAAGCACAGTACCATTAACATGCAATGCTTTCAAGTTAAGAGCGAGAAACGTGTGAGCTTCGTGAACAAATTAGCTTCCTTTGAGCTGAAAAGTGACTGAGTTTACCTGAGAAGGTGTCTTGCTTGTAGGAAGACACAGAGCCTGGGATTTAACTCCATTACTGAAGGGAAACACACAGCACAGTTCTCATCCATGAAACACACTCTGCTTTAGAGCAAGAAGCACGCTCTTGCTTTCTAAGGGTCTCTAATAGAGCAGAAAACGTGACTGTTTTCAGAACAAAATAACGGTGTTTCCTACACATACGGACCAGATATAGGACAACTCTTCCACTGGAAGTGATACTACCACAGTTCCATTAACATGCAATGCTTTCAAGTTCAGAGCGAGAAACGTATGAGCTTCGTGAACGATGTAGCTTCCTTTGAGCTGAAAAGTGACTGAGTTTACCGGAAAAGATGTCTTGCTTGTAGGAAGACACAGAGCCTGGGATTTAACTCCATTTCTGAAGGGAAACACACAGCACAGTTCTCATCCATGAAACACACTCTGCTTTAGAGCACGGAGCATGCTCTTGCTTTCTAGAGTCTCTAAAAGAGCCAGAAACTTAAGGGTACTCTGAAAAAAAGAATGGTGTTTCCTACACATACCGACCATAGCTAGTTCAACTCTGCTTCTGAAACTGAAACAAACCACAAGTCATCTAACATCCAATGCTATTCAGTTAAGAGCGAGAAACGTGTGATCTTCGTAAACGATTTATATTCATTTGAGCTGAAGAGTGACTGTGTTACCTGAAATGATGTCTTGCTTGTAGGAAGACACAGAACTTGGAATATAACTCCATTTCTGAAGGGAAACACACAGCACAGTTCTCATTCATGAAACACACTCTGCTTTAGAGCAAGAAGCACACAGTTGCTTTCTAAGAGTCTCTAATACAGCAGGAAACGTGACTGTGGTCAGAACAAAATAACGGTGTTTCCTACACATATCGACCATAGCTAGGTCAACTCTTCCTCTGAAACTGATACAAAGCACAGTTCCATTAACATGCAATGCATTCAAGTTAATAGCGAGAAACGTGTGAGCTTCGTGAACGAATTAGCTTCCTTTGAGCTGAAAAGTGACTGAGTTTACCTGAGAAGATGTCTTGCTTGGAGGAAGTCACAGAACCTGGGATTTAACTCCATTTCTGAAGGGAAACACACAGCACAGTTCTCATCCATGAAACACATTCTGCTTTAGAGGAAGAAGCACGCTCTTGCTTTCTAAGGGTCTCTAATAGAGCAGAAAACGTGACTGTTTTCAGAACAAAATAACGGTGTTTCCTACACATACGGACCAGATGTAGGACAACTCTTCCACTGGAAGTGATACTACCACAGTTCCATGAACATGCAATGCTTTCAAGTTCAGAGCGAGAAACTTATGAGCTTCGTGAACGATGTAGCTTCCTTTGAGCTGAAAAGTGACTGAGTTTACCGGAAAAGATGTCTTGCTTTTAGGAAGACACAGAGCCTGGGATTTAACTCCATTTCTGAAGGGAAACCCACAGCACAGTTCTCATCCATGAAACACACTCTGCTTTAGAACAAGAAGCACGCTCTTGCTTTCGAGAGTCTATAATAGAGGCAGAAACTTCAAAGTGTGCTCATAATAAAAGAACTGTGTTTCCTACACACACGGATCATATCTTTTTCAACTCTGCTCCTGAAACTGATACAAACCACAGGTCCTCTAACATCCAATGCTTTTCATTTAAGAGTGAGAAACGTGTGAGCTTCGTAAACAATTCATATTCATTTGAGCTGAAAAGTGACAGGGTTTTCGTGAAATGATGACTTGCTTGGAGGAAGACACAGAGCCTGCAATTTAGCTCCATTTCTGAAGGGAAACACACAGCACAGTTCTAATCCATGAAACACACTCTCCTATAGAGCAAGAAGCACGCTCTTACTGTCTAAGAGTCTCAAATAGAGCAGGAAACGTGACTGTGGTCAGAACAAAATAACGGTGTTTACTACACATACGGACCATATCTAGGTCAACATTCCTTCGGAAACTGATACAAACCACAGTTCCTCTAACATGCAATGCTTTCCAGTTAATATTGAGAAACGTGTGAGCTTCGCGAACGATGTAGCATCCTTTGAGCTGAAAAGTGACTGAGTTTACCTGAAAAGATGTCTTTCTTGTAGGAAGACACAGAGCCTGGGATTTAACTCCATTTCTGAAGGGAAACACACAGCACACTTCTCATCCATGAAACACACTCTGCTTTAGAGCACGAAGCATGCTCTTGCTTTCTAGAGTCTCTAATAGAGCCAGAAACATGAGGGTTCTCTGAACATAATAACGGTGTTTCCTACATATACGGATCATTGCTAGTTCAACTCTGCTTCTGAAACTGATACTAACCACAAGTCATCTAACATCCAATGCTTTTTAGTTAAGAGCAAGAAACGTGTGAGCTTCGTAAATGATTTATATTCATTTGAGCTGAAAAGTGACTGCGTTTACCTGAAATGATGTCTTGCTTGTAGGAAGACACAGAACTTGGAATATAACTCCATTTCTGAAGGGAAACACACAGCACAGTTCTCATCCATGAAACACACTCTGCTTTAGAGCAAGAAACACACTCTTGCTTTCTAAGAGTCTCTAATACAGCAGGAAACGTGACTGTGGTCAGAACAAAATAACGGTGTTTCCTAAACATATGGACCATAGCTAGGTCAACTCTTCTTTCGAAACTGATACAAAGCACAGTACCATTAACATGCAATGCTTTCAAGTTAAGAGCGAGAAACGTGTGAGCTTCGTGAACAAATTAGCTTCCTTTGAGCTGAAAAGTGACTGAGTTTACCTGAGAAGGTGTCTTGCTTGTAGGAAGACACAGAGCCTGGGATTTAACTCCATTACTGAAGGGAAACACACAGCACAGTTCTCATCCATGAAACACACTCTGCTTTAGAGCAAGAAGCACGCTCTTGCTTTCTACCAATCCTTAATACAGCAGGAAACGTGACTGTGGTCAGAACAAAATAACGGTGTTTCCAAGACATACGGACCATATCTAGGTCAACTCTTCTTCTGAAACTGATACAAACCACAGTTGCATTAACATGAAATGCTTTCCAGTTAAGAGCGAGAAACGTATGAGCTTCGTGAACGATTAAGCTTCCTTTGAGCTGAAAAGTGACTGAGTTTACGAGAAAAGATGTCTTGCTTGTAGGAAGACAAAGAGCCTGCGATTTAACTACATTTCTGAAGGGAAACACACAGCACAGTTCTCATCCATGAAACACATTCTGCTTTAGAGTAAGAAGCACGCTCTTGCTTTCTAAGGGTCTCTAATAGAGCAGAAAACGTGACTGTTTTCAGAACAAAATAACGGTGTTTCCTACACATACGGACCAGATATAGGACAACTCTTCCACTGGAAGTGATACTACCACAGTTCCATTAACATGCAATGCTTTCAAGTTCAGAGCGAGAAACGTATGAGCTTCGTGAACGATGTAGCTTCCTTTGAGCTGAAAAGTGACTGAGTTTACCGGAAAAGATGTCTTGCTTGTAGGAAGACACAGAGCCTGGGATTTAACTCCATTTCTGAAGGGAAACCCACAGCACAGTTCTCATCCATGAAACACACTCTGCTTTAGAACAAGAAGCACGCTCTTGCTTTCGAGAGTCTATAATAGAGGCAGAAACTTCAAAGTGAGCTCATAATAAAAGAACTGTGTTTCCTACACACACGGATCATATCTTTTTCAACTCTGCTCCTGAAACTGATACAAACCACAGGTCCTCTAACATCCAATGCTTTTCATTTAAGAGTGAGAAACGTGTGAGCTTCGTAAACAATTCATATTCATTTGAGCTGAAGAGTGACTGTGTTACCTGAAATGATGTCTTGCTTGTAGGAAGACATTGAGCCTGGAATTTAACTCCATTTCTGAAGGGAAACACACAGCACAGTTCTCAACCATGAAACACACTCTGCTTTAGAGCAAGAAGCACGCTCTTGCTTTCTAAGAGTCTATAATAGAGCAGGAAATGTGACTGTGGTCAGAACAAAATAATGGTGTTTCCTACACATACGGACCATATCTAGGTCAACTCTTCTTCTGAAACTGATACAAACCACAGGTCCTCTAACATCCAATGCTTTTCAGTTAAGAGCGAGAAACCTGTGAGCTTCATAAACGATTTATATTCATTAGAGCTGAAAAGTGACAGCGTTTACCTGAAATGATGACTTGCTTGTGGGAATACACAGAGCCTGGGATTTAACTCCATTTCTGAAGGGAAACACACAGCACAGTTCTCATCCATGAAACACACTCTGCTTTAGAGCACGAAGCATGCTCTTGCTTTCTAGAGTCTCTAATAGAGCCAGAAACATGAGGGTTCTCTGAACAAAATAAAGGTGTTTCCTACATAAACGGACCATTGCTAGTTCAACTCTGCTTCTGAAACTGATACTAACCACAAGTCATCTAACATCCAATGCTTTTTAGTTAAGAGCAAGAAACGTGTGAGCTTCGTAAATGATTTATATTCATTTGAGCTGAAAAGTGACTGCGTTTACCTGAAATGATGTCTTGCTTGTAGGAAGACACAGAACTTGGAATATAATTCCATTTCTGAAGGGAAACACACAGCACAGTTCTCATCCATGAAACACACTCTGCTTTAGAGCAAGAAGCACACTCTTGCTTTCTAAGAGTCTCTAATACAGCAGGAAACGTGACTGTGGTCAGAACAAAATAACGGTGTTTCCTACACATATTGACCATAGCTAGGTCAACTCTTCTTCTGAAACTGATACAAAGCACAGTTCCATTAACATGCAATGCTTTCAAGTTAAGAGCGAGAAACGTGTGAGCTTCGTGAACGAATTAGCTTCCTTTGAGCTGAAAAGTGACTGAGTTTACCTGAGAAGATGTCTTGCTTGTAGGAAGACACAGAGCCTGGGATTTAACTCCATTACTGAAGGGAAACACACAGCACAGTTCTCATCCATGAAACACACTCTGCTTTAGAGCAAGAAGCACGCTCTTGCTTTCTAAGGGTCTCTAATAGAGCAGAAAATGTGACTGATTTCAGAACAAAATAACGGTGTTTCCTACACATACGGACCAGATGTAGGACAACTCTTCCCCTGAAAGTGATACTACCACAGTTCCATTAACATGCAATGCTTTCAAGTTCAGAGCGAGAAACTTATGAGCTTCGTGAACGATGTAGCTTCCTTTGAGCTGAAAAGTGACTGAGTTTACCGGAAAAGATGTCTTGCTTGTAGGAAGACACAGAGCCTGGGATTTAACTCCATTTCTGAAGGGAAACCCACAGCACAGTTCTCATCCATGAAACACACTCTGCTTTAGAACAAGAAGCACGCTCTTGCTTTCGAGAGTCTATAATAGAGGCAGAAACTTCAAAGTGTGCTCATAATAAAATAACTGTGTTTCCCACACACACGGATCATATCTTTTTCAACTCTGCTCCTGAAACTGATACAAACCACAGGTCCTCTAACATCCAATGCTTTTCATTTAAGAGTGAGAAACGTGTGAGCTTCGTAAACAATTCATATTCATTTGAGCTGAAAAGTGACAGGGTTTTCGTGAAATGATGACTTGCATGTAGGAAGACACAGAGCCTCTGATTTAGCTCCATTTCTGAAGGGAAACACACTGCACAGTTCTAATCCATGAAACACACTCTCCTATAGAGCAAGAAGCACGCTCTTGCTGTCTAAGAGTCTCAAATAGAGCAGGAAACGTGATTGTGGTCAGAACAAAATAACAGTGTTTACTACACATACGGACCATATCTAGGTCAACTTTCCTTCGGAAACTGATACAAACCACAGTTCCTCTAACATGCAATGCTTTCCAGTTAATATCGAGAAACGTGTGAGCTTCGCGAACGATGTAGCTTCCTTTGAGCTGAAAAGTGACTGAGTTTACCTGAAAATATGTCTTTCTTGTAGGAAGACACAGAGCCTGGGATTTAACTCCATTTCTGAAGGGAAACACACAGCAGAGTTCTCATCGATGAAACACACTCTGCTTTAGAACACGAAGCATGCCCTTGCTTTCTAGAGTCTCTAATAGAGCAGGAAACGTGAGTGAGCTCAGAACAAAGAAGGGTGTTTCCTACACATACGGACCATAGCTAGTTCAACTCTTCTTCTGAAACTGATACAATCCACAGTTCCTCTAACATGCAATGCTTTCCAGTTAAGAGTGAGAACCTTGTGAGCTTCGTGAATGATGTAGCTTCCTTAGAGCTGAAAAGTGACTTCTTTTACCTGAAAACATGTCTTGATGTAGGAAGACACAGAGCATGGGATTTAACTCCATTTCTGAAGGGAAACACACAGCACAGTTCTCATCCATGAAACACACTCTGCTTTAGAGCAAGAAGCACGTTCTTGCTTTCTAAGAGTCTCTAATAGAGCAGGAAACGTGACTGTGGTCAGAAGAAAATAACGGTGTTTCCTACACATACGGACCATATCTAGGTCAACTCTTCTTCTGAAACTGATACAAACCACACTTCCTCTAACATGCAATTCTTTCCAGTTAAGAGCAAGAAACGTGTGTGCTTCTTGAATGATGTTGTTTCCTTTGAGCTTAAAAGTGACTGAGATTACCTGAAAAGATGTCTTGCTTGTAGGATTATACAGAGCCTGGGATTTCACTCCATTTCTTAAGGGAAACACACAGCACAGTTCTCACGAGGAAACACACTCTGCGTATAGGAAGAAGCACGCTCTTGCTTTCTAGAGTCTCTAATAGAGCAGGAAACTTGAGTGTGCTCAGAACAAAAGAACGGTGTTTCCGACACATACGGACCACTGCGAGTTCAACTCTGATTCTGAAACTGATACAAACCACAAGTTATCCAACATCCAATGCTTTTCATTTAAGAGTGAGAAACGTCTGATCTTCGTAAACGATGTAGCTTCCTTTGAGCTGAAAAGTGACTTGGTTTACCTGAAAAGATGTCTTGCTTGTAGGAAGATAGAGAGCCAGGGATTTAACTCCATTTCTGAAGGGAAACACACAGCACAGTTCTCATCCATGAAACACACTCTGCTTTTGAGCAAGAAGCACACTCTTCCTTTCTAAGTGGCTCTAATAGAGCAGGAAACGTGACTGTGGTCAGAACAAAATATCGGAGTTTCCTACACATACAGACCATATCTAGGTCAACTCTTCTTCTGAAACTGATACAAACCACAGTTGCTCTAAAATGCAATGCTTTCCAGTAAAGAGTGAGAAACTTGTGAGCTTCGTGAACAATGTAGCTTCCTTTGAGCTGAAAAGTGACTGAGTTTACCTGAAAAGATGTCTTGCTTGTAGGAAGATACAGTTCCTGGGATTTAAATCTATTTCTGAAGGGAAACACACAGCACAGTTCTCATCCATGTAACACTCTCTGCTTTAGAGCACGAAGCATGCTCTTGCTTTCTAGATTCTCTAATACAGCAGGAAACGTGACTGTGGTCAGAACAAAATAACGGTGTTTCCTACACATATTGACCATAGCTAGGTCAACTCTTCTTCTGAAACTGATACAAAGCACAGTTCCATTAACATGCAATGCTTTCAAGTTAAGAGCGAGAAACGTGTGAGCTTCGTGAACGAATTAGCTTCCTTTGAGCTGAAAAGTGACTGAGTTTACCTGAGAAGATGTCTTGCTTGTAGGAAGACACAGAGCCTGGGATTTAACTCCATTACTGAAGGGAAACACACAGCACAGTTCTCATCCATGAAACACACTCTGCTTTAGAGCAAGAAGCACGCTCTTGCTTTCTAAGGGTCTCTAATAGAGCAGAAAATGTGACTGATTTCAGAACAAAATAACGGTGTTTCCTACACATACGGACCAGATGTAGGACAACTCTTCCCCTGAAAGTGATACTACCACAGTTCCATTAACATGCAATGCTTTCAAGTTCAGAGCGAGAAACTTATGAGCTTCGTGAACGATGTAGCTTCCTTTGAGCTGAAAAGTGACTGAGTTTACCGGAAAAGATGTCTTGCTTGTAGGAAGACACAGAGCCTGGGATTTAACTCCATTTCTGAAGGGAAACCCACAGCACAGTTCTCATCCATGAAACACACTCTGCTTTAGAACAAGAAGCACGCTCTTGCTTTCGAGAGTCTATAATAGAGGCAGAAACTTCAAAGTGTGCTCATAATAAAATAACTGTGTTTCCCACACACACGGATCATATCTTTTTCAACTCTGCTCCTGAAACTGATACAAACCACAGGTCCTCTAACATCCAATGCTTTTCATTTAAGAGTGAGAAACGTGTGAGCTTCGTAAACAATTCATATTCATTTGAGCTGAAAAGTGACAGGGTTTTCGTGAAATGATGACTTGCATGTAGGAAGACACAGAGCCTCTGATTTAGCTCCATTTCTGAAGGGAAACACACTGCACAGTTCTAATCCATGAAACACACTCTCCTATAGAGCAAGAAGCACGCTCTTGCTGTCTAAGAGTCTCAAATAGAGCAGGAAACGTGATTGTGGTCAGAACAAAATAACAGTGTTTACTACACATACGGACCATATCTAGGTCAACTTTCCTTCGGAAACTGATACAAACCACAGTTCCTCTAACATGCAATGCTTTCCAGTTAATATCGAGAAACGTGTGAGCTTCGCGAACGATGTAGCTTCCTTTGAGCTGAAAAGTGACTGAGTTTACCTGAAAATATGTCTTTCTTGTAGGAAGACACAGAGCCTGGGATTTAACTCCATTTCTGAAGGGAAACACACAGCAGAGTTCTCATCGATGAAACACACTCTGCTTTAGAACACGAAGCATGCCCTTGCTTTCTAGAGTCTCTAATAGAGCAGGAAACGTGAGTGAGCTCAGAACAAAGAAGGGTGTTTCCTACACATACGGACCATAGCTAGTTCAACTCTTCTTCTGAAACTGATACAATCCACAGTTCCTCTAACATGCAATGCTTTCCAGTTAAGAGTGAGAACCTTGTGAGCTTCGTGAATGATGTAGCTTCCTTAGAGCTGAAAAGTGACTTCTTTTACCTGAAAACATGTCTTGATGTAGGAAGACACAGAGCATGGGATTTAACTCCATTTCTGAAGGGAAACACACAGCACAGTTCTCATCCATGAAACACACTCTGCTTTAGAGCAAGAAGCACGTTCTTGCTTTCTAAGAGTCTCTAATAGAGCAGGAAACGTGACTGTGGTCAGAAGAAAATAACGGTGTTTCCTACACATACGGACCATATCTAGGTCAACTCTTCTTCTGAAACTGATACAAACCACACTTCCTCTAACATGCAATTCTTTCCAGTTAAGAGCAAGAAACGTGTGTGCTTCTTGAATGATGTTGTTTCCTTTGAGCTTAAAAGTGACTGAGATTACCTGAAAAGATGTCTTGCTTGTAGGATTATACAGAGCCTGGGATTTCACTCCATTTCTTAAGGGAAACACACAGCACAGTTCTCACGAGGAAACACACTCTGCGTATAGGAAGAAGCACGCTCTTGCTTTCTAGAGTCTCTAATAGAGCAGGAAACTTGAGTGTGCTCAGAACAAAAGAACGGTGTTTCCGACACATACGGACCACTGCGAGTTCAACTCTGATTCTGAAACTGATACAAACCACAAGTTATCCAACATCCAATGCTTTTCATTTAAGAGTGAGAAACGTCTGATCTTCGTAAACGATGTAGCTTCCTTTGAGCTGAAAAGTGACTTGGTTTACCTGAAAAGATGTCTTGCTTGTAGGAAGATAGAGAGCCAGGGATTTAACTCCATTTCTGAAGGGAAACACACAGCACAGTTCTCATCCATGAAACACACTCTGCTTTTGAGCAAGAAGCACACTCTTCCTTTCTAAGTGGCTCTAATAGAGCAGGAAACGTGACTGTGGTCAGAACAAAATATCGGAGTTTCCTACACATACAGACCATATCTAGGTCAACTCTTCTTCTGAAACTGATACAAACCACAGTTGCTCTAAAATGCAATGCTTTCCAGTAAAGAGTGAGAAACTTGTGAGCTTCGTGAACAATGTAGCTTCCTTTGAGCTGAAAAGTGACTGAGTTTACCTGAAAAGATGTCTTGCTTGTAGGAAGATACAGTTCCTGGGATTTAATTCCATTTCTGAAGGGCAACACACAGCACAGTTCTCATCCATGAAACACTCTCTGCTTTAGAGCACGAAGCATGCTCTTGCTTTCTAGAGTCTCTAATACAGCAGGAAACGTGAGTGAGCTCAGAACAAAAGAACGGTGTTTCCTACACATACAGACCATAGCTAGTTCAACTCTGCTTCTGAAACTGACACAAACCACAAGTCATCTAACATCCAATGCTTTTCAGTTAAGAGTGAGAAACTTGTTAGCTTCGTGAACGATGTAGGTTCCTTAGAGCTGAAAAGTGACTTAGTTTACCTGAAAATATGTCATGCTTGTAGGAAGACACAGAGCTTGGGATTTAACTACATTCTGAAGGGAAACACACAGCACAGTTCTCATCCTTGAAACACACTCTGCTTTAGAGCAAGAAGCACGCTCTTGCTTTGTAAGTGTCTCTTATAGAGCAGGAACCGTGACTGTGGTCAGAACAAAATAACGGTGTTTCCTACACATACGGACCATATCTAGGTCAACTCTTCTTCTGAAACTGATACAAACCACAGTTCCTCTAACATGCAATGCTTTCCAGTTAAGAGTGAGAAACTTGTGAGCTTCGTGAACGATGTAGGTTCCTTAGAGCTGAAAAGTGACTGAGTTTACCTGAAAAGATTTCTTGCTTGTAGGAAGACACAGAGCCTGGAATTTAACTCCATTTCAGAAAGGAAACACACAGCACAGTTCTCAGGAGGAAAC
Source organism: Onychomys leucogaster (assembly GCA_949786385.1). NCBI lineage: Eukaryota > Metazoa > Chordata > Mammalia > Rodentia > Cricetidae > Onychomys > Onychomys leucogaster. Next base: position 2,126,901 of record CATKUP010000082.1, read on the forward strand.
ACACTCTGCGTATAGGAAGAAGCACGCTCTTTCTTTCTAGAGTCTCTAATAGAGCAAGAAACTTGAGTGTGCTCAGAACAAAAGAACGGAGTTTCCTACACATACGGACCACTGCTAGATCAACTCTGATTCTGAAACTGATACAAACCACAAGTCATCTAACATCCAATGCTTTTCAGTTAAGAGTGAGAAACGTGTGATCTTCATAAACGATGTAGCTTCCTTTGAGCTGAAAATTGACTTAGTTTACCTGAAAACATGTCTTGCTTGTAGGAAGACACAGAGCCTGGGATTTAACTCCATTTCTGAAGGGAAACACACAGCACAGTTCTCATCCATGAAACACACTCTGCTTTAGAGCACGGAGCATGCTCTTGCTTTCTAGAGTCTCTAAAAGAGCCAGAAACTTAAGGGTACTCTGAAAAAAAGAATGGTGTTTCCTACACATACCGACCATAGCTAGTTCAACTCTGCTTCTGAAACTGAAACAAACCACAAGTCATCTAACATCCAATGCTATTCAGTTAAGAGCGAGAAACGTGTGATCTTCGTAAACGATTTATATTCATTTGAGCTGAAGAGTGACTGTGTTACCTGAAATGATGTCTTGCTTGTAGGAAGACACAGAACTTGGAATATAACTCCATTTCTGAAGGGAAACACACAGCACAGTTCTCATTCATGAAACACACTCTGCTTTAGAGCAAGAAGCACACAGTTGCTTTCTAAGAGTCTCTAATACAGCAGGAAACGTGACTGTGGTCAGAACAAAATAACGGTGTTTCCTACACATATCGACCATAGCTAGGTCAACTCTTCCTCTGAAACTGATACAAAGCACAGTTCCATTAACATGCAATGCATTCAAGTTAATAGCGAGAAACGTGTGAGCTTCGTGAACGAATTAGCTTCCTTTGAGCTGAAAAGTGACTGAGTTTACCTGAGAAGATGTCTTGCTTGGAGGAAGTCACAGAACCTGGGATTTAACTCCATTTCTGAAGGGAAACACACAGCACAGTTCTCATCCATGAAACACATTCTGCTTTAGAGGAAGAAGCACGCTCTTGCTTTCTAAGGGTCTCTAATAGAGCAGAAAACGTGACTGTTTTCAGAACAAAATAACGGTGTTTCCTACACATACGGACCAGATGTAGGACAACTCTTCCACTGGAAGTGATACTACCACAGTTCCATGAACATGCAATGCTTTCAAGTTCAGAGCGAGAAACTTATGAGCTTCGTGAACGATGTAGCTTCCTTTGAGCTGAAAAGTGACTGAGTTTACCGGAAAAGATGTCTTGCTTTTAGGAAGACACAGAGCCTGGGATTTAACTCCATTTCTGAAGGGAAACCCACAGCACAGTTCTCATCCATGAAACACACTCTGCTTTAGAACAAGAAGCACGCTCTTGCTTTCGAGAGTCTATAATAGAGGCAGAAACTTCAAAGTGTGCTCATAATAAAAGAACTGTGTTTCCTACACACACGGATCATATCTTTTTCAACTCTGCTCCTGAAACTGATACAAACCACAGGTCCTCTAACATCCAATGCTTTTCATTTAAGAGTGAGAAACGTGTGAGCTTCGTAAACAATTCATATTCATTTGAGCTGAAAAGTGACAGGGTTTTCGTGAAATGATGACTTGCTTGGAGGAAGACACAGAGCCTGCAATTTAGCTCCATTTCTGAAGGGAAACACACAGCACAGTTCTAATCCATGAAACACACTCTCCTATAGAGCAAGAAGCACGCTCTTACTGTCTAAGAGTCTCAAATAGAGCAGGAAACGTGACTGTGGTCAGAACAAAATAACGGTGTTTACTACACATACGGACCATATCTAGGTCAACATTCCTTCGGAAACTGATACAAACCACAGTTCCTCTAACATGCAATGCTTTCCAGTTAATATTGAGAAACGTGTGAGCTTCGCGAACGATGTAGCATCCTTTGAGCTGAAAAGTGACTGAGTTTACCTGAAAAGATGTCTTTCTTGTAGGAAGACACAGAGCCTGGGATTTAACTCCATTTCTGAAGGGAAACACACAGCACACTTCTCATCCATGAAACACACTCTGCTTTAGAGCACGAAGCATGCTCTTGCTTTCTAGAGTCTCTAATAGAGCCAGAAACATGAGGGTTCTCTGAACATAATAACGGTGTTTCCTACATATACGGATCATTGCTAGTTCAACTCTGCTTCTGAAACTGATACTAACCACAAGTCATCTAACATCCAATGCTTTTTAGTTAAGAGCAAGAAACGTGTGAGCTTCGTAAATGATTTATATTCATTTGAGCTGAAAAGTGACTGCGTTTACCTGAAATGATGTCTTGCTTGTAGGAAGACACAGAACTTGGAATATAACTCCATTTCTGAAGGGAAACACACAGCACAGTTCTCATCCATGAAACACACTCTGCTTTAGAGCAAGAAACACACTCTTGCTTTCTAAGAGTCTCTAATACAGCAGGAAACGTGACTGTGGTCAGAACAAAATAACGGTGTTTCCTAAACATATGGACCATAGCTAGGTCAACTCTTCTTTCGAAACTGATACAAAGCACAGTACCATTAACATGCAATGCTTTCAAGTTAAGAGCGAGAAACGTGTGAGCTTCGTGAACAAATTAGCTTCCTTTGAGCTGAAAAGTGACTGAGTTTACCTGAGAAGGTGTCTTGCTTGTAGGAAGACACAGAGCCTGGGATTTAACTCCATTACTGAAGGGAAACACACAGCACAGTTCTCATCCATGAAACACACTCTGCTTTAGAGCAAGAAGCACGCTCTTGCTTTCTACCAATCCTTAATACAGCAGGAAACGTGACTGTGGTCAGAACAAAATAACGGTGTTTCCAAGACATACGGACCATATCTAGGTCAACTCTTCTTCTGAAACTGATACAAACCACAGTTGCATTAACATGAAATGCTTTCCAGTTAAGAGCGAGAAACGTATGAGCTTCGTGAACGATTAAGCTTCCTTTGAGCTGAAAAGTGACTGAGTTTACGAGAAAAGATGTCTTGCTTGTAGGAAGACAAAGAGCCTGCGATTTAACTACATTTCTGTTGGGAAACACACAGCACAGTTCTCATCCATGAAACACATTCTGCTTTAGAGTAAGAAGCACGCTCTTGCTTTCTAAGGGTCTCTAATAGAGCAGAAAACGTGACTGTTTGCAGAACAAAATAACGGTGTTTCCTACACATACGGACCAGATATAGGACAACTCTTCCACTGGAAGTGATACTACCACAGTTCCATTAACATGCAATGCTTTCAAGTTCAGAGCGAGAAACGTATGAGCTTCGTGAACGATGTAGCTTCCTTTGAGCTGAAAAGTGACTGAGTTTACCGGAAAAGATGTCTTGCTTGTAGGAAGACACAGAGCCTGGGATTTAACTCCATTTCTGAAGGGAAACCCACAGCACAGTTCTCATCCATGAAACACACTCTGCTTTAGAACAAGAAGCACGCTCTTGCTTTCGAGAGTCTATAATAGAGGCAGAAACTTCAAAGTGAGCTCATAATAAAAGAACTGTGTTTCCTACACACACGGATCATATCTTTTTCAACTCTGCTCCTGAAACTGATACAAACCACAGGTCCTCTAACATCCAATGCTTTTCATTTAAGAGTGAGAAACGTGTGAGCTTCGTAAACAATTCATATTCATTTGAGCTGAAGAGTGACTGTGTTACCTGAAATGATGTCTTGCTTGTAGGAAGACATTGAGCCTGGAATTTAACTCCATTTCTGAAGGGAAACACACAGCACAGTTCTCAACCATGAAACACACTCTGCTTTAGAGCAAGAAGCACGCTCTTGCTTTCTAAGAGTCTATAATAGAGCAGGAAATGTGACTGTGGTCAGAACAAAATAATGGTGTTTCCTACACATACGGACCATATCTAGGTCAACTCTTCTTCTGAAACTGATACAAACCACAGGTCCTCTAACATCCAATGCTTTTCAGTTAAGAGCGAGAAACCTGTGAGCTTCATAAACGATTTATATTCATTAGAGCTGAAAAGTGACAGCGTTTACCTGAAATGATGACTTGCTTGTGGGAATACACAGAGCCTGGGATTTAACTCCATTTCTGAAGGGAAACACACAGCACAGTTCTCATCCATGAAACACACTCTGCTTTAGAGCACGAAGCATGCTCTTGCTTTCTAGAGTCTCTAATAGAGCCAGAAACATGAGGGTTCTCTGAACAAAATAAAGGTGTTTCCTACATAAACGGACCATTGCTAGTTCAACTCTGCTTCTGAAACTGATACTAACCACAAGTCATCTAACATCCAATGCTTTTTAGTTAAGAGCAAGAAACGTGTGAGCTTCGTAAATGATTTATATTCATTTGAGCTGAAAAGTGACTGCGTTTACCTGAAATGATGTCTTGCTTGTAGGAAGACACAGAACTTGGAATATAATTCCATTTCTGAAGGGAAACACACAGCACAGTTCTCATCCATGAAACACACTCTGCTTTAGAGCAAGAAGCACACTCTTGCTTTCTAAGAGTCTCTAATACAGCAGGAAACGTGACTGTGGTCAGAACAAAATAACGGTGTTTCCTACACATATTGACCATAGCTAGGTCAACTCTTCTTCTGAAACTGATACAAAGCACAGTTCCATTAACATGCAATGCTTTCAAGTTAAGAGCGAGAAACGTGTGAGCTTCGTGAACGAATTAGCTTCCTTTGAGCTGAAAAGTGACTGAGTTTACCTGAGAAGATGTCTTGCTTGTAGGAAGACACAGAGCCTGGGATTTAACTCCATTACTGAAGGGAAACACACAGCACAGTTCTCATCCATGAAACACACTCTGCTTTAGAGCAAGAAGCACGCTCTTGCTTTCTAAGGGTCTCTAATAGAGCAGAAAATGTGACTGATTTCAGAACAAAATAACGGTGTTTCCTACACATACGGACCAGATGTAGGACAACTCTTCCCCTGAAAGTGATACTACCACAGTTCCATTAACATGCAATGCTTTCAAGTTCAGAGCGAGAAACTTATGAGCTTCGTGAACGATGTAGCTTCCTTTGAGCTGAAAAGTGACTGAGTTTACCGGAAAAGATGTCTTGCTTGTAGGAAGACACAGAGCCTGGGATTTAACTCCATTTCTGAAGGGAAACCCACAGCACAGTTCTCATCCATGAAACACACTCTGCTTTAGAACAAGAAGCACGCTCTTGCTTTCGAGAGTCTATAATAGAGGCAGAAACTTCAAAGTGTGCTCATAATAAAATAACTGTGTTTCCCACACACACGGATCATATCTTTTTCAACTCTGCTCCTGAAACTGATACAAACCACAGGTCCTCTAACATCCAATGCTTTTCATTTAAGAGTGAGAAACGTGTGAGCTTCGTAAACAATTCATATTCATTTGAGCTGAAAAGTGACAGGGTTTTCGTGAAATGATGACTTGCATGTAGGAAGACACAGAGCCTCTGATTTAGCTCCATTTCTGAAGGGAAACACACTGCACAGTTCTAATCCATGAAACACACTCTCCTATAGAGCAAGAAGCACGCTCTTGCTGTCTAAGAGTCTCAAATAGAGCAGGAAACGTGATTGTGGTCAGAACAAAATAACAGTGTTTACTACACATACGGACCATATCTAGGTCAACTTTCCTTCGGAAACTGATACAAACCACAGTTCCTCTAACATGCAATGCTTTCCAGTTAATATCGAGAAACGTGTGAGCTTCGCGAACGATGTAGCTTCCTTTGAGCTGAAAAGTGACTGAGTTTACCTGAAAATATGTCTTTCTTGTAGGAAGACACAGAGCCTGGGATTTAACTCCATTTCTGAAGGGAAACACACAGCAGAGTTCTCATCGATGAAACACACTCTGCTTTAGAACACGAAGCATGCCCTTGCTTTCTAGAGTCTCTAATAGAGCAGGAAACGTGAGTGAGCTCAGAACAAAGAAGGGTGTTTCCTACACATACGGACCATAGCTAGTTCAACTCTTCTTCTGAAACTGATACAATCCACAGTTCCTCTAACATGCAATGCTTTCCAGTTAAGAGTGAGAACCTTGTGAGCTTCGTGAATGATGTAGCTTCCTTAGAGCTGAAAAGTGACTTCTTTTACCTGAAAACATGTCTTGATGTAGGAAGACACAGAGCATGGGATTTAACTCCATTTCTGAAGGGAAACACACAGCACAGTTCTCATCCATGAAACACACTCTGCTTTAGAGCAAGAAGCACGTTCTTGCTTTCTAAGAGTCTCTAATAGAGCAGGAAACGTGACTGTGGTCAGAAGAAAATAACGGTGTTTCCTACACATACGGACCATATCTAGGTCAACTCTTCTTCTGAAACTGATACAAACCACACTTCCTCTAACATGCAATTCTTTCCAGTTAAGAGCAAGAAACGTGTGTGCTTCTTGAATGATGTTGTTTCCTTTGAGCTTAAAAGTGACTGAGATTACCTGAAAAGATGTCTTGCTTGTAGGATTATACAGAGCCTGGGATTTCACTCCATTTCTTAAGGGAAACACACAGCACAGTTCTCACGAGGAAACACACTCTGCGTATAGGAAGAAGCACGCTCTTGCTTTCTAGAGTCTCTAATAGAGCAGGAAACTTGAGTGTGCTCAGAACAAAAGAACGGTGTTTCCGACACATACGGACCACTGCGAGTTCAACTCTGATTCTGAAACTGATACAAACCACAAGTTATCCAACATCCAATGCTTTTCATTTAAGAGTGAGAAACGTCTGATCTTCGTAAACGATGTAGCTTCCTTTGAGCTGAAAAGTGACTTGGTTTACCTGAAAAGATGTCTTGCTTGTAGGAAGATAGAGAGCCAGGGATTTAACTCCATTTCTGAAGGGAAACACACAGCACAGTTCTCATCCATGAAACACACTCTGCTTTTGAGCAAGAAGCACACTCTTCCTTTCTAAGTGGCTCTAATAGAGCAGGAAACGTGACTGTGGTCAGAACAAAATATCGGAGTTTCCTACACATACAGACCATATCTAGGTCAACTCTTCTTCTGAAACTGATACAAACCACAGTTGCTCTAAAATGCAATGCTTTCCAGTAAAGAGTGAGAAACTTGTGAGCTTCGTGAACAATGTAGCTTCCTTTGAGCTGAAAAGTGACTGAGTTTACCTGAAAAGATGTCTTGCTTGTAGGAAGATACAGTTCCTGGGATTTAATTCCATTTCTGAAGGGCAACACACAGCACAGTTCTCATCCATGAAACACTCTCTGCTTTAGAGCACGAAGCATGCTCTTGCTTTCTAGAGTCTCTAATACAGCAGGAAACGTGAGTGAGCTCAGAACAAAAGAACGGTGTTTCCTACACATACAGACCATAGCTAGTTCAACTCTGCTTCTGAAACTGACACAAACCACAAGTCATCTAACATCCAATGCTTTTCAGTTAAGAGTGAGAAACTTGTTAGCTTCGTGAACGATGTAGGTTCCTTAGAGCTGAAAAGTGACTTAGTTTACCTGAAAATATGTCATGCTTGTAGGAAGACACAGAGCTTGGGATTTAACTACATTCTGAAGGGAAACACACAGCACAGTTCTCATCCTTGAAACACACTCTGCTTTAGAGCAAGAAGCACGCTCTTGCTTTGTAAGTGTCTCTTATAGAGCAGGAACCGTGACTGTGGTCAGAACAAAATAACGGTGTTTCCTACACATACGGACCATATCTAGGTCAACTCTTCTTCTGAAACTGATACAAACCACAGTTCCTCTAACATGCAATGCTTTCCAGTTAAGAGTGAGAAACTTGTGAGCTTCGTGAACGATGTAGGTTCCTTAGAGCTGAAAAGTGACTGAGTTTACCTGAAAAGATTTCTTGCTTGTAGGAAGACACAGAGCCTGGAATTTAACTCCATTTCAGAAAGGAAACACACAGCACAGTTCTCAGGAGGAAACACACTCTGCGTATAGGAAGAAGCACGCTCTTTCTTTCTAGAGTCTCTAATAGAGCAAGAAACTTGAGTGTGCTCAGAACAAAAGAACGGAGTTTCCTACACATACGGACCACTGCTAGATCAACTCTGATTCTGAAACTGATACAAACCACAAGTCATCTAACATCCAATGCTTTTCAGTTAAGAGTGAGAAACGTGTGATCTTCATAAACGATGTAGCTTCCTTTGAGCTGAAAATTGACTTAGTTTACCTGAAAACATGTCTTGCTTGTAGGAAGACACAGAGCCTGGGATTTAACTCCATTTCTGAAGGGAAACACACAGCACAGTTCTCATCCATGAAATACACTCTGCTTTAGAACACGAAGCATGCTCTTGCTTTCTAGAGTCTCTAATAGAGCAGGAAACGTGAGTGAGCTCAGAACAAAAGAACGGTGTTTCCTACACATACGGACCATAGCTAGTTCAACTCTGCTTCTGAAACTGATACAAACCACAAGTCATCTAACATCCAATGCTTTTCATTTAAGAGTAAGAAACGTGTGAGCTTCGTAAACGATTTATATTCATTTGAGCTGAAAAGTGACTGCGTTTAAATGAAATGATGTCTTGCTTGTAGGAAGACATTGAGCCTGGGATTTAACTCCATTTCTGAAGCGAAAAACACAGCACAGTTCTCATCCATGAAACACTCTCTGCTTTAGAGCACGAAGCATGCTCTTGCTTTCTAGAGTCTCTAATACAGCAGGAAACGTGAGTGAGCTCAGAACAAAAGAACGGTGTTTCCTACACATACAGACCATTGCTAGTTCAACTCTGCTTCTGAAACTGACACAAACCACAAGTCATCTAACATCCAATGCTTTTCAGTTAAGAGTGAGAAACTTGTTAGGTTCGTGAACGATGTAGGTTCCTTAGAGCTGAAAAGTGACTTAGTTTACCTGAAAATATGTCATGCTTGTAGGAAGACACAGAGCTTGGTATTTAACTACATTCTGAAGGGAAACACACAGCACAGTTCTCATCCTTGAAACACACTCTGCTTTAGAGCAAGAAGCACGCTCTTGCTTTGTAAGTGTCTCTAATAGAGCAGGAACCGTGACTGTGGTCAGAACAAAATAACGGTGTTTCCTACACATACGGACCATATCTAGGTCAACTCTGCTTCTGAAACTGATAGAGACCACAAGTCATCTAACATCCAATGATTTTCAGTTAAGAGCAAGTACCCTGTGAGCTTCGTAAATGATTTATATTCATTCAAGCTGAAAATTGACTGCGTTTACCTGAAATGATGTCTTGCTTGTAGGAAGACACAGAGCCGGGGATTTAACTCCATTTCTGAAGGGAAACACACAGCACAGTTCTCAGGAGGAAACACACTCTGTGTATATTAAGAAGCACGCTCTTGCTTTCTAGAGTCTCTAATAGAGCAAGAAACTTGAGTGTGCTCAGAACAAAAGAACGGAGTTTCCTACACATACGGACCACTGCTAGATCAACTCTAATTGTGAAACTGATACAAACCACAAGTCATCTAACATCCAATGCTTTTCAGTTAAGAGTGAGAAACGTGTGATCTTCATAAACGATGTAGCTTCCTTTGAGCTGAAAATTGACTTAGTTTACCTGAAAACATGTCTTGCTTGTAGGAAGACACAGAGCCTGGGATTTAACTCCATTTCTGAAGGGAAACACACAGCACAGTTCTCATCCATGAAACACACTCTGCTTTAGAACACGAAGCATGCTCTTGCTTTCTAGATTCTCTAATAGAGCAGGAAACGTGAGTGAGCTCAGAACAAAAGAACGGTGTTCCTACACATACGGACCATAGCTAGTTCAACTCTGCTTCTGAAACTGTTACAAACCACAAGTCATCTAACATCCAATGCTTTTCATTTAAGAGTGAGAAACTTGTGAGCTTCATAAACGATTTATATTCGTTTGAGCTGAAAAGTGACTGCGTTTAAATGAAATGATGTCTTGCTTGTAGGAAGACATTGAGCCTGGTATTTAACTCCATTTCTGATGGGAAACACACAGCAGAGTTCACATCCATGAAACACACTCTGCTTTAGAGCACGAAGCATGCTCTTGCTTTCTAGAGTCTCTAATAGAGCCAGAAACATGAGGGTGCTCTGAACATATAACGGTGTTTCCTACATATACGGACCATAGCTAGTTCAACTCTGCTTCTGAAACTGATACAAACCACAAGTCATCTAACATCCAATGCTTTTCAGCTAAGAGCAAGAAACGTGTGAGCTTCATAAACAATTTATATTCATTTGAGCTGAAAAGTGACTGCGTTTAACTGAAATGATGTCTTGCTTGTAGGAAGACACAGAGCCTGGAATATAACTCCATTTCTGAAGGGAAACACACAGCACAGTTCTCATCCATGAAACACACTCTGTTTAGAGCAAGAAGCACGCTCTTGCTTTCTAAGAGTCTCTAATACAGCAGGAAACGTGACTGTGGTCAGAATAAAATAACGGTGTTTCCTAAACATACGGACCATATCTAGGTCAACTCTTCTTCTGAAACTGATACAAACCACAGTTCAATTAACATGCAAATCTTTCCAGTTAAGAGCAAGAAACGTGTGAGCTACGTGAACGATGTAGCTTCCTTTGAGCTGAAAAGTGACTGAGTTTAACTGAAAAGATGTCCTGCTTGTAGGAAGACACAGAGCCTGGGATTTAACTCCATTTTTGAAGGGAAACACACAGCCCAGTTCTCATCCATGAAACACACTCTGCTTTAGAGCAAGAAGCATGCTCTTGCTTTCTAGAGTCTATAATAGAGCCAGAAACTTGAAAGTGTGCTCATAATAAAAGAACTGTGTTTCCTACTCACAGGGATCATATCTAGTTCAACTCTGCTCCTGAAACTAATACAAACCACAGGTCCTCTAACATTCAATGCTTTTCACTTAAGAGCGAGAAACTTGTGAGCTTCTTAAGCGATTTATATTCATTTGAGCTGAAAAGTGACAAGGTTTTCGTGAAATGATGACTAGCTTGTAGGAAGACACAGAGCCTGGGATTTAGCTCCATTTCTGAGGGGAAACACACAGCACAGTTCTCATCCATGAAACACACTCTGCTTTAGAGCATGAAGCATGCTCTTGCTTTCTAGAGTCTCTAATAGAGCCAGAAACATGAGGGTGATCTGAACAAAATAACGGTGTTTCCTACATATACGGACCATTGCTAGTTCAACTCTGCTTCTGAAATTGATACAAACCACAAGTCATCTAACATCCAATGCTTTTCAATAAGAACAAGTAACATGTGAGCTTCGTAAATGATATATATTCATTTCAGCTGAAATTGACTGCGTTTACCTGAAATGATGTCTTGTTTGTAGGTAGACACAGAGCCTGGGATTTAACTCCATTTCTGAAGGGAAACACACAGCACAGTTCTCACGAGGAAACACACTCTGCGTATAGGAAGAAGCACGCTCTTGCTTTCTAGAGTCTCTAATACTGCAAGAAACAAGAGTGTGCTCAGAGCAAAGAAAGGTGTTTCCTATACATACGGACCATATCTATGTCAACTCTTCTTCTGAAACTGATACAAACCACAGTGCCTCTAACATGCAATGCTTTCAAGTTAAGAGCGAGAAACGTGTGAGTACCCTGAACGATGTAGCTTCCTTTGAGCTGAAAAGTGACAGAGTTTACCTGAAAAGATGTCTTGCATATAGGAAGACACAAAGCCTGGGATTTAACTCCATTTCTTAAGGGAAACACACAGCACAGTTCTCATCCATGAAACACACTCTGCTTTAGAGCACCTAGCAAGCACTTGCTTTCTAGAGTCTGTAATAGAGCCAGAAAATGGAGGGTACTCAGAACAAAAGAACAGTGTTTCCTACACATAGAGACCATTGCTAGTTCAACTCTGCTTCTGAAACGGATACAAACCACAAGTCATCTAACATCTCATGCTTTTCTTTCAAGAGCAAAAAACGTGGGAGCTTCATAAACAATTTATATTCATTTGAGCTGAAAAGTGACTGTGTTTACCTGAAAAGATATCTTGCTTGTAGGAAGACACAGAGCCTGGAATTTAACTCCATTTCTGAAGGGAAACACACAGCACAGTTCTCATCCATGAAACACACTCTGCTTTAGAGCAAGAAGCACACTCTTGCTTTCTAAGAGTCTCTAATACAGCAGGAAACGTGACTGTGGTCAGAACAAAATAACGGTGTTTCCTACACATACAGACCATATCTAGGTCAACTCTTCTTCTGAAACTGATACAAAGCACAGTTCCATTAACATTCAATGCTTTTCAGTTAAGAGCGAGAAACGTGTGAGATTCTTAATGATTTATATTCATTTGAGCTGAAAAGTGACTGCGATTAACTGAAATGATGACTGGCTTGTAGGAAGACACAGAGCCTGGGATTTAACTCCATTCCTGAAGGGAAACACACAGCACAGATCTCATCCATGAAACACACTCTGCTTTAGAGCACGGAGCATGCTCTTGCTTTCTAGAGTCTCTAATAGAGCCAGAAAATGGAGGGTACTCTGAACAAAAGAACGGTGTTTCCTACATATACGGACCATTGCTAGTTCAACTCTGCTTCTGAAACTGATAGAGACCACAAGTCATCTAACATCCAATGCTTTTCAGTTAAGAGCAAGTACCCTGTGAGCTTTGTAAATGATTTTTATTCATTTAAGCTGAAAATTGACTGCGTTTACCTGAAATGATGTCTTGCTTGTAGGAAGACACAGAGCCGGGGATTTAACTCCATTTCTGAAGGGAAACACACAGCACAGTTCTCAGGAGGAAACACACTCTGCGTATAGGAAGAAGCACGCTCTTGCTTTCTAGAGTCTCTAATAGAGCAAGAAACTTGAGTGTGCTCAGAACAAAAGAACGGAGTTTCCTACACATACGGACCACTGCTAGATCAACTCTGATTCTGAAACTGATACAAACCACAAGTCATCTAACATCCAATGCTTTATAGTTAAGAGTGAGAAACGTGTGATCTTCATAAACGATGTAGCTTCCTTTGAGATGAAAATTGACTTATTTTACCTGAAAACATGTCTTGCTTGTAGGAACAACACAGAGCCTGGGATTTAACTCCATTTCTGAAGGGAAACACACAGCACAGTTCTCATCCATGAAACACACTCTGCTTTAGAACACGAAGCATGCTCTTGCTTTCTAGAGTCTCTAATAGAGCAGGAAACGTGAGTGAGCTCAGAACAAAAGAACGGTGTTTCCTACACATACGGACCATAGCTAGTTCAACTCTGCTTCTGAAACTGATACAAACCACAAGTCATCTAACATCCAATGCTTTTCATTTAAGAGTAAGGAACGTGTGAGCTTCGTAAACGATTTATATTCGTTTGAGCTTAAAAGTGACTGCGTTTAAATGAAATGATGTCTTGCTTATAGGAAGACATTGAGCCTGGTATTTAACTCCATTTCTGAAGGGAAACACACAGCACAGTTCTCATCCATGAAACACATTCTGCTTTAGAGCACGAAGCATGTTCTTGCTTTCTAGAGTCTCTAATAGAGCCAGAAACATGAGGGTGCTCTGAACATATAACAGTGTTTCCTACATATACGGACCATTGCTAGTTCAACTCTGCTTCTGAAACTGATACAAACCACAAGTCATCTAACATCCAAAGCTTTTCAGCTAAGAGCAAGAAACGTGTGAGCTTCATAAACGATTTATATTCATTTGAGCTGAAAAGTGACTGCATTTAACTGAAATGATGTCTTGCTTGTAGGAAGACACCGAGCCTGGAATATAACTCCATTTCTGAGTGGAAACACACAGCACAGTTCTCATCCATGAAACACACTCTGCTTTAGAGCAAGAAGCACGCTCTTGCTTTCTAAGAGTCTCTAATAGAGCAGGAAAAGTGACTGTGGTTAGAATAAAATCACGGTGTTTCCTACACATACGGACCATATCTAGGTCAACTCTTCTTCTGAAACTGATACAAACCACTGTTCCATTAACATGCAAAGCTTTCCAGTTAAGAGCAAGAAACGTGCGAGCTACGTGAACGATGTAGCTTCCTTTGAGCTGAAAAGTGACTGAGTTTACCTGAAAAGATGTCCTGCTTGTAGGAAGACACAGAGCCTGGGATTTAACTCCATTTCTGAAGGGAAACACACAGCCCAGTTCTCATCCATGAAACACACTCTGCTTTAGAGCAAGAAGCATGCTCTTGCTTTCTAGAGACTATAATAGAGCCAGAAACTTGAAATTGTGCTCATAATAAAAGAACTGTGTTTCCTACTCACAGGGATCATATCTAGTTCAACTCTGCTCCTGAAACTAATACAAACCACAGGTCCTCTAACATTCAATGCTTTTCAGTTAAGAGCGAGAAACTTGTGAGCTTCTTAAACGATTTATATTCATTTGAGCTGAAAAGTGACAAGGTTTTCGTGAAATGATGACTAGCTTGTAGGAAGACACAGAGCCTGGGATTTAGCTCCATTTCTGAGGGGAAACACACAGCACAGTTCTCATCCATGAATCACACTCTGCTTTAGAGCATGAAGCACGCTCTTGCTTTCTAGAGTCTCTAATAGAGCCGGAAACATGAGGGTGATCTGAACAAAATAACGGTGTTTCCTACATATACGGACCATTGCTAGTTCAACTCTGCTTCTGAAATTGATACAAACCACAAGTAATCTAACATCCAATGCTTTTCAATACGAGCAAGTAACATGTGAGCTTCGTAAACGATATATATTCATTTGAGCTGAAATTTATCTGCGTTTACCTGAAATGATGTCTTGCTTGTAGGTAGACACAGAGCCTGGGATTTAACTCCATTTCTGAAGGGAAACACACAGCACAGTTCTCACGAGGAAACACACTCTGCGTATAGGAAGAAGCACGCTCTTGCTTTCTAGAGTCTCTAATACTGCAAGAAACATGAGTGTGCTCAGAGCAAAAGAACGATGTTTCCTATACATACGGACCATATCTATGTCAACTCTTCTTCTGAAACTGTTACAAACCACAGTGCCTCTAACATGCAATGCTTTCAAGGTAAGAGCGAGAAACGTGTGAGCTCCCTGAACGATGTAGCTTCCTTTGAGCTGAAAAGTGACAGAGTTTACCTGAAAAGATGTCTTGCATATAGGAAGACACAGAGCCTGGGATTTAACTCCATTTCTTAAGGGAAACACACAGCACAGTTCTCATCCATGAAACACACTCTGCTTTAGAGCACCTAGCATGCACTTGCTTTCTAGAGTCTTTAATAGAGCCAGAAAATGGAGGGTACTCAGAACAAAAGAACAGTGTTTCCTACACATAGAGACCATTGCTAGTTCAACTCTGCTTCTGAAACGGATACAAACCACAAGTCATCTAACATCTCATGCTTTTCTTTCAAGAGCAAAAAACGTGGGAGCTTCATAAACGATTTATATTCATTTGAGCTGAAAAGTGACTGTGTTTACCTGAAAAGATATCTTGCTTGTAGGAAGACACAGAGCCTGGAATTTAACTCCATTTCTGAAGGGAAACACAAAGCACAGTTCTCATCCATAAAACACACTCTGCTTTAGAGCACGGAGCATGCTCTTGCTTTCTAGAGTCTCTAATAGAGCCAGAAAATGGAGGGTACTCGGAACAAAAGAATGGTGTTTCCTACACCTACGGACCATAGCTAGTTCAACTCTGCTTCTGAAACTGATACAAAACACAAGTCATCTAACATCCAATGCTATTCAGTTAAGAGTGAGAAACGTGTGATCTTTGTAAATGATTTATATTCATTTGAGCTGAAAAGTGACTGTGTTACCTGAAATGATGTCTTGCTTGTAGGAAGATATTGAGCCTGGTATTTAACTCCATTTCTGAAGGGAAACCCACAGCACAGTTCTCATCCATGAAACACACTCTGCTTTAGAGCAAGAAGCACGCTCTTGCTTTCTAAGAGTCGCTAATAGATCAGAAAACGTGACTGTTTTCAGAACAAAATAACAGTGTTGCCTACACATACGGACCATATCTAGGACAACTCTTCTTCTAAAACTGATAGAAACCACAGTTCCTCTAACATGCAATGCTTCCCAGTTAAGAGCGAGAAACTGGTGAGCTTCTTGAACGATGTAGCTTTGTTTGAGCTGAAAGGTGACTGAGTTTACGTGAAACGAAGTCCTGCTTGTAGAAAGATACAGAGCCTGTGATTTAATACCATTTCTGAAGGGAAACACACAGCACAGTTCTCATCCATGAAACACACTCTGCTTTATAGCACGAAGCATGCACTTGCTTTCTAGAGTCTCTAATAGAGCCAGAAACATGAGGGTGCTCTGAACACAATAACGGTGTTTCCTACATATACGGACGATTTCTAGTTCAACTCTGCTCCTGAAACTGATACAAACCACAGGTCCTCTAACATCCAGTGCTTTTCAGTTAAGAGCGAGAAACGTGTGAGCTTCATAAACGATTTATAATCATTTGAGCTGAAAATTGACTGCGTTTAAATGAAATGATGTCTTGCTTGTAGGAAGACACAGAACTTGGAATATAACTCCATTTCTGAAGGGAAACACACAGCACAGTTCTCATCCATGAAACACACTCTGCTTTAGAGCAAAAAGCACACTCTTGCTTTCTAAGAGTCTCTAATACAGCAGGAAACGTGACTGTGGTCAGAACAAAATAATGGTGTTTCCTACACATATGGACCATAGCTAGGTCAACTCTTCTTCTGAAACTGATACAAAGCACAGTTCCATTAACATGCAATGCTTTCAAGTTAAGAGCGAGAAACGTGTGAGCTTCCTGAATGAATTAGCTTCATTTGAGCTGAAAAGTGACTGAGTTTACCTGAGAAGATGTCTTGCTTGGAGGAAGTCACAGAGCCTGGGATTTAACTCCATTACTGAAGGGAAACACACAGCACAGTTCTCATCCATGAAACACACTCTGCTTTAGAGCAAGAAGCACGCTCTTGCTTTCTAAGGGTCCTTAATAGTGCAGAAAACGTGACTGTTTTCAGAACAAAATAACGGTGTTTCCTACACATACGGACCAGATGTAGGAAACTCTTCCACTGGAAGTGATACTACCACAGTTCCATTAACATGCAATGCTTTCCAGTTAAGAGCGAGAAACCTATGAGCTTCGTGAATGATGTAGCTTCCTTTGAGCTGAAAAGTGACTGAGTTTACCGGAAAAGATGTCTTGCTTGTAGGAAGACACAGAACCTGGGATTTAACTCCATTTCTGAAGGGAAACCCACAGCACAGTTCTCATCCATGAAACACACTCTGCTTTAGAACAAGAAGGACACTCTTGCTTTCTAGAGTCTATAATAGAGGCAGAAACTTCAATGTGTGCTCATAATAAAAGAACTGTGTTTCCTACACACACGGATCATATCTAGTACAACTCTGCTCCTGAAACTGATACAAACCACAGGTCCTCTAACATCCAATGCTTTTCAGTTAAGAGCGAGAAACGTATGAGCTTCTTAAACGTTTCATATTCATTTGAGCTGAAAAGTGACAGGGTTTTCGTGAAATGATGACTTGCTTGTAGGAAGATACAGAGCCTGGGATTTAGCTCCATTTCTGAAGGGAAACACACAGCACAGTTCTAATCCATCAAACACACTATCCTATAGAGCAAGAAGCACGCTCTTGCTGTCTAAGAGTCTCAAATAGAGCAGGAAACGTGACTGTGGTCAGAACAAAATAACGGTGTTTACTACACATACGGACCATATCTAGGTCAACTTTCCTTCTGAAACTGATACAAACCACAGTTCCTCTAACATTCAATGCTTTCCAGTTAATATCGAGAAACGTGTGAGCTTCGTGCACGATGTAGCTTCCTTTGAGCTGAAAAGTGACTGAGTTTACCTGAAAAGATGTCTTTCTTGTAGGAAGACACAGAACCTGGGATTTAACTCCATTTCTGAAGGGAAACACACAGTACAGTTCTCATCCATGAAACACACTCTGCTTTAGAGCACGAAGCGTGCTCTAGCTTTCTAGAGTCTCTATTAGAGCCAGAAACATGAGGGTTCTCTGAACAAAATAACGGTGTTTCCTACATATACGGACCATTGCTAGTTCAACTCTGCTTCTGAAACTGATACTAACCAGAAGTCATCTAACATCCAATGCTTTTCAGTTAAGAGCAAGAAACGTGTGAGCTTCGTAAATGATTTATATTCATTTGAGCTGAAAAGTGACTGCGTTTAAATGAAATGATGTCTTGCTTGTAGGAAGACACAGAATTTGGAATATAACTCCATTTCTGAAGGGAAACACACAGCACAGTTTTCAACCATGAAACACACTCTGCTTTAGAGCAAGAAGCACGCTCTTGCTTTCTTAGAGTGTATAATAGAGCAGGAAATGTGACTGTGGTCAGAACAAAATAACGGTGTTTCCTACACATACGGACCATATCTAGGTCAACTATTATTCTGAAACTGATACAAACCACAGTTCCTCTAACATGCAATGCTTTCCAGTTAAGACGGAGAAACATGTGACCTTTGTGAACAATGTAGCTTCGTTTGAGCTGAAAGGTGACTGAGTTAACGTGAAACGAAGTCTTGCTTGTAGGAAGATAAAGAGCCTGGGATTTAACTCCATTTCTGAAGGGAAAGAAACAGCACAGTTCTCATCCATGAAACACACTCTGCTTTAGAGCAGGAATCACACTCTTGCTTTCTAAGTGTCTCTAATACAGCAGGAAACTTGACTGTGGTCAGATCAAAATAACGGTGTTTCATACACATACGGACCATATCTAGGTCAACTCTTCTTCTGAAACTGATATAAAGCACAGGTCCATTAAGATGCAATGCTTTGCAGTTAGGAGCGAGAAACGTGTGAGCTTCGTGAACGATGTAGCTTCCTTTGAGCTGAAAAGTGACTGAGTTTACCTGAAAAGATGTCTTGCTTGTAGGAAGACACAGAGCCTGGGATTTAACTCCTTTTCTGAAGTGAAACACAAAGCACAGTTGTCATCCATGAAACACACTCTGCTTTAGAGCACGGAGCATGCTCTTGCTTTCTAGAGTCTCTAAAAGAGCCAGAAACATGAGGGTGCTCTGAACAAAATAATGGTGTTTCCTACATGTACGGACCATTGCTAGTTCAACTCCGCTTCTGAAACTGATACACACCACAAGTCATCTAACATCCAATGCATTTCAGTTAAGAGCAAGAAACGTGTGAGTTTCGTAAACGATTTATATTCATTTGAGCTGATATGTGACTGCGTTTACCTGAAATGATGTCTTGCTTGTAGGAAGACACAGAGCCTGGAATATAACTCCATTTCTGAAGGGAAACACACAGCACAGTTCTCATCCATGAAACACACTCTGCTTTAGAGCAAGAAGCACGCTCTTGCTTTCTAAGAGTCTCTAATACAGCGGGAAACGTGACTGTGGTCAGAATAAAATCACGGTGTTTCCTACACATACGGACCATATCTAGGTCAACTCTTCTTCTGAAACTGATACAAACCACAGTTCCATTAACATGCAAAGCTTTCCAGTTAAGAGCAAGAAACGTGCGAGCTACGTGAACGATGTAGCTTCCTTTGAGCTGAAAAGTGACTGAGTTTACCTGAAAAGATGTCCTGCTTGTAGGAAGACACAGAGCCTGGGATTTAACTCCATTTCTGAAGGGAAACACACAGCCCAGTTCTCATCCATGAAACACACTCTGCTTTAGAGCACCTAGCATGCACTTGCTTTCTAGAGTCTTTAATAGAGCCAGAAAATGGAGGGTACTCAGAACAAAAGAACAGTGTTTCCTACACATAGAGACCATTGCTAGTTCAACTCTGCTTCTGAAACGGATACAAACCACAAGTCATCTAACATCTCATGCTTTTCTTTCAAGAGCAAAAAACGTGGGAGCTTCATAAACGATTTATATTCATTTGAGCTGAAAAGTGACTGCGTTTACCTGAAAAGATATCTTGCTTGTAGGAAGACACAGAGCCTGGAATTTAACTCCATTTCTGAAGGGAAACACACAGCACAGTTCTCATCCATAAAACACACTCTGCTTTAGAGCACGGAGCATGCTCTTGCTTTCTAGAGTCTCTAATAGAGCCAGAAAATGGAGGGTACTCGGAACAAAAGAATGGTGTTTCCTACACCTACGGACCATAGCTAGTTCAACTCTGCTTCTGAAACTGATACAAAACACAAGTCATCTAACATCCAATGCTATTCAGTTAAGAGCGAGAAACGTGTGATCTTTGTAAATGATTTATATTCATTTGAGCTGAAAAGTGACTGTGTTACCTGAAATGATGTCTTGCTTGTAGGAAGATATTGAGCCTGGTATTTAACTCCATTTCTGAAGGGAAACCCACAGCACAGTTCTCATCCATGAAACACACTCTGCTTTAGAGCAAGAAGCACGCTCTTGCTTTCTAAGAGTCGCTAATAGGTCAGAAAACGTGACTGTTTTCAGAACAAAATAACAGTGTTGCCTACACATACGGACCATATCTAGGACAACTCTTCTTCTAAAACTGATAGAAACCACAGTTCCTCTAACATGCAATGCTTCCCAGTTAAGAGCGAGAAACTGGTGAGCTTCTTGAACGATGTAGCTTTGTTTGAGCTGAAAGGTGACTGAGTTTACGTGAAACGAAGTCCTGCTTGTAGAAAGATACAGAGCCTGTGATTTAATACCATTTCTGAAGGGAAACACACAGCACAGTTCTCATCCATGAAACACACTCTGCTTTAGAGCACGAAGCATGCACTTGCTTTCTAGAGTCTCTAATAGAGCCAGAAACATGAGGGTGCTCTGAACACAATAACGGTGTTTCCTACATATACGGACGATTTCTAGTTCAACTCTGCTCCTGAAACTGATACAAACCACAGGTCCTCTAACATCCAGTGCTTTTCAGTTAAGAGCGAGAAACGTGTGAGCTTCATAAACGATTTATAATCATTTGAGCTGAAAATTGACTGCGTTTAAATGAAATGATGTCTTGCTTGTAGGAAGACACAGAACTTGGAATATAACTCCATTTCTGAAGGGAAACACACAGCACAGTTCTCATCCATGACACACTCTGCTTTAGAGCAAAAAGCACACTCTTGCTTTCTAAGAGTCTCTAATACAGCAGGAAACGTGACTGTGGTCAGAACAAAATAACGGTGTTTCCTACACATATGGACCATAGCTAGGTCCACTCTTCTTCTGAAACTGATACAAAGCACAGTTCCATTAACATGCAATGCTTTCAAGTTAAGAGCGAGAAACGTGTGAGCTTCCTGAATGAATTAGCTTCATTTGAGCTGAAAAGTGACTGAGTTTACCTGAGAAGATGTCTTGCTTGGAGGAAGTCACAGAGCCTGGGATTTAACTCCATTACTGAAGGGAAACACACAGCACAGTTCTCATCCATGAAACACACTCTGCTTTAGAGCAAGAAGCACGCTCTTGCTTTCTAAGGGTCCTTAATAGAGCAGAAAACGTGACTGTTTTCAGAACAAAATAACGGTGTTTCCTACACATACGGACCAGATGTAGGAAACTCTTCCACTGGAAGTGATACTACCACAGTTCCATTAACATGCAATGCTCTCCAGATAAGAGCGAGTAACCTATGAGCTTCGTGAATGATGTAGCTTCCTTTGAGCTGAAAAGTGACTGAGTTTACCGGAAAAGATGTCTTGCTTGTAGGAAGACACAGAACCTGGGATTTAACTCCATTTCTGAAGGGAAACCCACAGCACAGTTCTCATCCATGAAACACACTCTGCTTTAGAACAAGAAGCACACTCTTGCTTTCTAGAGTCTATAATAGAGGCAGAAACTTCAATGTGTGCTCATAATAAAAGAACTGTGTTTCCTACACACACGGATCATATCTAGTACAACTCTGCTCCTGAAACTGATACAAACCACAGGTCCTCTAACATCCAATGCTTTTCAGTTAAGAGCGAGAAACGTATGAGCTTCTTAAACGTTTCATATTCATTTGAGCTGAAAAGTGACAGGGTTTTCGTGAAATGATGACTTGCTTGTAGGAAGATACAGAGCCTGGGATTTAGCTCCATTTCTGAAGGGAAACACACAGCACAGTTCTAATCCATCAAACACACTATCCTATAGAGCAAGAAGCACGCTCTTGCTGTCTAAGAGTCTCAAATAGAGCAGGAAACGTGACTGTGGTCAGAACAAAATAACGGAGTTTACTACACATACGGACCATATCTAGGTCAACTTTCCTTCTGAAACTGATACAAACCACAGTTCCTCTAACATTCAATGCTTTCCAGTTAATATCGAGAAACGTGTGAGCTTCGTGCACGATGTAGCTTCCTTTGAGCTGAAAAGTGACTGAGTTTACCTGAAAAGATGTCTTTCTTGTAGGAAGACACAGAACCTGGGATTTAACTCCATTTCTGAAGGGAAACACACAGTACAGTTCTCATCCATGAAACACACTCTGCTTTAGAGCACGAAGCATGCTCTAGCTTTCTAGAGTCTCTATTAGAGCCAGAAACATGAGGGTTCTCTGAACAAAATAACGGTGTTTCCTACATATACGGACCATTGCTAGTTCAACTCTGCTTCTGAAACTGATACTAACCAGAAGTCATCTAACATCCAATGCTTTTCAGTTAAGAGCAAGAAACGTGTGAGCTTTGTAAATGATTTATATTCATTTGAGCTGAAAAGTGACTGCGTTTAAATGAAATGATGTCTTGCTTGTAGGAAGACACAGAATTTGGAATATAACTCCATTTCTGAAGGGAAACACACAGCACAGTTTTCAACCATGAAACACACTCTGCTTTAGAGCAAGAAGCACGCTCTTGCTTTCTTAGAGTGTATAATAGAGCAGGAAATGTGACTGTGATCAGAACAAAATAACGGTGTTTCCTACACATACGGACCATATCTAGGTCAACTATTCTTCTGAAACTGATACAAACCACAGTTCCTCTAACATGCAATGCTTTCCAGTTAAGACGGAGAAACATGTGACCTTTGTGAACAATGTAGCTTCGTTTGAGCTGAAAGGTGACTGAGTTAACGTGAAACGAAGTCTTGCTTGTAGGAAGATAAAGAGCCTGGGATTTAACTCCATTTCTGAAGGGAAAGAAACAGCACAGTTCTCATCCATGAAACACACTCTGCTTTAGAGCAGGAATCACACTCTTGCTTTCTAAGTGTCTCTAATACAGCAGGAAACTTGACTGTGGTCAGATCAAAATAACGGTGTTTCATACACATACGGACCATATCTAGGTCAACTCTTCTTCTGAAACTGATATAAAGCACAGGTCCATTAAGATGCAATGCTTTGCAGTTAGGAGCGAGAAACGTGTGAGCTTCGTGAACGATGTAGCTTCCTTTGAGCAGAAAAGTGACTGAGTTTACCTGAAAAGATGTCTTGCTTGTAGGAAGACACAGAGCCTGGGATTTAACTCCTTTTCTGAAGTGAAACACAAAGCACAGTTGTCATCCATGAAACACACTCTGCTTTAGAGCACGGAGCATGCTCTTGCTTTCTAGAGTCTCTAAAAGAGCCAGAAACATGAGGGTGCTCTGAACAAAATAATGGTGTTTCCTACATATACGGACCATTGCTAGTTCAACTCCGCTTCTGAAACTGATACAAACCACAAGTGATCTAACATCCAATGCATTTCAGTTAAGAGCAAGAAACGTGTGAGTTTCGTAAACGATTTATATTCATTTGAGCTGAAATGTGACTGCGTTTACCTGAAATGATGTCTTGC
The DNA here is from genome assembly GCA_949786385.1 of Onychomys leucogaster. NCBI lineage: Eukaryota > Metazoa > Chordata > Mammalia > Rodentia > Cricetidae > Onychomys > Onychomys leucogaster. Next base: position 2,150,635 of record CATKUP010000082.1, read on the forward strand.
TTGTAGGAAGACACAGAGCCTGGAATATAACTCCATTTCTGAAGGGAAACACACAGCACAGTTCTCATCCATGAAACACACTCTGCTTTAGAGCAAGAAGCACACTCTTGCTTTCTAAGAGTCTCTATTACAGCAGGAAACGTGACTGTGGTCAGAACGAAATAACGGTGTTTCCTACACATACGGACCATATCTAGGTCAACTCTTCTTCTGAAACTGATACAAACCACAGTTCCTCTAACATGCAATGCTTTCCAGTTAAGAACGATAAACTTGTGAGCTTCTTAAACGATTTATATTCATTTGAGCTGAAAAGTGACTGAGTTTACCTGAAAAGATGTCTTGCTTGTACGAAGACACAGAGCCTGGGATTTAACTCCATTTCTGAAGGGAAGCTCACAGCACAGTTCTCATCCATGAAACACACTCTGGTTTAGAGCAAGAAGCACACTCTTGCTTTCTAAGATTCTCTAATACAGCAGGAAAAGTGACTGTGGTCAGAACGAAATAACGGTGTTTCATACACATACGGACCATAGCTAGTTCAACTCTGCTCCTGAAACTGATACAAACCACAGGTCCTCTGACATCTAATGCTTTTCAGGTAAGAGCGAGAAACCTGTGAGCTTCGTAAACAATTTATATTCATTTGGGCTGAAAAGTGCCAGCATTACCTGAAATGATGACTTGCTTGTAGGAAAACAAAGTGCCTGGGATTTAACTCCATTTCTGAAGGGAAACACACAGCACAGTTCTCATCCATGAAACACACTCTGCTTTAGAGCACGGAGCATGCTCTTGCTTTCTAGAGTCTCTAAAAGAGCCAGAAACATGAGGGTGCTCTGAACAAAATAATGGTGTTTCCTACATATACGGACCATTGCTAGTTCAACTCCGCTTCTGAAACTGATACACACCACAAGTCATCTATCATCCAATGCATTTCAGTTAAGAGCAAGAAACGTGTGAGTTTCGTAAACGATTTATATTCATTTGAGCTGAAAAGTGACTGCGTTTAAATGAAATGATGTCTTGCTTGTAGGAAGACACAGAATTTGGAATATAACTCCATTTCTGAAGGGAAACACACAGCACAGTTTTCAACCATGAAACACACTCTGCTTTAGAGCAAGAAGCACGCTCTTGCTTTCTTAGAGTGTATAATAGAGCAGGAAATGTGACTGTGATCAGAACAAAATAACGGTGTTTCCTACACATACGGACCATATCTAGGTCAACTATTCTTCTGAAACTGATACAAACCACAGTTCCTCTAACATGCAATGCTTTCCAGTTAAGACGGAGAAACATGTGACCTTTGTGAACAATGTAGCTTCGTTTGAGCTGAAAGGTGACTGAGTTAACGTGAAACGAAGTCTTGCTTGTAGGAAGATAAAGAGCCTGGGATTTAACTCCATTTCTGAAGGGAAAGAAACAGCACAGTTCTCATCCATGAAACACACTCTGCTTTAGAGCAGGAATCACACTCTTGCTTTCTAAGTGTCTCTAATACAGCAGGAAACTTGACTGTGGTCAGATCAAAATAACGGTGTTTCATACACATACGGACCATATCTAGGTCAACTCTTCTTCTGAAACTGATATAAAGCACAGGTCCATTAAGATGCAATGCTTTGCAGTTAGGAGCGAGAAACGTGTGAGCTTCGTGAACGATGTAGCTTCCTTTGAGCAGAAAAGTGACTGAGTTTACCTGAAAAGATGTCTTGCTTGTAGGAAGACACAGAGCCTGGGATTTAACTCCTTTTCTGAAGTGAAACACAAAGCACAGTTGTCATCCATGAAACACACTCTGCTTTAGAGCACGGAGCATGCTCTTGCTTTCTAGAGTCTCTAAAAGAGCCAGAAACATGAGGGTGCTCTGAACAAAATAATGGTGTTTCCTACATATACGGACCATTGCTAGTTCAACTCCGCTTCTGAAACTGATACAAACCACAAGTCATCTAACATCCAATGCATTTCAGTTAAGAGCAAGAAACGTGTGAGTTTCGTAAACGATTTATATTCATTTGAGCTGAAATGTGACTGCGTTTACCTGAAATGATGTCTTGCTTGTAGGAAGACACAGAGCCTGGAATATAACTCCATTTCTGAAGGGAAACACACAGCACAGTTCTCATCCATGAAACACACTCTGCTTTAGAGCAAGAAGCACACTCTTGCTTTCTAAGAGTCTCTATTACAGCAGGAAACGTGACTGTGGTCAGAACGAAATAACGGTGTTCACTACACATACGGACCATATCTAGGTCAACTCTTCTTCTGAAACTGATACAAACCACAGTTCCTCTAACATGCAATGCTTTCCAGTTAAGAACGATAAACTTGTGAGCTTCTTAAACGATTTATATTCATTTGAGCTGAAAAGTGACTGAGTTTACCTGAAAAGATGTCTTGCTTGTACGAAGACACAGAGCCTGGGATTTAACTCCATTTCTGAAGGGAAGCTCACAGCACAGTTCTCATCCATGAAACACACTCTGGTTTAGAGCAAGAAGCACACTCTTGCTTTCTAAGATTCTCTAATACAGCAGGAAAAGTGACTGTGGTCAGAACGAAATAACGGTGTTTCATACACATACGGACCATAGCTAGTTCAACTCTGCTCCTGAAACTGATACAAACCACAGGTCCTCTGACATCTAATGCTTTTCAGGTAAGAGCGAGAAACCTGTGAGCTTCGTAAACAATTTATATTCATTTGGGCTGAAAAGTGCCAGCATTACCTGAAATGATGACTTGCTTGTAGGAAAACAAAGTGCCTGGGATTTAACTCCATTTCTGAAGGGAAACACACAGCACAGTTCTCATCCATGAAACACACTCTGCTTTAGAGCACGGAGCATGCTCTTGCTTTCTAGAGTCTCTAAAAGAGCCAGAAACATGAGGGTGCTCTGAACAAAATAATGGTGTTTCCTACATATACGGACCATTGCTAGTTCAACTCCGCTTCTGAAACTGATACACACCACAAGTCATCTATCATCCAATGCATTTCAGTTAAGAGCAAGAAACGTGTGAGTTTCGTAAACGATTTATATTCATTTGAGCTGAAAAGTGACTGCGTTTAAATGAAATGATGTCTTGCTTGTAGGAAGACACAGAATTTGGAATATAACTCCATTTCTGAAGGGAAACACACAGCACAGTTTTCAACCATGAAACACACTCTGCTTTAGAGCAAGAAGCACGCTCTTGCTTTCTTAGAGTGTATAATAGAGCAGGAAATGTGACTGTGATCAGAACAAAATAACGGTGTTTCCTACACATACGGACCATATCTAGGTCAACTATTCTTCTGAAACTGATACAAACCACAGTTCCTCTAACATGCAATGCTTTCCAGTTAAGACGGAGAAACATGTGACCTTTGTGAACAATGTAGCTTCGTTTGAGCTGAAAGGTGACTGAGTTAACGTGAAACGAAGTCTTGCTTGTAGGAAGATAAAGAGCCTGGGATTTAACTCCATTTCTGAAGGGAAAGAAACAGCACAGTTCTCATCCATGAAACACACTCTGCTTTAGAGCAGGAATCACACTCTTGCTTTCTAAGTGTCTCTAATACAGCAGGAAACTTGACTGTGGTCAGATCAAAATAACGGTGTTTCATACACATACGGACCATATCTAGGTCAACTCTTCTTCTGAAACTGATATAAAGCACAGGTCCATTAAGATGCAATGCTTTGCAGTTAGGAGCGAGAAACGTGTGAGCTTCGTGAACGATGTAGCTTCCTTTGAGCAGAAAAGTGACTGAGTTTACCTGAAAAGATGTCTTGCTTGTAGGAAGACACAGAGCCTGGGATTTAACTCCTTTTCTGAAGTGAAACACAAAGCACAGTTGTCATCCATGAAACACACTCTGCTTTAGAGCACGGAGCATGCTCTTGCTTTCTAGAGTCTCTAAAAGAGCCAGAAACATGAGGGTGCTCTGAACAAAATAATGGTGTTTCCTACATATACGGACCATTGCTAGTTCAACTCCGCTTCTGAAACTGATACAAACCACAAGTCATCTAACATCCAATGCATTTCAGTTAAGAGCAAGAAACGTGTGAGTTTCGTAAACGATTTATATTCATTTGAGCTGAAATGTGACTGCGTTTACCTGAAATGATGTCTTGCTTGTAGGAAGACACAGAGCCTGGAATATAACTCCATTTCTGAAGGGAAACACACAGCACAGTTCTCATCCATGAAACACACTCTGCTTTAGAGCAAGAAGCACACTCTTGCTTTCTAAGAGTCTCTATTACAGCAGGAAACGTGACTGTGGTCAGAACGAAATAACGGTGTTTCCTACACATACGGACCATATCTAGGTCAACTCTTCTTCTGAAACTGATACAAACCACAGTTCCTCTAACATGCAATGCTTTCCAGTTAAGAACGATAAACTTGTGAGCTTCTTAAACGATTTATATTCATTTGAGCTGAAAAGTGACTGAGTTTACCTGAAAAGATGTCTTGCTTGTACGAAGACACAGAGCCTGGGATTTAACTCCATTTCTGAAGGGAAGCTCACAGCACAGTTCTCATCCATGAAACACACTCTGGTTTAGAGCAAGAAGCACACTCTTGCTTTCTAAGATTCTCTAATACAGCAGGAAAAGTGACTGTGGTCAGAACGAAATAACGGTGTTTCATACACATACGGACCATAGCTAGTTCAACTCTGCTCCTGAAACTGATACAAACCACAGGTCCTCTGACATCTAATGCTTTTCAGGTAAGAGCGAGAAACCTGTGAGCTTCGTAAACAATTTATATTCATTTGGGCTGAAAAGTGCCAGCATTACCTGAAATGATGACTTGCTTGTAGGAAAACAAAGTGCCTGGGATTTAACTCCATTTCTGAAGGGAAACACACAGCACAGTTCTCATCCATGAAACACACTCTGCTTTAGAGCACGGAGCATGCTCAGGCTTTCTAGAGTCTCTAAAGGGGCCAGAAACATGAGGGTGCTCTGAACAAAATAATGGTGTTTCCTACATATACGGACCATTGCTAGTTCAACTCCGCTTCTGAAACTGATACACACCACAAGTCATCTATCATCCAATGCATTTCAGTTAAGAGCAAGAAACGTGTGAGTTTCGTAAACGATTTATATTCATTTGAGCTGAAATGTGACTGCGTTTACCTGAAATGATGTCTTGCTTGTAGGAAGACACAGAGCCTGGAATATAACTCCATTTCTGAAGGGAAACACACAGCACAGTTCTCATCCATGAAACACACTCTGCTTTAGAGCAAGAAGCACACTCTTGCTTTCTAAGAGTCTCTAATACAGCAGGAAACGTGACTGTGGTCAGAACGAAATAATGGTGTTTCCTACACATACGGACCATATCTAGGTCAACTCTTCTTCTGAAACTGATACAAACCACAGTTCCTCTAACATGCAATGCTTTCCAGTTAAGAACGATAAACTTGTGAGCTTCTTAAACGATTTATATTCATTTGAGCTGAAAAGTGACAGGGTTTTCGTGAAATACTGAATTGCTTGTAGGAAGACAGAGAGCCTGGGATTTAGCTCCATTTCTGAAGGGAAACACACAGCACAGTTCTCATCCATGAAACACACTGTCCTATAGAGCAAGAAGCACGCTCTTGCTTTCTAAGAGTCTCAAATAGAGCAGGAAACGTGACTGTGGTCAGAAGAAAATAACGGTGTTTCATACACATACGGAACAATGCTAGTTCAACTCTGCTTCTGAAACTGATACAAACCACAAGTCATCTAACATCCAATGCTATTCAGTTAAGAGCGAGAAACGTTTGATCTTTGTAAAAGATTTATATTCATTTGAGCTGAAAAGTGACTGCATTACCTGAAATGATGTCTTGCTTGTAGGAAGACATTGAGCCTGGAGTTTAACTCCATTTCTGAAGGGAAACACACAGCACAGTTCTCATCCATGAAACACACTCTGCTTTAGAGCAAGAAGCAAGCTCTTGCTTTCTAAGAGTCTCTAATAGAGCAGAAAACATGACTGTTTTCAGAACAAAATAACGGTGTTTCCTACACATACGGACCAATGCTAGTTCAACTCTGCTTCTGAAACTGATACAAACCACAAGTCATCTAACATCCATTGCTTTTCAGTTAAGAGCAAGAAACGTGTGAGCTTCGTAAACGATTTATATTCATTTGAGCTGAAATGTGACTGCGTTTACCTGAAATGATTTCTTGCTTGTAGGAAGACACAGAGCCTGAAATATAACTCCATATCTGAAGGGAAACACACAGCACACTTCTCATCCATGAAGACATTCTGCTGTAGAGCAAGAAGCACACTCTTGCTTTCTAAGAGTCTCTAATACAGCATGAAACATGACTGTGGTCAGAACAAAATAATGGTGTTTCCTACACATACGAACCATAGCTAGTTCAACTCTGCTCCTGAAACTGATACAAACTACAGGTCCTCTACCATCCAATGCTTTTCAGGTAAGAGCGAGAAACCTGTGAGCTTCGTAAACAATTTATATTCATTTGGGCTGAAAAGTGCCAGCGTTACCTGAAATGATGACTTGCTTGTAGGAAAACAAAGAGCCTGGGATTTAACTCCATCTCTGAAGGGAAACACACAGCACAGTTCTCATCCATGAAACACACTCTGCTTTAGAACAAGAAGCAAACTCTTGCTTTCTAAGTGTCTCTAATATAGCAGGACACGTGACTGTGGTCAGAACGAAATAACGGTGTTTGACACACATACAGACCATATTTAGGTGAACTCTTCTTCTCAAACTGATACAAAGCACATTTCCATTAAGATGCAATGCTTTCCAGTTAAGAGCGAGAAACGTGTGAGCTTCATGAACGATGTAGCTTCCTTTGAGCTGAAAAGTGACTGAGTTTACCTGAAAAGATGTCTTGCTTGTACGAAGACACAGAGCCTGGGATTTAACTCCATTTCTGAAGGGAAGCTCACAGCACAGTTCTCATCCATGAAACACACTCTGGTTTAGAGCAAGAAGCACACTCTTGCTTTCTAAGATTCTCTAATACAGCAGGAAAAGTGACTGTGGTCAGAACGAAATAACGGTGTTTCATACACATACGGACCATAGCTAGTTCAACTCTGCTCCTGAAACTGATACAAACCACAGGTCCTCTGACATCTAATGCTTTTCAGGTAAGAGCGAGAAACCTGTGAGCTTCGTAAACAATTTATATTCATTTGGGTTGAAAAGTGCCAGCGTTACCTGAAATGATGACTTGCTTGTAGGAAGACAAAGATCCTGGGATTTAACTCCATTTCTGAATGGAAATACACAGCACAGTTCTCATCCATGAAACATACTCTGCTTTAGAGCACGGAGCATGCTCTTGCTTTCTAGAGTCTCTAACAGAGCCAGAAAATGGTGGGTACTCTGAACAAAAGAACCGTGTTTCCTACACATACGGACCTTAGCTAGTTCAACTCTGCTTCTGAAACTGATAGAAACCACAACTCATCTAACATCCAATGCTATTCAGTTAAGAGCGCAAAACGTGTGATCTTTGTAAACGATTTATATTCATTTGAGCTGAAAAGTGACTGTGTTACCTGAAATGATGTCTTGCTTGTAGGAAGACATTGAGCCTGGAATTTAACTCCATTTCTGAAGGGAAACACACAGCACAGTTCTCATTCATGAAACCTACTCTCCTTTAGAGCAAGCAGCTCGCTCTTGCTTTCTAGGGTCTCTAATATAGTAGGAAAAGTGAGTGTGCTGAGAACAAAAGTACTGTGTTTCCTACACATATGGACCATATGTAGTTCATCTCGGCTTCTGAAACTGATACAAACCACAGGTCCACCAACATCCAATGCTTTGCAGTTGAGAGTGAGAAACGTGTGAGCTACGTGAACGATGTAGCTTCCTTTGAGATCAAAAGTGACTGTGTTTACCTGAAATGAGTCTTGCTTGTAGGAAGACACAGAGACTGGGATTTAATTCCATTTCTTAATGGAAATACACGGAACAGTTCTCATTCCATGAAACACACTCTCTTTTAGAGCAAGACGCACGTTCTTGTTTTCTAGATTCTCTAATAGAGCAGGCAATGTGAATGTGCTCAGAACAAAAGAAATATGTGTCCTACACATACGGACCATACCTAGTTCAAAATACTGCTTTTGAATGTGATACAAACAACAGGTCCTCTAACATCCAATGCTTATCAGTTAAGAGAAAGAAACGTGTGACCTTCGTGAACGATGTAGCTTCGTTTGAGCTGAAAAGTGACTGCATTTACGTGAAACGAAATCTTGCTTGTAGGAAGACACAGAGACTGGGATTTAACTCCATTGCCGAAGAGAAACACACAGCAGACTTCTCATTCATGAAATATACTCTGTTTCAGAGCAAGATGCACTCTCTTGCTTTCTACAGTCTCTAATGGAGCACAAAATGTGAGTGTGCTCAGAACAAATGAACTGTGTTTCTGAAACATTCGCACCATACCTAGTTCATCTCTGATTCTGTAAGTGATACAAACTACAGGTCCTCTAACATCCAATGCTTTTCAGTTATGAGCGAGAAACCTGGAGCTTCGTGAATGATGTAGATTCTTTTGAACTGAAAATTGACTGTGTTTACCTGAAACTAAGTCTTGCCTGTAGGAAGACAAAGAGCCTGGGATTCAACTTCATTTCTGAAGGGAAACACATAGCACAGTTCTCATGCATGGAACACACTCTGCTTTAGAGAAAGAAGCACACTCTTGCTTTCTAGATTCTCTAGTACAGCAAGAAACATGAGTGTGCTCAGAACAGAAGAACTGTTTTTCCTACACATGCGGACCATATCTAGTTCAACTCTGCTTCTGAACCTGATACAAACCACAGGGCCTCTAACATCCAATGATTTTCAGTAAAGAGCCAGAAATGTGTAAGCTTCGTGAACGATGTAGATTCATTTGAGCTGAAAAGAGACTGCATATACCTGCAACGAAGTCTTGTTTGTAGGAAGAAAAAGAGCCTGGGATTTAACTCCATTTCTGAAGGGAAACACACAGCACAGTTCTCATTCATGAAACCTACTCTCTTTAGAGCAAGCAGCTCGCTCTTGATTTCTAGGGTCTCTAATATAGTAGGAAAAGTGAGTGTGCTGAGAACAAAAGTACTGTGTTTCCTACACATACGGACCATATCTAGTTCAACTCGGCTTCTGAAACTGATACAAACCACAGGTCCACCAACACCCAATGCTTTGCAGTTGAGAGTGAGAAACGTGTGAGCTACGTGAACGATGTAGCTTCCTTTGAGATGAAAAGTGACTGTGTTTACCTGAAATGAGTCTCGCTTGTAGGAAGACACAGAGACTGGGATTTAATTCCATTTCTGAATGGAAACACACAGCACAGTTCTCATCCATGGATCACACTCTGTTTTAGAGCAAGACGCACGCTCTTGTTTTCTAGATTCTCTAATAGACCAGGCAATGTGAATGTGCTCAGAACAAAAGAAATATGTGTCCTACACATACGGACCATATCTAGTTCAAAATACTGCTTCTGAATATGATACAAACAACAGGTCCTCTAACATCCAATGCTTTTCAGTTAAGAGAAAGAAACTTGTGACCTTCGTGAATGATGTAGCTTTGTTTGAGCTGAAAAGTGACTGCGTTTACCTGAAACGAAGTCTTGCTTGTAGGAAGACACAGAGACTGGGATTTAACTCCATTTCTGAAGGGAAACACACAGCACAGTTCTCATCCAATGAACACACTCTGCTTTAGAGCAAGAAGCATGCTCTTGGTTTCTAGCGTCTCTAATACAGCAGGAAACGTGAATGTGCTCAGACAAAAGAACTGTGTTTCCTACACATGCTGACCATATGTAGTTCAACTATGCTTCTGAAACTGATACAAAGCACTGGGCCACTAACATCCAATGATTTTCACTAAAGAGCCAGAAATGTGTAAGCTTCCTGAACGATGTAGATTCATTTGAGCTGAAAAGAGACTGCGTATACCTGCAACAAAGTCTTGTTTTTAGGAAGACAAAGAGCCTGGGATTCAACTTCATTTCTGAAGGGAAACACACAGCACAGTTCTCATTCATGAAACTACTCTGCTTTAGAGCAAGCAGCACGCTCTTGCTTTCTAGGGTCTCTAATATAGTAGGAAATGTGAGTGTGCTCAGAACAAAAGAACTGTTTTTCCTACACATGCGGACCATATCTAGTTCAACTCTGTTTCTGAACCTGATACAAACCACAGGGCCTCTAACATCCAATGATTTTCAGTAAAGAGCCAGAAATGTGTAAGCTTCGTGAACGATGTAGTTTCGTTTGAGCTGAAAGGAGACTGGGTATACCTGAAACGAAGTCTTGTTTGTAGGAAGACACAGAGACAGGAATTTACCTCCATTTCTGAAGGGAAACACACAGCACAGTTCTCTTTCATGAAACCTACTCTGCTTTAGAGCAAGCAGCACACTCTTGCTTTCTAGGGTCTCAAATACAGCAGGAAACGTGAATGTGCTCAGACCAAAGAACTGTGTTTCCTACACATGCTGACCATATCTAGTTCAACTCTGCTTCTGAAACTGATACAAACAACTAGGCCTCTAACATCCAATGATTTTCAGTTAAGATCCAGAAATAGGTGAGCTTCTTGAGTGATGTAGCTTCGTTTGAGCTGAAAAGTGTCTGGGTTTACCTGAAAAGTAGTCTTGCTTGTAGGAAGACACAGAGACTGGGATTTAACACCATTTCCGAAGCGAAACACACAGCAGAGTTCTCATTCATCAAATATTCTCTGTTTTAGAGCAAGATGCACTCTCTTGCTTTCTAGAGTCTCTAATACAACAGTAAATCTGAGTGTGCTTATAACAAAGGAACTGTGTTTCGTACACATGCGGACCATATCCAGTTCTTCTCTGCTTCTGAAACTGATGCAAACCACAGTTCCTCTAACATCCAATGCTTTTCAGTTAAGAGAAAGAAACATGTGAGCTTCGTGAATGATGTAGCTTCGTTTGAGCTGAAAAGTGACTGCGTTTACCTGAAACGAAGTCTTGTTTGTAGGAAGACACAGAGAAAGGGATTTAATTCCATTTCTGAAGGGAAACACACAGCACAGTTCTCATTCATGAAACCTACTCTCCTTTAGAGCAAGCAGCTCGCTCTTGCTTTCTAGGGTCATTAATATAGTAGGAAAAGTGAGTGTGCTGAGAACAAAAGTACTGTGTTTCCTACACATACGGACCATATCTAGTTCAAAATACTGCTTCTGAATGTGATACAAACAACAGGTCCACCAACATCCAATGCTTTGCAGTTGAGAGTGAGAAACGTGTGAGCTACGTGAACGATGTAGCTTCCTTTGAGATGAAAAGTGACTGCATTTACGTGAAACGAAATCTTGCTTGTAGGAAGACACAGAGACTGGGATTTAACTCCATTTCTGAAGGGAAACAAACAGCACAGTTCTCATCCAATGAACACACTCTGCTTTAGAGCAAGAAGCATGCTCTTGGTTTCTAGCGTCTCTAATACAGCAGGAAACGTGCATGTGCTCAGACCAAAGAACTGTGTTTCCTACACATGCTGACCATATCTAGTTCAACTCTGCTTCTGAAACTGATACAAACCACTGGGCCTCTAACATCCAATGATTTTCAGTTAAGAGCCAGAAATAGGTGAGCTTCTTGAGTGATGTAGCTTCGTTTCAGCTGAAAAGTGACTGGGTTTACCTGAAAAGTAGTCTTGCTTGTAGGAAGACACAGAGACTGGGATTTCACTCCATTGCCGAAGAGAAACACACAGCAGAGTTCTCATTCATGAAATATACTCTGTTTCAGAGCAAGATGCACTCTCTTGCTTTCTAGAGTCTCTAATAGAGCACAAAATGTGAGTGTGCTCAGAACAAATGAACTGTGTTTCTGAAACAACCGCACCATACCTAGTTCAACTCTGATTCTGTAAGTGATACAAACTACAGGTCCTCTAACATCCAATGCTTTTCAGTTATGAGCGAGAAACCTGGAACTTCGTGAATGATGTAGATACTTTTGAACTGAAAATTGACTGCGTTTACCTGAAAAGAAGTCGTGCCTGTAGGAAGACAAAGAGCCTGGGATACAACTTCATTTCTGAAGGGAAAAACATAGCACAGTTCTCATGCATGGAACACACTCTGCTTTAGAGCAAGAAGCATGCTCTTGCTTTCTAGATTCTCTAATACAGCAAGAAACATGAGTGTGCTCAGAACAAAAGAACTGTTTTTCCTACACATGCGGACCATATCTAGTTCAACTCTGCTTCTGAACCTGATACAAACCACAGGGCCTCTAACATCCAATGATATTCAGTAAAGAGCCAGAAATGTGTAAGCTTCGTGAACGATGTAGATTCGTTTGAGTTGAAAAGAGATTGCGTATACCTGCAACGAAGTCTTGTTTGTAGGAATAAAAAGAGCCTGGGATTTAACTCCATTTCTGAAGGGAACCACACAGCACAGTTCTCATTCATGAAACCTACTCTCCTTTAGAGCAAGCAGATCGCTCTTGCTTTCTAGGGTCTCTAATATAGTAGGAAAAGTGAGTGTGCTGAGAACAAAAGTACTGTGTTTCCTACACATACGGACCATATCTAGTTCAACTCGGCTTCTGAAAGTGATACAAACCACAGGTCCACCAACATCCAATGCTTTGCAGTTGAGAGTGAGAAACGTGTGAGCTACGTGAACGATGTAGCTTCCTTTGAGATGAAAAGTGACTGTGTTTACCTGAAATGAGTCTCGCTTGTAGGAAGGCACAGAGACTGGGATTTAATTCCATTTCTGAATGGAAACACACAGCACAGTTCTTATCCATGAAACACACTCTGTTTTAGAGCAAGACGCACGCTCTTGTTTTCTAGATTCTCTAATGGAGCAGGCAATGTCAATGTGCTCAGAACAAAAGAAATATGTGTCCTACACATACGGACCATATCTTGTTCAAAATACTGCTTCTGAATGTGATACAAACAACAGGTCCTCTAACATCCTATGCTTTTCAGTTAAGAGAGAGAAACGTGTGACCTTCGTGAACGATGTAGCTTCGTTTGAGCTGAAAAGTGACTTTGTTTACCTGAAATGAGTCTTGCTTGTAGGAAGACACAGAGACTGGGATTTAATTCCATTTCTGAAGGGAAACACACAGCACAGTTCTCATTCATGAAACCTACTCTGCTTTAGAGCAAGCAGCACGCTCTTGCTTTCTAGGGTCTATAATACAGCAGGAAACGGGAATGTGCTCAGACCAAAGAACTATGTTTCCTACACATGCTGACAATATCTAGTTCAACTTTGCTTCTGAAACTGATACAAACCACTGGGCCTCTAACATCCAATGATTTTCAGTTAAGAGCGAGAAATAGGTGTGCTTCTTGAGTGATGTAGCTTCGTTTGAGCTGAAAAGTGACTGGGTTTACCTGAAAAGTAGTCTTGCTTGTAGGAACACACAGAGACTGGGATTTAACTCCATTTCCGAAGCGAAACACACAGCAGACTTCTCATTCATGAAATAATCTCTGTTTCAGAGCAAGATGCACTCTCTTGCTTTCTAGAGTCTCTAATAGAGCACGAAATGTCAGTGTGCTCAGAACAAATGAAATGTGTTTCTGAAACATTCGCACCATACCTAGTCCAACTCTGATTCTGTAAGGATACAAACCACAGGTCCTCTAACATCCAATGCTTTTCAGTTAGGAGCGAGAAACCTGGAGCTTCGTGAATGATGTAGATTCGTTTGAACTGAAAATTGACTGCGTTTACCTGAAACGAAGTTTGGCTTGTAGGAAGACACAGAACCTGGCATTATACTTCATTTCTGAAGGGAAACACACAGCACAGTTCTCATCCATGAAACACATTCTGTTTTAGAGCAAGACGCACTCTCTTGCTTTCTAGATTCTCTAATAGAGCAGGCAATGTGAATGTGCTCAGAACAAAAGAAATGTGTGTCCTACACATACGGACCATATCTAGTTCAAAATACTGCTTCTGAATGTGATACAAACAACAGGTCCTCTAACATCCATTTCTGTGCAATTAGGAGCGAGAAACATGTGAGCTTCGTGAACAATGTAGCTTCGTTTGAGCTGAAAAGTGACTGCGTTTACTTGAAACGATGTCTTGCTTGTAGGAAGACACAGAACCTGGGATTTAACTTCATTTTTGAAGGAAAACACACAGCACAGTGCTCATCCATGGAACACACTCTGGTTTAGAGAAAGAAGCACACTCTTGCTTTCTAGAGTCTCTAATACAGCAGGAAACATGAGTGTGCTTATAACCGAGGAACTGTGTTTCCTATGCATGCAGACGATATTCAGTACAACTCTGCTTCTGAAAGTGATAGAAACCACACTTCCTCTAACATCCAATGCTTTTCAGGTAAGAGAAAGAAACGTGTGAGCTTCGTGAACGATGTAGCTTCGTTTGAGCAGAAAATTGACTGCATTTACGTGAAACGAAATCTTGCCTGTAGGAAGACAAAGAGCCTGGGATTCAACTTCATTTCTGAAGGGAAACACATAGCACAGTTCTCATGCATGGAACACACTCTGCTTTAGAGAAAGAAGCACGCTCTTGCTTTCTAGATTCTCTAATACAGCAAGAAACATGAGTGTGCTCAGAACAAAAGAACTGTGTTTCCTACACATGCGGACCATATCTAGTTCAACTCTGCTTCTGTACCTGATACAAACCACAGGGCCTCTAACATCCAATGATTTTCAGTAAAGAGCCAGAAATGTGTAAGCTTTGAGAGCGATGTAGATTCGTTTGAGCTGAAAAGAGACTGCGTATACCTGCAACGAAGTCTTGTTTGTAAGAAAACAAAGAGCCTGGGATTCAACTTCATTTCTGAAGGGAAACACCCAGCACAGTTCTCATTCATGAAACCTACTCTGCTTTAGAGCAAGCAGCACGCTCTTGCTTTCTAGGGTCTCTAATATAGTAGGAAATGTGAGTGTGCTGAGAACAAAAGTACTGTGTTTCCTACACATACGGACCATATCTAGTTCTACTCGGCTCCTGAAACTGATACAAACTACAGGTCCACCAACATACAATGCTTTGCAGTTGAGAGCGAGAAACGTGTGAGCTTTGTGAATGATGCAGCTTCGTTTGAGATGAAAAGTGACTGTGTTTACCTGAAATGAGTCTTGCTTGTAGGAAGACACAGAGACTGGGATTTAATTCCATTTCTGAAGGGAAACACACAGCACAGTTCTCATTCATGAAACCTACTCTGCTTTAGAGCAAGCAGCACGCTCTTGCTTTCCAGGGACTATAATACAGCAGGAAACGGGAATGTGCTCAGACCAAAGAACTATGTTTCCTACACATGCTGACCATATCTAGTTCAACTTTGCTTCTGAAACTGATACAAACCACTGGGCCTCTAACATCCAATGATTTTCAGTTAAGAGCCAGAAATAGGTGTGCTTCTTGAGTGATGTAGCTTCGTTTGAGCTGAAAAGTGACTGGGTTTACCTGAAAAGTAGTCTTGCTTGTAGGAAGACACAGAGACTGGGATTTAACTCAATTTCCGAAGCAAAACACACAATAGACTTCTCATTCATGAAATAATCTCTGTTTCAGAGCAAGATGCACTCTCTTGCTTTCTAGAGTCTCTAATAGAGGACAAAATGTGAGTGTGCTCAGAACAAATGAACTGTGTTTCTGAAACAACCGCACCATACCTAGTTCAACTCTGATTCTGTAAGTGATACAAACTACAGGTCCTCTAACATCCAATGCTTTTCAGTTATGAGCGACAAACCTGGAGCTTCGTGAATGATGTGGATTCTTTTGAACTGAAAATTGACTGCGTTTACCTGAAACGAAGTCGTGCCTGTAGGAAGACAAAGAGCCTGGGATTCAACTTCATTTCTGAAGGGAAAAACATAGCACAGTTCTCATGCATGGAACACACTCTGATTTAGAGAAAGAAGCAAGCTCTTGCTTTCTAGATTCTCTAATACAGCAAGAAACATGAGTGTGCTCAGAACAAAAGAACTGTTTTTCCTACACATGCGGACCATATCTAGTTCAACTCTGCTTCTGAACCTGATACAAACCACAGGGCCTCTAACATCCAATGATTTTCAGTAAAGAGCCAGAAATGTGTAAGCTTCGGAACGATGTATATTCGTTTGAGTTGTAAAGAGACTTTGTATACCTGCAACGAAGTCTTGTTTGTAGGAATAAAAAGAGCCTGGGATTTAACTCCATTTCTGAAGGGAAACACACAGCACAGTTCTCATTCATGAAACCTACTCTACTTTAGAGAAAGCAGCTCACTCTTGCTTTCTAGGGTCTCTAATAAAGTAGGAAAAGTGAGTGTGCTGAGAACCAAAGTACTGTGTTTCCTACACATACGGACCATATCTAGTTTAACTCGGCTTCTGAAACTGATACAAACCAAATGTCCACCAACATCCAATGATTTGCAGTTGAGAGTGAGAAACGTGTGAGCTACGTGAACGATGTAGCTTCCTTTGAGATGAAAAGTGACTGTGTTTACCTGAAATGAGTCTCGCTTGTAGGAAGACACAGAGACTGGGATTTAATTCCATTTCTGAATGGAAACACACAGCACAGTTCTCATTGATGAAACACACTCTGTTTTAGAGCAAGACGCACGCTCTTATTTTCTAGATTCTCTAATAGAGCATGCAATGTGAATGTGCTCAGAACAAAAGAAATATGTGTCCTACACATACGGACCATATCTAGTTCAAAATACTGCTTCTGAATGTGATACAAACAACAGGTCCTCTAACATCCAATGCTTTTCAGTTAATAGAAAGAAACGTGTGACCTTCGTGAACGATGTAGCTTCGTTTGAGCTGAAATGTGACTGCATTTACGTGAAACGAAATCTTGCATGTAGGAAGACACAGAGACTGGGATTTAACTCCATTTCAGAAGGGAAACAAACAGCACAGTTCTCATCCAATGAACACACTCTGCTTTAGAGCAAGAAGCATGCTCTTGGTTTCTAGCATCTCTAATACAGCAGGAAACGTGAATGTGCTCAGACCAAAGAACTGTGTTTCCTACACATGCTGACCATATGTAGTTCAACTATGCTTCTGAAACTGATACAAACCACTGGGCCTCTAACATCCAATGATTTTCAGTTAAGAGCCAGAAATAGGTGAGCTTCTTGAGTGATGTAGCTTCGTTTGAGTTGAAAAGTGACTGGGTTTACCTGAAAAGTAGTCTTGCTTTTGGAAGACACAGAGACTGGGATTAAATCCATTTCCGAAGCGAAACACACAGCAGACTTCTCATTCATGAAATATAATCTGTTTCAGAGCAAGATGCACTCTCTCGCTTTCTAGAGTCTCTAATAGAGCACGAAATGTGAGTGTGCTCAGAACAAATGAACTGTGTTTCTGAAACATTCGCACCATACCTAGTTCAACTCTGATTCTGTAAGTGATACAAACCACAGGTCCTCTAACATCCAATGCTTTTCATTTATGAGAGAGAAACCTGGAGCTTCGTGAAAGATGTAGATTCGTTTGAACTGAAAATTGACTGCGTTTACCTGAAACGAAGTCTTGCTTGTAGGAAGACACAGAACCTGGCATTTAAATTCATTTCTGAAGGGAAACACACAGCACAGTTCTCATCCATGAAACACACTCTGTTTTAGAGCAAGACGCACGCTCTTGTTTTCTAGATTCTCTAATAGAGCAGGCAATGTGAATGTGCTCAGACAAAAGAAATGTGTGTCCTACACATCCGCACCATATCTAGTTCAAAATACTGCTTCTGAATGTGATACAAACAACAGGACCTCTAACATCCAATGCTTTTCAGTTAAGAGAAAGAAACGTGTGACCTTCGTGAACAATGTAGCTTCATTTTAGCTGAAAAGTGACTTTGTTTGCCTGAATTGAGTCTTGCTTGTAGGAAGACACAGAGACTGGGATTTAATTCCATTTCTGAAGGGAAACACACAGCACAGTTCTCATTCATGAAACCTACTCTGCTTTAGAGCAAGCAGTACGCTCTTGCTTTCTATGGTCTATAATACAGCAGGAAACGGGAGTGTGCTCAGACCAAAGAACTATGTTTCCTACACATGCTGACCATATCTAGTTCAACTTTGCCTCTGAAACTGATACAAACCACTGGGCCTCTAACATCCAATGATTTTCAGTTAAGAGCCAGAAATAGGTGAGCTTCTTGAGTGATGTAGCTTTGTTTGAGCTGAAAAGTGACTGGGTTTACCTGAAAAGTAGTCTTGCTTGTAGGAAGACACAGAGACTGGGATTTAACTCCATTTCTGAAGCGACACACAGCAGACTTCTCATTCATGAAATAATCTCTGTTTCAGAGCAAGATGCACTCTCTTGCTTTCTAGAGACTCTAATAGAGCATGAAATGTGAGTGTGCTCAGAACAAATGAACTGTGTTTCTGAAACATTCGCACCATACCTAGTTCAACTCTGATTCTGTAAGTGATAAAAACCACAGGTCCTCTAACCTCCAATGCTTTTCAGTTTTGAGCGAGAAACCTGGAACTTCGTGAATGATGTAGATTCGTTTGAACTGATAATTGACTGCGTTTACCTGAAACGAAGTCTTGCTTGTAGGAAGACACAGAACTTGGCATTATACTTCATTTCTGAAGGGAAACACACAGCACAGTTCTCATCCATGAAACACACTCTGTTTTAGAGCAAGAAGCATGCTCTTGGTTTCTAGCGTCTCCAATACAGCAGGACACTTGAATGTGCTCAGACCAAAGAACTGTGTTTCCTACACATGCTGACCATATCTAGTTCAACTCTGCTTCTGAAACTGATACAAATCACAGGTCCACCAAAATCCAATGCTTTGCAGTTGAGAGTGAGAAACGTGTGAGCTACGTGAACGATGTAGCTTCCTTTGAGAAGAAAAGTGACTGTGTTTACCTGAAATGAGTCTTGCTTGTAGGAAGACACAGAGACTGGGATTTAATTCCATTTCTGAATGGAAACACACAGCACAGTTCTCATTCATGAAACACACTCTGTTTTAGAGCAAGACGCACGCTCTTGTTTTCTAGATTCTCTAATAGAGCAGGCAATGTGAATGTGCTCAGAACAAAAGAAATATGTGTCCTACACATACGGACCATATCTAGTTCAAAATGCTGCTTCTGAATGTGATACAAACAACAGGTCCTCTAACATCCAATGCTTTTCAGTTAAGAGAGAGAAACGTGTGACCTTCCTGAACGATGTAGCTTCGTTTGAGCTGAAAAGTGACTGCATTTACGTGAAA
Source organism: Onychomys leucogaster (assembly GCA_949786385.1). Taxonomy (NCBI): domain Eukaryota; kingdom Metazoa; phylum Chordata; class Mammalia; order Rodentia; family Cricetidae; genus Onychomys; species Onychomys leucogaster. Next base: position 2,169,938 of record CATKUP010000082.1, read on the forward strand.
CAAAATCTTGCTTGTAGGAAGACACAGAGACTGGGATTTAACTCCATTTCTGAAGGGAAACAAACAGCACAGTTCTCATCCAATGAACACACTCTGCTTTAGAGCAAGAAGCATGCTCTTGATTTCTAGCGTCTCTAATACAGCAGGAAACGTGAATGTGCTCAGACCAAAGAACTGTGTTTCCTACACATGCTGACCATATCTTGTTCAACTATGCTTCTGAAACTGATACAAAACACTGGGTCTCTAACATCCAATGATTTTCAGTTAAGAGCCAGAAATAGGTGAGCTTCTTGAGTGATGTAGCTTCGTTTGAGCTGAAAAGTGACTGGGTTTACCTGAAATGTAGTCTTGCTTGTAGGAAGACACAGAGACTGGGATTTAACTCCATTGCTAAAGAGAAACACACAGCAGACTTCTCATTCATGAAATATACTCTGTTTCAGAGCAAGATGCACTGTCTTGCTTTCTAGAGTCTCTAATAGAGCAAGAAATGTGAGTGTGCTCAGAACAAATGAACTGTGTTTCTGAAACATTCGCACCATACCTAGTTCAACTCTGATTCTGTAAGTGATACAAACTACAGGTCCTCTAACATCCAATGCTTTTCAGTTATGAGCGAGAAACCTGGAGCTCTCTGAATGATGTAGATTCTTTTGAACTGAAAATTGACTGCGTTTACCTGAAACGAAGTCGTGCCTTTAGGAAGACAAAGAGCCTGGGATTCAACTTCATTTCTGAAGGGAAACACATAGCACAGTTCTCATGCATGGAACACACTCTGCTTTAGAGTAAGAAGCACGCTCTTGCTTTCTAGATTCTCTAATACAGCAAGAAACATGAGTGTGCTCAGAACAAATGAACTGTGTTTCCTACACATGCGGACCATATCTAGTTCAACTCCACTCCTGAAACTGATACAAACTACATGTCCACCAACATCCAATGCTTTGCAGTTGAGAGCGAGAAACGTGTGAGCTTTGTGAATGATGCAGGTTCGTTTGAGATGAAAAGTGACTGTGTTTACCTGAAATGAGTCTTGCTTGTAGGAAGACACAGAGACTGGGATGTAATTCCATTTCTGAAGGGAAACACACAGCACAGTTCTCATTCATGAAACCTAATCTGCTTTAGAGCAAGCAGCACGCTCTTGCTTTCTAGGGACTATAATACAGCAGGAAACGTGAATGTGCTCAGACCAAAGAACTATGTTTCCTACACATGCTGACCATATCTAGTTCAACTTTGCTTCTGAAACTGATACAAACCACTGGGCCTCTAACATCCAATGATTTTCATTTAAGAGCCAGAAATAGGTGTGCTTCTTGAGTGATGTAGCTTCGTTTGAGCTGAAAAGTGACTGGGTTTACCTGAAAAGTAGTCTTGCTTGTAGGAAGACACAGAGACTGGGATTTAACTCCATTTCCGAAGCAAAACACACAATAGACTTCTCATTCATGAAATAATCTCTGTTTCAGAGCAAGATGCACTCTCTTGCTTTCTAGAGTCTCTAATATAGCACGAAATGTGAGTGTGCTCAGAACAAATGAACTGTGTTTCTGAAACATTCGCACCATGCCTAGTTCAACTCTGATTCTGTAAGTGATACAAACCACAGGTCCTCTAACATCCAATGCTTTTCAGTTATGAGTGAGAAACCTGGAGCTTCATGAATGATGTAGATTCGTTTGAACTGAAAATTGACTGCGTTTACCTGAAACGAAGTCTTGCTTGTAGGAAGACACAGAACCTGGCATTTAAATTCATTTCTGAAGGGAAACACACAGCACAGTTCTCATTCATGAAACACACTCTGTTTTAGAGCAAGACGCACACTCTTGTTTTCTAGATTCTCCAATAGAGCAGGCAATGTGAATGTGCTCAGTCAAAAGAAATGTGTTTCCTACACATCCGGACCATATCTAGTTCAAAATACTGCTTCTCAATGTGATACAAACAACAGGTCCTCTAACATCCATTTCTGTGCAATTAGGAGCAAGGAACATGTGAGCTTCGTTAACAATGTAGCTTCGTTTGAGCTGAAAAGTGACTGCGTTTACTTGAAATGATGTCTTGCTTGTAGGAAGACACAGAACATGGGATTTAACTTCATTTTTGAAGGAAAACACACAGCGAATTGCTCATCCATGGAACACACTCTGGTTTAGAGAAAGAAGCACACTCTTGCTTTCTAGAGTCTCTAATACAGCAGGAAACCTGAGTGTGCTTATAACAAAGGAACTGTGTTTCCTACGCATGCGGACGATATTCAGTTCAACTCTGCTTCTGAAAGTGAGAGAAACCACACTTTCTCTAACATCCAATGCTTTTCAGTTAAGAGAAAGAAACGTGTGAGCTTCGTGAACGATGTAGCTTCGTTTGAGCTGAAAATTGACTGGATTTACTTGAAACGAAATCTTGCTTGTAGGAAGACACAGAGACTGGGATTTAACTCCATTTCTGAAGGGAAAGAAACAGCACAGTTCTCATCCAATGAACACACCCTGCTTTAGAGCAAGAAGCATGCTCTTGGTTTCTAGCGTCTCTAATACAGCAGGAAACGTGAATGTGCTCAGACCAAAGAACTGTGTTTCCTACACATGCTGACCATATCTAGTTCAACTCTGCTTCTGAAACTGATACAAATCACCGGTCCACCAAAATCCAATGCTTTGCAGTTGAGAGTGAGAAACGTGTGAGCTACGTGAACGATGTAGCTTCCTTTGAGATGAAAAGTGACTGTGTTTACCTGAAATGAGTCTTGCTTGTAGGAAGACACAGAGACTGGGATTTAATTCCATTTCTGAAGGGAAACACACAGCACAGTTCTCATTCATGAAACCTACTCTGCTTTAGAGCAAGCAGTACGCTCTTGCTTTCTAGGGTCTATAATACAGCAGGAAACGCGAATGTGCTCAGACCAAAGAACTATGTTTCCTACACATGCTGACCATATCTAGTTCAGCTTTGCCTCTGAAACTGATACAAACCACTGGGCCTCTAACATCCAATGATTTTCAGTTAAGAGCCAGAATTAGGTGAGCTTCTTGAGTGATGTAGCTTCGTTTGAGCTGAAAAGTGACTGGGTTTACCTGAAAAGTAGTCTTGCTTGTAGGAAGACACAGAGACTGGGATTTAACTCCATTTCCGAACCGACACACAGCAGACTTCTCATTCATGAAATAATCTCTGTTTCAGAGCAAGATGCACTCTCTTGCTTTCTAGAGTCTCTAATAGAGCACGAAATGTGAGTGTGCTCAGAACAAATGAACTGTGTTTCTGAAACATTCGCACCATACCTAGTTCAACTCTGATTCTGTAAGTGATAAAAACCACAGGTCCTCTAACCTCCAATGCTTTTCAGTTTTGAGCGAGAAACCTGGAACTTCGTGAATGATGTAGATTCGTTTGAACTGAAAATTGACTGCGTTTACCTGAAACGAAGTCTTGCTTCTATGAAGACACAGAACCTGGCATTTAAATTCATTTCTGAAGGGAAACACACAGCACAGTTCTCATCCATGAAACACACTCTGTTTTAGAGCAAGAAGCATGCTCTTGGTTTCTAGCGTCTCCAATACAGCAGGAAACGTGAATGTGCTCAGACCAAAGAACTGTGTTTCCTACACATGCTGACCATATCTAGTTCAACTCTGCTTCTGAAACTGATACAAATCACAGGTCCACCAAAATCCAATGCTTTGCAGTTGAGAGTGAGAAACGTGTGAGCTACGTGAACGATGTAGCTTCCTTTGAGATGAAAAGTGACTGTGTTTACCTGAAATGAGTCTTGCTTGTAGGAAGACACGGAGACTGGGATTTAAATACATTTCTGAATAGAAACACACAGCACAGTTCTCATTCATGAAACACACTCTGTTTTAGAGCAAGACACACGCTCTTGTTTTCTAGATTCTCTAATAGAGCAGGCAATGTGAATGTGCTCAGAACAAAAGAAATATGTGTCCTACACATACGGACCATATCTAGTTCAAAATACTGCTTCTGAATGTGATACAAACAACAGGTCCTCTAACATCCAATGCTTTTCAGTTAAGAGAAAGAAACGTGTGACCTTCGTGAATGATGTAGCTTCGTTTGAGCTGAAAAGTGACTGCATTTACATGAAACGAAATCTTGCTTGTAGGAAGACACAGAGACTGAGATTTAACTCTATTTCTGAAGGGAAACAAACAGCACAGTTCTCATCCAATGAACACACTCTGCTTTAGAGCAAGAAGCATGCTCTTGGTTTCTAGCGACTCTAATACAGCAGGAAACGGGAATGTGCTCAGACCAAAGAACTGTGTTTCCTACACATGCTGACCATATCTTGTTCAACTATGCTTCTGAAACTGATACAAACCACTGGGTCTCTAACACCCAATGATTTTCATTTAAGAGCCAGAAAGAGGTGAGCTTTTTGAGTGATGTAGCTTCGTTTGAGCTGAAAAGTGACTGGGTTTACCTGAAATGTAGTCCTGCTTGTAGGAAGACACAGAGACTGGGATTTAACTCCATTTCCGAACCGCCACACATCAGACTTCTCATTCATGAAATAATCTCTGTTTCAGAGCAAGATGCACTCTCTTGCTTTCTAGAGTCTCTAATAGAGCACGAAATGTGAGTGTGCTCAGAACAAATGAACTGTGTTTCTGAAACATTCGCACCATACCTAGTTCAACTCTGATTCTGTAAGTGATAAAAACCACAGGTCCTCTAACCTCCAATGCTTTTCAGTTTTGAGCGAGAAACCTGGAGCTTCGTGAATGATGTAGATTCGTTTGAACTGAAAATTGACTGCGTTTACCTGAAACGAAGTCTTGCTTCTATGAAGACACAGAAACTGGCATTTAAATTCATTTCTGAAGGGAAACACACAGCACAGTTCTCATCCATGAAACACACTCTGTTTTAGAGCAAGAAGCATGCTCTTGGTTTCTAGCATCTCCAATACAGCAGGAAACGTGAATGTGCTCAGACCAAAGAACTGTGTTTCCTACACATGCTGACCATATCTAGTTCAACTCTGCTTCTGAAACTGATACAAATCACAGGTCCACCAAAATCCAATGCTTTGCAGTTGAGAGTGAGAAACGTGTGAGCTACGTGAACGATGTAGCTTCCTTTGAGATGAAAAGTGACTGTGTTTACCTGAAATGAGTCTTGCTTGTAGGAAGACACAGAGACTGGGATTTAATTCCATTTCTGAATGGAAACACACAGCACAGTTCTCATTCATGAAACACACTCTGTTTTAGAGCAAGACACACGCTCTTGTTTTCTAGATTCTCTAATAGAGCAGGCAATGTGAATGTGCTCAGAACAAAAGAAATATGTGTCCTACACATACGGACCATATCTAGTTCAAAATACTGCTTCTGAATATGATACAAACAACAGGTCCTCTAACATCCAATGCTTTTCAGTTAAGAGAAAGAAACGTGTGACCTTCGTGAATGATGTAGCTTCGTTTGAGCTGAAAAGTGACTGCATTTACATGAAACGAAATCTTGCTTGTAGGAAGACACAGAGACTGAGATTTAACTCCATTTCCGAAGGGAAACAAACAGCACAGTTCTCATCCAATGAACACACTCTGCTTTAGAGCAAGAAGCATGCTCTTGGTTTCTAGCGACTCTAATACAGCAGGAAACGGGAATGTGCTCAGACCAAAGAACTGTGTTTCCTACACATGCTGACCATATCTTGTTCAACTATGCTTCTGAAACTGATACAAACCACTGGGTCTCTAACACCCAATGATTTTCAGTAAAGAGCCAGAAAGAGGTGAGCTTCTTGAGTGATGTAGCTTCGTTTGAGCTGAAAAGTGACTGGGTTTACCTGAAATGTAGTCTTGCTTGTAGGAAGACACAGAGACTGGGATTTAACACCATTGCCGAAGAGAAACACACAGCAGAGTTCTCATTCATGAAATATACTCTGTTTCAGAGCAAGATGCACTCTCTTGCTTTCTAGAGTCTCTAATAGAGCACGAAATGTGAGTGTGCTCAGAACAAATGAACTGTGTTTCTGAAACATTCGCACCATACCTAGTTCAACTCTGATTCTGTAAGTGATACAAACTACAGGTCCTCTAACATCCAATGCTTTTCAGTTATGAGCGAGAAACCTGCAGCTTCGTGAATGATGTAGATTCTTTTAAACTGAAAATTGACTGCGTTTACCTGAAAAGAAGTCTTGCCTGTAGGAAGACAAAGAGCCTGGGATTCAACTTCATTTCTGAAGGGAAACACATAGCACAGTTCTCATGCATGGAACACACTCTGCTTTAGAGAAAGAAGCATGCTCTTGCTTTCTAGATTCTCTAATACAGCAAGAAACATGAGTGTGCTCAGAACAAATGAACTGTGTTTCCTCCACATGTGGACCATATCTAGTTCAACTCTGCTTCTGAACCTGATACAAACCACAGGGCCTCTAACATCCAATGATTTTCAGTAAAGAGCCAGAAATGTGTAAGCTTCGTGAAAGATGTAGTTTCGTTTGAGCTGAAAGGAGAATGCGTATACCTGAAACGAAGTCTTGTTTGTAGGAAGAAACAGAGACAGGGATTTAACTCCATTTCTGAAGGGAAACACACAGCACAGTTCTCATTCATGAAACCTACTCTGCTTTAGAGCAAGCAGCACGCTCTTGCTTTCTAGGGTCTCTAATACAGCAGGAAACGTGCATGTGCTCAGACCAAAGAACTGTGTTTCCTACACAGGCTGACCATATCTAGTTCAACTTTGCTTCTGAAACTTATACAAACAACTGTGCCTCTAACATCCAATGATTTTCAGTTAAGAGCCAGAAATAGGTGAGCTTCTTGAGTGATGTAGCTTCGTTTGTGCTGAAAAGTGTCTCGGTTTACCTGAAAAGTAGTCTTGCTTGTAGGAAGACACAGAGACTGGGATTTAACTCCATTTCCGAAGCGAAACACACAGCAGAGTTCTCATTCATGAAATATTCTCTTTTTCAGAGCAAGATGCACTCTCTTGCTTTCTAGAATCTCTAATACAGCAGTAAATCTGAGAGTGGTTATAACAAAAGAACTGTGTTTCGTACACATGCGCACCATATCCAGTTCAACTCTGCTTCTGAAACTGATGCAAACCACAGTTCCTCTAACATCCAATGCTTTTCAGTTAAGAGAAAGAAACATGTGAGCTTCGTGAATGATGTAGCTTCGTTTGAGCTGAAAAGTGACTGCGTTTACCTGAAACGAAGTCTTGTTTGTAGGAAGACACAGACAAAGAGATTTAATTCCATTTCTGAAGGGAAACACACAGCACAGTTCTCATTCATGAAACCTACTCTCCTTTAGAGTAAGCAGCTCGCTCTTGCTTTCTAGGGTCTCTAATATAGTAGGAAAAGTGAGTGTGCTGAGAACATAAGTACTGTGTTTCCTACACATACGGACCATATCTAGTTCAACTCGGCTTCTGAAACTGATACAAACCACAGGTCCACCAACATCCAATGCTTTGCTGTTGATAGCGAGAAACGTGTGTGCTTCGTGAATGATGCAGCTTCGTTTGAGATGAAACGTGACTGTGTTTACCTGAAATGAGTCTTGCTTGTAGGAAGACACAGAACCTGGGATTTCACTCCATTACTGAAGGGAAACACGCAGCCCAGTTCTCTTCCATGGAACACACTCTGCTTTAGAGCAAGCAGCACGCTCTTGCTTTCTAGGGTCTGTAATACAGCAGGAAACGGGAATGTGCTCAGACCAAAGAACTATGTTTCCTACACATGCTGACCATATCTAGTTCAACTTTGCTTCTGAAACTGATACAAACCACTGGACCTCTAAAATCCAATGATTTTCAGTTAAGAGCCATAAATAGGTGAGCTTCTTGAGTGATGTAGCTTCGTTTGAGCTGATAAGTGACTGGGTTTAACTGAAAAGTAGTCTTGCTTGTAGGAAGACACAGAGACTGGGATTTAACTCCATTTCTGAAGCGAAACACACAGCAAAGTTCTCATTCATGAAATATACTCTGTTTCAGAGCAAAATGCACTCTCTTGCTTTCTAGAGTCTCTAATAGAGCAGGAAATATGAGTGTGCTCAGAACAAATGAACTGTGTTTCTGAAACATTCGCACCATAACTAGTTCAACTCTGATTCTGTAAGTGATACAAACCACAGGTCCTCTAACCTCCAATGCTTTTCAGTTATGAGCGAGAAACCTGGAGCTTCGTGAATGATGTAGATTCATTTGAACTGAAAATTGACTGCGTTTACCTGAAACGAAGTCTTGCTTGTAGGAAGACACAGAACCTGGCATTATACTTCATTTCTGAAGGGAAACACACAGCACAGTTCTCATCCATGCAACACACTCTGTTTTAGAGCCAGAAGCACGCTGTTGCTTTCTAGAGTCTCTAATATAGGAGGAAATCTGAGTGTGCTCAGAACAAAAGAAGTTTGTGTCCTACACTTGCGAACCCTATCTAGTTCAACTCGGATTCTGAATCTGATACAAACCACTGCACATCTAACATCCAATGATTTTCAGTTAAAAGCCAGAAACAGGTGAGCTACTTGAATGATGTAGCTTTGTTTGAGCTGAAAAGGGACTGCGTTTACTTGAAACGAAGTCTTGCTTGTAGGAAGACACAGAACCTTGTATGTAACTTCATTTTTGAAGGAAAACACACAGCACAGTTCTCAACCATTCAACACACTCTGGTTTAGAGAAAGAAGCACGCTCTTGCCTTCTAGAGTCTCTAATACAGCTGGAAACATGAGTGTGATGAGAACAAAAGTACTGTGTTTCCTACACATGCTGACCATATCTAGTTCAACTCTGCTTCTGAAAGTGATAAAAACCACAGTTCCTCTAACATCCAATGTGTTTCAGAGAAGAGCATGAAACGTGTGAGCTTCGTGATCGAGGTAGCTTTGTGTGAGCTGAAAAGTGACTGGGTTTACCTGAAAGGAAGGCTTCCTTGTAGGAAGAAAAAGAGCCTGGGATTTAACTTCATTTCTGAAGGGAAACACACAGCACAGTTCTCATCCATGGAACACACTCTGCTTTAGAGCAAGAAGCATGCTCTTGCATTCCAGGGTCTCTAATATAGGAGGAAACGTGAGTGTGCTAAGAACAACATAAGTGTGTGTCCTACACATTCGGACCATATCTATTTCAACTCTGCTTCTGAAACTGACAGAAACCACAGGGCCTCTAACATCCAATGATTTTCACTTAAGAGCCAGAAACAAGTGAGCTTCTTGAATGATGTAGCGTCGTTGAGCTGAAAAGTGACTGCGTTTACTTGAAAAGGAGTCTTGCTTGTAGGAAGACACAGAGACTGGGATTTAACTCCATTTCTGAAGCGAAACACACTACACAGTTCTCTTTCATGAAACATACTCTGTTTTAGAGCAAACTGCATGCTCTTGCTTTCTAGAGTCTCTAATAGAGCAGGAAATGTGAGTGTGCTCAGAACAAATGAACTCTGTTTCTGAAACATTCGCACAATATCTAGTTCAACTATGCTTCTGAAACTGATACAAACAAAGATCCTCTGACATCCAATGCTTTTCAGTGAAGAGCGTGAAACGTGTAAGATTCGTGAATGATGTAGCTTCGTTTGAGCTGAAAATTGACTGCGTTCACCTGAAATGAAATCTTGCTTCTAGGAAGACACAGAGCTTGGGATTCAACTCCATTTCTGAAGGGAAACACAGAGCACAGATCTCATCCATGAAACACACTCTGCTTTAGAGAAAGAAGCACGCTCTTGCTTTCTAGAGTCTCTAATATATGTGGAAAGGTGAGTGCGCTCAGAACAAAAGAAGTGTGTGTCCGACAAATTCGGACCATATCTAGTTCAACTCTGCTTCTGAAACTGATACAAACCACTGGGCCTCTATCATCCAATGCCTTTCAGTTAAGAACTAGAAACGTGTGAGCTTAGTGAACGTTGTAGCTTCGTTTGAGCTGAAAAGTGAATTCGTTTACGTGAAACGAAGTCTTGTTGTAGGAAGACACAGAGACTGGGATTTAATTCCATTTTTGAAGGGTAACACACAGCACAGTTCTCATCCATGGAACACAATCTGCTATAGAGAGAGAAGCACGCTCTTGCTTTAGAGAATCTCTAAAACAGCAGGAAACCTGTGTGTGCTCAGAACAAAAGAAGTGTGTGTCCTACTCATTCAGATCATATCAAGTTCAACTCTGCTTCTGAAACTGATCCAAACCATTTGCCCTCTAACATCCAATGATTTTCAGTTAAGAGCCAGAAACAGTTGAGCTTCTTGAATGATGTAGCTTCGTTTGAGCTAAAAAGTGACTGCGTTTACCTGAAATGTAGTCTTGCTTGTAGGAAGACACAGATACTGGGATTTATTTCCCTATCTGAAGCGAAACACACAGCACAGTTCTCATCCATGGAGCACACTCTGCTTTAGGGAAAGAAGCACGCTGTTGCTTTTTAGAGTCTCTAATAGAGCAGGAAATGTAAGTGTGCTCAGAACAAATGAACTGTGTTTCCGAAACATTCGCACCATATCTAGTTCAACTCTTATTCTGAAAGTGATACAAACCACAGGCCCTCTATCATAAATGCTTTACAGTTAGGATCGAGAAAGTGGTGAGCTTTGTGAAAGATGTAGCTTTGTTTGAGCTGAAAAGTGACTGAGTTTACCTGAAATGAAGTCTTGCCTGAAGGAAGACACTGAGCGTGGGATTTAACTCCATTTCTGAAGGAAAACACACAGGACAGTTCTCATCCATGGAACACACTCTGCTTTAGAGCAAGAAGCACTCTCTTGCTTTCTAGAGTCTGTAATAGAGCTGGAAACGTGAGTGTGCTGAGAACAAATGAAGTGTGTGTCCTACATATGCGCACCCTATCTAGTTCAACTCTGCTTCTGAAACTGATACAAACAACAGGTCCTCTATCATCCAATGCCTTTCGGTTAAGAACCAGAAACGTGTGAGCTTCGTGAACAATGTAGCTTTGTTTGAGCTGAAAATTGACTGTGTTTACCTGAAACGTAGTCTTGCTTGTAGGAGGACACAGAGCCTGGGATTTAACTTCATCTTTTTATGGAAACACACAGCACAGTCCTCATCTATGGAGCACATTCTGCTTTAGAGCAAGAAGCACGCTCTTGCTCTCTAGAGTCTCTAATATGGGAGGAAAAGTGAGTGTGCTAAGAACAAAAGCGGTGTGTTTCCTACACATTCGCACCATATCTAGTTCATCTCTACTTCTGAAAGAGATAAAAACCACAGGTTCTCTAACATCCAATGATTTTCAGTTAAGATCCAGAAACAGGTGAGCTTCTTGAATGCTGTAGCTTCGTTTGAGCTAAAAAGTGACTGCGTTTACCTGAAAAGAAGTCTTGCTTGTAGGAAGACACAGAGACAGTGATTTAACTCCATTTCTGAAGGGAAACACAGAGCACAGTTCTCATTCATGAATCCTACTCTGCTTGAGAGCAATCAGCTCGCTCTTGCTTTCTAGATTCTCTAATACAGCAGGAACTGTGAGTGTGCTCAGAACAAAAGAACTGTGTGTCCTACACATAAGGACCATATCTAGGTCAAAACTCTGATTCTGAAAGTGATACAAACTACAGGTCCTCTAACATCCTATGCTTTTCAATTAAGAATGAGAAACATGTGAGCTTCGTGAACAATGTAGCTTTGTTTGAGCTGAAAAGTGACTGCATTTACCTGAAAAGAAGTTTTGCTTGTAGGAAGACACAGAACCTACGATTTAACTTCATTTATGAAGGGAAATACAGCACAGTTCTCACCCATGGAACACACTCTGCTTTAGAGAAAGAAGCACGCTCTTCCTTTCTAGAGTCTCTAATACAGCAGGAAACCTGAGTGTGCTCATAAAAAAGGAATAGTGTTTCCTACATATGCGGACCATATCAAGTTCAACTCTGCTTCTGAAACTGATACAAACCACAGGTCCTCCAACATCCAATGCTTTTCAGTTAAGAGCGAGAAATGTGTGAGCTTCTTGAATGATGTAGCTTCGTATGAGCTAAACAGTGACTGCATTTACCTGAAAAGAAGTCTTGCTTGTAGGAAGACACAGATACTGGGATTTATCTCCGTATCTGAAGAGAAACACACAGCACAGTTATCATCCATGGAACACACTCTGCTTTAGAGCAAGAAGCACGCTCTTGTTTTCTAGATTCACTAATTCAGCAGGCAACGTGAGTGTGCTCAGAACAAAAGAACTGTGTGTCCTACACATACAGACCATATCTAGGTCAAAACTCTGATTCTGAAAGTGATACAAACCACAGGTCCTCTAACATCCTATGCTTTTCAATTAAGAAACAGAAACAGGTGAGCTTCTTGAATGATGTAGCTTCCTTTGAGCTAAAAAGTGACTGCATTTACCTGAAAAGAAGTCTTGCTTGTAGGAAGACACAGATACTGGGATTTATTTCCGTATCTGAAGCGAAACACACAGCACAGTTCTCATCCATGGAGCACACTCTGCTTTAGGGAAAGAAGCATGCTCTTGCTTTCTAGAGTCTCTAATAGAGCAGGAAATATAAGTGTGCTCAGAACAAATGAACTGTGTTTCCGAAACATTTGCACCATATCTAGTTCAACTCTTATTCTGAAACTGATACAAACCACAGGTCCTCTATCATAAATGCTTTTCAGTTAGGAGCAAGAAAGGGGTGAGCTTCGTGAAAGATGTAGCTTCGTTTGACCTGAAAAGTGACTGAGTTTACCTGAAATGAAGTCTTGCCTGGAGGAAGACACTGAGCCTGGGATTTAACTCCATTTCTGAAGGAAAACACACAGGACAGTTCTCATCCATGGAACACACTCTGCTTTAGAGCAAGAAGCACTCTCTTGCTTTCTAGATTCTGTAATAGAGCTGGAAACGTGAGTGTGCTAAGAACAAATGAAGTGTGTGTTCTACATATGGGCACCATATCTAGTTCAACTATGCTTCTGAAACTGATACATACCACATGTCCTCCAACATCCAATGCTTTGCAGTTAAGAACTAGAAACATGTGAGCTTCGTGAACGATGTAGCTTCCTTTGAGCCGAAAAGTGACTGCATTTACGTGAAACGAAGTCTTGCTTGTAGGAAGACACTGAGACGGTGATTTAACTCCATTTCTTAAAGTAAACACATAGCACAGTTCTCATTCATGAAACTTACTCTGTTTTAGAGCAAGCAGCATGCTCTTGATTTCTAGAGTCTCTATTAGAGCAGGAAATGTGAGTGTGCTCAGAATAAAAGAACTGTGTGTCCTACACATAAGGACCATATCTAGGTCAATACTCTGATTCTGAAAGTGATACAAACTACAGGTCCTCTAACATCCTATGCTTTTCCATTAAGAGCGAGAAACATGTGAGCATCATGAACAATGTAGCTTTGTTTGAGCTGAAAAGTGACTGCGTTTACCTGAAAAGAAGTTTTGCTTGGAGGAAGACACAGAACCGGGGATTTAACATCATTTCTGAAGGGAAATACAGCACAGATCTCATCCATGGAACACACTCTGCTTTAGAGAAAGAAGCATGCCCTTCCTTTCTAGAGTCTCTAATACAGCAGGAAACCTGAGTGTGCTCATAAAAAAGGAACTGTGTTTCCTACATATGCGGACCATATCGAGTTCAACTCTGCTTCTGAAACTGATACAAACCACAGTTCCTCCAACATCCAATGCTTTGCAATTAAGAGCGAGAAACGTGTGAGCTTCGTTAACGATGTAGCTTCTTTTGAGCTGAAAAGTGACTGCGTTTACCTGAACTGAGTCTTGCTTGTAGGAAGATACAGAGACTGGGATTTAATTCCATTTTTGAAGGGAAACACAGAGCACAGTTCTCATCCATGAAACACACTCTGCTTTAGAGCAAGAAGCACGCTCTTGTTTTCTAGATTCACTAATTCAGCAGGCAACGTGAGTGTTCTCAGAACAAAAGAACTGTGTGTCCTACACACACAGACCACATCTAGGTCAATACTCTGATTCTGAAAGTGATATAAACCACAGGTCCTCTAACATCCTATGCTTTTCAATTAAGAGCGAGAAACCTTTGAGCTTCATGAATAATGTACCTTCGTTTGAGCTAAAAGTGACTGCGTTTACCTGAAAAGAAGTCTTGCTTGTAGGAAGACACAGATACTGGGATTTATCTGCGTATCTGAAGAGAAACACACAGCACAGTTCTCATCCATGGAGCACACTCTGCTTTAGGGAAAGAAGCACGCTCTTGCTTTCTAGAGTCTCTAATAGAGCAGGAAATGTAAGTGTGCTCAGAACAAATGAACTGTGTTTCTGAAACATTCGCACCACATCTAGTTCAACTCTTATTCTGAAACTGATACAAACCACAGGTCCTCTATCATAAATGCTTTTCAGTTAGGAGCGAGAAAGGTGTGAGCTTCGTGAAAGAAGTAGCTTCGTTTGAGCTGAAAAGTGACTGAGTTTACCTGAAATGAAGTCTTGCCTGAAGGAAGACACTGAGCGTGGGATTTAACTCCATTTCTGAAGGAAAACACACAGGACAGTTCTCATCCATGGAACACACTCTGCTTTAGAGCAAGAAGCACTCTCTTGCTTTCTAGAGTCTGTAATAGAGCTGGAAACGTGAGTGTGCTGAGAACAAATGAAGTGTGTGTCCTACATATGCGCACCCTATCTAGTTCAACTCTGCTTCTGAAACTGATACAAACAACAGGTCCTCTATCATCCAATGCCTTTCGGTTAAGAACCAGAAACGTGTGAGCTTCGTGAACAATGTAGCTTTGTTTGAGCTGAAAATTGACTGTGTTTACCTGAAACGTAGTCTTGCTTGTAGGAGGACACAGAGCCTGGGATTTAACTTCATCTTTTTATGGAAACACACAGCACAGTCCTCATCTATGGAGCACATTCTGCTTTAGAGCAAGAAGCACGCTCTTGCTCTCTAGAGTCTCTAATATGGGAGGAAAAGTGAGTGTGCTAAGAACAAAAGCGGTGTGTTTCCTACACATTCGGACCATATCTAGTTCAACTCTACTTCTGAAAGAGATAAAAACCACAGGTTCTCTAACATCCAATGATTTTCAGTTAAGATCCAGAAACAGGTGAGCTTCTTGAATGCTGTAGCTTCGTTTGAGCTAAAAAGTGACTGCGTTTACCTGAAAAGAAGTCTTGCTTGTAGGAAGACACAGAGACAGTGATTTAACTCCATTTCTGAAGGGAAACACAGAGCACAGTTCTCATTCATGAATCCTACTCTGCTTGAGAGCAATCAGCTCGCTCTTGCTTTCTACATTCTCTAATACAGCAGGAACTGTGAGTGTGCTCAGAACAAAAGAACTGTGTGTCCTACACATAAGGACCATATCTAGGTCAAAACTCTGATTCTGAAAGTGATACAAACTACAGGTCCTCTAACATCCTATGCTTTTCAATTAAGAATGAGAAACATGTGAGCTTCGTGAACAATGTAGCTTTGTTTGAGCTGAAAAGTGACTGCATTTACCTGAAAAGAAGTTTTGCTTGTAGGAAGACACAGAACCTACGATTTAACTTCATTTATGAAGGGAAATACAGCACAGTTCTCACCCATGGAACACACTCTGCTTTAGAGAAAGAAGCACGCTCTTCCTTTCTAGAGTCTCTAATACAGCAGGAAACCTGAGTGTGCTCATAAAAAAGGAACTGTGTTTCCTACATATGCGGACCATATCAAGTTCAACTCTGCTTCTGAAACTGATACAAACCACAGGTCCTCCAACATCCAATGCTTTGCAGTTAAGAGCGAGAAACGTGTGAGCTTCGTGAATGATGTACCTTTGTTTGAGCTGAAAAGTGACTGGGTTTACCTGAAACGTAGTCTTCCTTGTAGGAATACACAGAGGCAGTGATTTAACACCATTTCTGATGGGAAACACACAGCACAGTTCTCATCCATGGAACACACTCTTCTTTAGAGCAAGAAGCATGCTCTTGCTTTCCAGAGTCTCTAATATAGGAGGAAACGTGAGTGTGCTAAGAACAAAAGAAGTGTGTGTCCTACACATTTGGACCATATCTAGTTCATCTCTGATTCTGAAACTGACACAAACCACAGGGCCTCTAACATCCAATGATTTTCAGTTAAGAGCCACAAACAGGTGAGCTTCTTGAATTATGTAACATTGTTGAGCTGAAAAGTGACTGCATTTACCTGAAAGAAGTCTTGCTTGTAGGAAGACACAGAGACTGGGATTTATCTCCATTTCTGAAGGGACACACAGCACAGTTCTCATTCATGAAACATACTCTGATTTAGTGCAAGCAGCATGCTCTTGCTTTCCAGAATCTCTAATACAGGAGGAAACATGAGTGTGCTAAGAACAAAAGAAGTGTGTTTCCTACACATTCGGACCATATCTAGTTCAACTCTGCTTCTGAAACTGATACAAACCACAGATCCTCTGACATGCAAGGTTTTCAGTGAACAGTGAGAAAAGTGTGAGCTTCGTGAATGATGTAGCTTCGTTTGAGCTGAAAATTGACTGCGATTACCTGAAACGAAGTCTTGCTTGTAGGAAGACACAGAGCCTGGGATTCAACTCCATTTCTGAAGGGAAACACAGAGCACAGATCTTGTCCATGGAACACACTCTGCTTTAGAGCAAGAAGCACGCTCTTGCTTTCTAGATTTTCTAATACAGCAGGACACGTGAGTGTGCTCAGAACAAAAGAACTGTGTTTCCTACACATGCGCAATATATCTAGTTCAACTCTGCTTCTGAAACTGATACAAACCACAGGTCCTCTATCATCCAATGCCTTTCAGTTAAGAATCAGAAACTTGTGAGCTTCCTGAACGATGTAGCTTCATTTGAGCTGAAAATTGGCTGCGATTACCTGAAACGAAGTCTTGCTTGTAGGAAGACATAGAGCCTGGGATTTAACTCCATTTTTTTTGGTAACACACAGCACAGTTCTCAACAATGGAACACACTCTGCTTTAGAGCAAGAAGCACGCTCTTGCTTTCTAGATTTTCTAATACAGCAGGACACGTGAGTGTGCTCAGAACAAAAGAACTGTGTTTCCTACACATGCGCAATATATCTAGTTCAACTCTGCTTCTGAAACTGATACAAACCACAGGTCCTCTATCATCCAATGCCTTTCAGTTAAGAATCAGAAACTTGTGAGCTTCCTGAACGATGTAGCTTCATTTGAGCTGAAAATTGGCTGCGATTACCTGAAACGAAGTCTTGCTTGTAGGAAGACATAGAGCCTGGGATTTAACTCCATTTTTTTTTTGGTAACACACAGCACAGTTCTCAACAATGGAACACACTCTGCTTTAGAGCAAGAAGCACGCTCTTGATTTCCAGAGTCTCTAGAACAGCAGGCAAAGTGACTGTGCTCAGAACAAAAGAAATGTGTTTCCTACACACACGGACCGTATCTAGGTCAAAACTCTGCTTCTGAATGTGATACAAAAAACAGGTCCTCTAACATCCAATGCTTTTCATTTAAGAGAAAGAAACGTGTGAGCTTTGTAAACAATGTAGCTTCCTTTGAGCTGAAAAGTGACTGCATTTACGTTAAACGAAGTCTTGCTTGTAGGAAGACACAGAGACAGGCATTTAACTCCATTTCTGAAGGGAAATACAGCACAGTTCTCATCCATGGAACACACTGTACTTTAGAGAAAGAAGCACGCTCTTCCTTTCTAGAGTCTCTAATACAGCAGGAAACCTGAGTGTGCTCATAAAAAAGGAACTGTGTTTCCTACATATGCGGACCATATCAAGTTCAACTCTGCTTCTGAAACTGATACAAACCACAGGTCCTCCAACATCCAATGCTTTTCAGTTAAGAGCGAGAAATGTGTGAGCTTCTTGAATGATGTTTCTTCGTATGAGCTAAACAGTGACTGCATTTACCTGAAAAGAAGTCTTGCTTGTAGGAAGACACAGATACTGGGATTTATCTCCGTATCGGAAGAGAAACACACAGCACAGTTATCATCCATGGAACACACTCTGCTTTAGAGCAAGAAGCACGCTCTTGTTTTCTAGATTCACTAGTTCAGCAGGCAACGTGAGTGTGCTCAGAACAAAAGAACTGTGTTTCCTACATATGCGGACCATATCGAGTTCAACTCTGCTTCTGAAACTGATACAAACCACATGTCCTCCAACATCCAATGCTTTGCAGTTAAGAGCGAGAAACATGTGAGCTTCGTGAACGATGTTGCTTCCTTTGAGCTGAAAAATGACTGCATTTATGTGGAACGAAGTCTTGCTTGTAGGAAGACACTGAGCCTGGGATTTAACTCCATTTCTGAAGGGAAACACACAGCACAGTTGTCATTCATGAAACCTACTCTGCTTGAGAGCAATCAGCTCGTTCTTGCTTTCTAGATTCTCTAATACAGCAGGAACCCTGAGTGTGCTCAGAACAAAAGAACTGTGTGTCCTACACATAAGGACCATATCTAGGTCAAAACTCTGATTCTGAAGGCGATACAAACCACAGGTCCTGTAACATCCTATGCTTTTCAATTAAGAGCTAGAAACGTGAGCTTCATGAACAATGTAGGTTCGTTTGAGCTAAAAGTGACTGCGTTTACCTGAAAAGAAGTCTTGCTTTTAGGAAGACACAGAACCTGGGATTTAACTTCATTTCTGAAGGGAAATACAGCACAGTTCTCATCCATGGAACACACTCTGCTTTAGAAAAAGAAGAACGCTCTTGCTTTCTGGATTCTCTAATAGAGCAGGAAATGAGAGTGTGCTCAGGACAAAAGCACTGTGCTTCCTAACATGGAGACCATGTCTAGTTCAACTCTGCTTCTGGTATTGATACAAACCACAGGTCCTCTATCATAGAATGCCTTTCAGTTAAGAACCAGAAACTTGTGAGCTTCGTGAACGATGTAGCTTCGTTTGAGCTGAAAAGTGACTGCATTTACGTGAAACGAAGTCTTGCTTGTAGGTAGACACAGAGCCTGGGATTTAACCACTTTTTTTAGGGAAACACACAGCACACATCTGATCCATGGAAGACACTCTGCTTTAGAGCAAGCAGCAAGCTCTTGCTTTCTAGAGTCTCTAATATATGAGGAAACGTGTTTGTGCTCAAAACAAAAGAATAGTGTTTCCTACACCTGTGGAACATATCTAGTTCAACTCTGCTTCTGAAACTGATACAAACCACAGGTCCTCCAAAATCCAATGCTTTGCAGTTAAGAGCGAGAAACGTGTGAGCCTCGTGAAAGATGTAGCTTCCTTTGAGCTGAAAAGATTGTGCGTTTACTTGAAAAGAATTCTTGCTTGTAGGAAGACAGAAAGACTGGGATTTAGCTCCATTTCTTAAAGAAAACACACAGCACAGTACTCATTCATGAAACATACTCTGTTTTAGAGCAAGCCGCATGCTCTTGCTTTCTGGAGTCTCTAATAGAGCAGGAAATGTGAGTGTGCTCAGAACAAATGAACTGTGTTTCCCAAACATTCGGGCCATTTCTAGTTCAACTCTGCTTCTGAGACTGCTACAAACCACTGGTCCTCTATCATCCAATGCTTTTCAGTTAAGAACTAGAAACGTGATGTTAGTGAACGATGTAGCTTCTTTGGGCTGAAAAGTGAATGCGTATACCTGAATCAAAGTCTTGCTTCTAGGAAGACACAGAGACTGGGATTTAACTCCATTTCTGAAGGGAAACACGCAGGACAGTTCTCATCTATGGAACACACTCTGCTTTAGAGCAAGAAGCACGCTCTTGCTTTCTAGAGTCTCTAATACAGCAGGAAACGTGAGTGTGCTCAGAACAAAAGAACTGTGTGTCCTACACATACGGACCATATCTAGTTCAACTCTGCTTCTGAAACTGATAAAACCACAGGTCCTCTAACATCCAATGCTTTTCATTTAAGAGTGATTAAGGTGTGAGATTTGTGAACGATTTAGCTTCGTTTCAGCTGAAAAGTGACTATGTTTGCCTGAAAAGATGTATTGCTTGTAGGAAACAACAGAACCTGGGATGTAACTCCATTTCTGACGGGAAACACGCAGCACAGTTCTCATCCATGGAACACACTCTGCTTTAGAGCAAGAAGCAAGCTCTTGCTTTCTAGAGTCTCTATTACAGCAGGAAACGTGAGTGTGCTCAGAACAAAAGAACTGTGTGTCCTACACATACGTACTATATCAAGTTAAACTCTGCTTCTGAAACTGATACAAACCACAGGTCTTCTAACATCCAATGCCTTTCATTTAAGAGTGATTACCGTGTGAGATTTGTGAACGATTTAGCTTCCTTTGAGCTGAAAAGTGACTATGTTTACCTCAAACGAAGTATTGCTTGTAGGAAAACACAGAACCTGGTATTTAACTCCATTTCTGATGGGAAACACGCAGCACAGTTCTCATCCATGGAACACACTCTGCTTTAGAGCAAGAAGCAAGCTCTTGCTTTCTAGAGTCTCTATTACAGCAGGAAACGTGAGTGTGCTCAGAACAAAAGAACTGTGTGTCCTACACATACGGACCATATCTAGTTCAACTCTGCTTCTGAAACTGATACAAACCACAGGTCGTCTAACATGCAATGCTTTTCAGTTAAGAGCCTGAAACAGGGTGGCTTCGTGGATGATGTAGCTTCGTTGGAGCTGAAAAGGGACTGCATTTACCTGAAACGATTTCTTGCTTGTAGGAAGACACAGAATTTGGGATTTAACTACATTTCTAAAGGAAACACACAAATCATTTCTCATCCGTGGAACACACTCTGCTTTAGAGCAAGAAGCATGCTCATGCATTCTAGTTTCTCTAATAGGGCACGAAAAGGGAGTGTGCAACGAACAAAAGAACTGTGTTTCCTTCAGATACGGACCTTATCTAGTTCAACTCTTCTCTGAAACTGATACAAACCACAGGTCCTCTAATATCCAATTCTTTTCAGTTAAGAGAGAGAAACGTGTGAGCTTAGTGAACGATGTATCTTTGTTTGACCTTAAAAGTGACTGTGTTTATCAGAAAAGAAGTCTTGCTTGTAGGAAGATACAGACCCTGGGATTTCACTCCATTTCTGAAGAGAAACACACAGCACAGTTCTCATCAATGAATCGTACACTGCTTTAGAGAAAGAAGCATGCTCATGCAATCTAGAGTCTCTAAGATGGCAAGAAACATGAGTGTGCTAAGAACAAAAGAACTGTGCGTCCTACACATACAGACAATGTCTAGGTCAACTCTACTCCTGAAACTGATACAAACCACGGGTCCTCTTACATCCAATGCTTTTCAGGTAAGAGTGATTATCCTGTGTGATTCGTGAACGATTTAGCTTCGTTTGAACTGAAAAGTGACTGTGTTTACATGAAACGAAGTCTTGCTTGTAGGAAGACACAGAACCTGGGATTTCACTCCATTTCTGAAGGGAAACACGCAGCACAGTTCTCATCCATGGAACACACTCTGCTTTAGAGCAAGAAACACGCTCTTGGTTTCTAGGGTCTCTAATACAGCAGGAAACGTGAGTGTGCTCAGAACAAATGAACGGTGTTTCCTACACATGCAGACCATATCTAGTTCAACTCTTCATCTGAAACTGAAAAAAACCACAGGTCTTCTAACATCCAATGCTTTTCAGGTAAGAGTGACAAACGTGTGAGCTTAGTGAACAATGTATCTTCGTTTGACCTGAAAAGTGACTATGTTTACCAGAAAAGAAGTGTTGATTGTAGGAAGATACAGATCCTGGAATTTCACTCCATTTGAAGGGAAACACACCGCACAGTTCTCATCAATGAATCATACTCTGCTTAGGAGCAAGAAGCATGCTCATACATTCTAGAGTCTCTAAGATGGCAGGAACGTGAGTGTGCTAAGAACAAAAGAACGTTGTGTCCTACACCTACGGACCATACCTAGGGCAACTCTCCTCCTGAAACTGATACAAACCACAGGTCCTCTAACATCCAATGCCTTTCAGTTAAGAGTGATTAACTTGTGAGATTCGTGAATGATTTAGCTTCATTTGACCTGAAAAGTGACTGTGTTTACCTGAAACGAAGTCTTGCTTGTAGGAAGACACAGAACCTGGGATTTAACTCCATTTCTAAAGTGAAACACGCAGCACAGTTCTCATCGATGGAACACACTCTGCTTTAGAGCAAGAAGCACCCTCCTGCTTTCTAGAGTCTCTATTACAGCCGGAAACGTGAGTGTGCTCAGAACAAATGAACACTGTTTCCTACACATGCAGACCATATCTAGTTCAACTCTGCTTCTGAAACTGATACAAACCACAGGGCCTCTAACATCCAATGACTTCCAGTTGAGAGCCAGAAACGTGTGAGCTTCGTGAATGATGTAGCTTCCTTTCAGCTCAAAAGTGACTGCGTTTACCTGAAACGAATTGTTGCTTGAAGGAAGACACAGAACCTGGGATTTAACTCCATTTCTAAAGGAAACACACAAAATATTTCTCATCCATGGAACACACACTGCTTTAGAGCAAGAAGCATGCTCATGCATTCTAGATTCTCTAATACAGCAGGAAAAGGGAGTGTGCACCGAACAAAAGAACTGTGTTTCCTTCAGATACGGACCATAACTAGTTCAACTCTTCTCTGAAACTGATACAAACCACAGGTCCTCTAATATCCAATTCTTTTCAGTTAAGAGAGAGAAAGGAGTGAGCTTAGTGAATGACGTATCTTCGTTTGAACTGAAAAGTGACTGTGTTTACCAGAAAAGAAGTCTTGCTTGTAGGAAGACACAGAACCAGGGATTTCACTCCATTTCTGAAGGGAAACACGCAGCACAGTTCTCATCTATGGAACACACTCTGCTTTAGAGCAAGAAGTACGCTCTTGCTTTTTAGAGTCTATAATACAGCAGGAAACGTGAGTATGCTCAGAACAAAAGAACTGTGTTTCTTACACATGCAGAACATATCTAGTTCAACTCCTCATCTGAAACTGAAACAAGCCACATGTCCTCTAACATCCAATGCTTTTCAGGTAAGAGTGAGAAACGTGCGAGCTTCATGAACGATGTAGCTTCGTTTGACCTGAAAAGTGACTGTGTTTACCAGAAAAGAAGTCTTGCTTGTAGGAAGATACAGAGCCTGGGATCGTACATTTTTGAAGGGAAACACCCCGCACCGTTCTCATCAATGAAACTTATTCTACTTTAGAGCAAGAAGCATGCTCATGCATTGTAGAGTCTCTAAGACGGCAGGAAACGTGAGTGTGCTCAGAACAAAAGAACTGTGTGTCCTACACATACGGACCATATCTAGTTCAACTCTGCTTCTGAAACTGATACAAACCACAGGTCCTCTAACATCCAAAGCCTTTCATTTAAGAGTGATTAACGTGTGAGATTTGTGAACGATTTAGCTTCCTTTGAGCTGAAAAGGGACTATGTTTACCTGAAACGAAGTATTGCTTGTAGGAAAACACACAACCTAGGATTTAACTCCATTTCTGAAGGGAAACACGCAGCACAGTTCTCATCCATGGAACACACTCTGCTTTAGTGCAAGAAGCACGCACTTGCTATCTAGAGTCTCTATTACAGCAGGAAACGTGAGTGTGCTCAGAACAAAAGAACTGTGTGTCCTACACATACGGACCATATCTAGTTCAACTCTGCTTCTGAAACTGATACAAACCACAGGTCCTCTAACATGCAATGCTTTTCAGTTAAGAGCCTGAAACAGGGTTGCTTTGTGGATGATGTAGCTTCATTGGAGCTGAAAAGGGACTGCATTTACCTGAAACGATTTCTTGCTTGTAGGAAGACACAGAACCTGGGATTTAACTCCAGTTCTAAAGGAAACACACAAAACATTTCTCATCCATGGAACACACTCTGCTTTAGAGCAAGAAGCATGCTCATGCATTCTAGATTCTCTAATAGGGCACGAAAAGGGAGTGCGCACCGAACAAAAGAACTGTGTTTCCTTCAGATACGGACCTTATCTAGTTCAACTCTTCTCTGAAACTGATACAAACCACAGGTCCTCTAATATCCAATTCTTTTCAGTTAAGAGAGAGAAACGTGTGAGCTTAGTGAACGATGTATCTTTGTTTGACCTTAAAAGTGACTGTGTTTACCAGAAAAGAAGTCTTGCTTGTAGGAAGATACAGACCCTGGGATTTCACTCCATTTCTGAAGGGAAACACACAGCACAGTTCTCCTCAATGAATCATACACTGCTTTAGAGAAAGAAGCATGCTCATGCAATCTAGAGTCTCTAAGACGGCAAGAAACATGAGTGTGCTAAGAACAAAAGAACTGTGCGTCCTACACATACAGACAATGTCTAGGTCAACTCTACTCCTGAAACTGATACAAACCACGGGTCCTCTAACATCCAATGCTTTTCAGGTAAGTGTGATTATCCTGTGTGATTCGTGAACGATTTAGCTTCGTTTGAACTGAAAAGTGACTGTGTTTACATGAAACGAAGTCTTGCTTTTAGGAAGACACAGAACCTGGGATTATACTCCATTTCTGAAGGGAAACACGCAGCACAGTTCTCTTCCATGGAACACACTCTGCTTTAGAGCACGAAGTACGCTCTTGCTTTCTAGAGTCTCTAATACAGCAGGAAAGGTGAGTGTGCTCAGAACAAAGAACTGTGTTTCCTACACATGCAGAACATATCTAGTTCAACTCTTCACCTGAAACTGAAACAAACCACAGGTCCTCTAACATCCTATGCTTTTCAGGTAAGAGTGAGAAACGTGTGAGCTTCGTGAACAATGTAGATTCCTTTGACCTGAAAAGTGACTGTGTTTACCAGAAAAGAAGTCTTGCTTGTAGGAAGATACAGAGCCTGGGATTACACTCCATTTCTGAAGGGGAACACACAGCACAGTTCTCATCAATGAAACTTACTCTGATTTAGAGAAAGAAGCATGCTTATGCACTCTAGAGTCTCTAAGACGGCAAGAAACGTGAGTGTGCTAAGAACAAAAGAACAGTGAATCCTACACATACGGACCATGTCTAGGTCAACTCTGCTCCTGAAACTGATACAAACCACAGGTCGTCTAAACTCCAATGGTTTTCAGTTAAGAGTGATTATCGTGAACGATTTAGCTTCGTTTGAACTGAAAAGTGACTGTGTTTACATGAAAAGAAGTCTTGCTTGTAGGAAGACACAGAACCTTGGATTTCACTTCATTTCTGAAGGGAAACACGCAGCACAGTTCTTATCCATGGAACACACTCTTCTTTAGAGCAAGAAGCACGCTCTTGGTTTCTAGAATCTCTAATACAGCAGGAAACGTGAGTGCACTCAGAACAAAAGAACTGTGTTTCCTACACATGCAGACCATATCTAGTTCAACTATTCACCTGAAACTGAAACAAACCACAGGTCCTCTAACATCCAATGCTTTTCAGGTAAGAGTGAGAAACGTGTGATCTTCGTGAACAATGTAGATTCGTTTGAGCTGAAAAGTGACTGTGTTTAGCAGAAAAGAAGTCTTGCTTGTAGGAAGGTACCGAACCTGGGATTTCACTCCATTTCTGAAGGGAAACACAACGCACAGTTCTCATCAATGAAACTTACTCTACTGTAGAGCAAAGGGCATTCTCATGCATTGTAGAGTCTCTAAGACGGCAGGAAACGTGAGTGTGCTAAGAACAAAAAAAGTGTGTGTCCTACATGTACGGACCATATCTAGGTCAGCTATGCTCCTGAACTGATACAAGCCACAGTTCCTCTAACATCCAATTCTTTTCAGTTAAGAGTGATTTACATGTGAGCTTCGCGAATGATGTAGCTTCGTTTGAGCTGAAAAGTGTCTGTGTTTACCTGAAATGAATTCTTGCTTGTAGCAAGACACAGGACCTTAGATTTAACTCCATTTCTGAAGGGAAACAAGCAGCACAGTTCTCATCCATGGAACACACTCTGCTTTAGAGCAAGAAGCACACTCTTGCTTTCAAGAGTCTCTATTACAGCAGGAAACGTGAGTGTGCTCAGAACAAATGAACTGTGCTTCCTACACATGCAGACCATATCTAGTTCAACTCTGCTTCAGAAACTGATACAAACCACTGGTCCTCTAACATCCAATGCTTTTCAGTTAAGAGCCAGAAACAGGGGAGCTTCGTAGATGATGTAGCTTCATTTGAGCTGAAAAGGGACTGCATTTACATGAAACGATATCTTGCTTGTAGGAAGACACAGGACATGGGATTTAACTCCATTTCTAAAGGAAACACACAAAACATTTCTTAACCATGGAATACACTCTGCTTTATAGCAAGACATACTCTTGCATTCTAGATTCTCTAATACAGCAGGAAAAGGGAGTGTGCACCGAACAAAAGAACTGTGTTTCCTTCAGATACGGACCATATCTAGTTCAACTCTTCTCTGAAACTGATACAAACCACAGGTCCTCTAACATCCATTGCTTTTCAGTTAAGAGTGATTAACGTGTGAGATTCGTGAACGATTTAGCTTCGTTTGAGCTGAAAATGACTGTGATTACATGAAAGGAAGTCTTGATTGTAGGAAGACACAGAACCTGGGATTTAACTCCATTTCTGAACGGAAACACATAGCACAGTTCTCATCCATGGAACACACTCTGCTTTAGAGCAAGAAGCAAGCTATTGCTTTCTAGAGTCTCTCATACAGCATGAAACGTGAGTGTGCTTAGAACAAAAGAACTGTGTGTCCTATACATACGGACCATATCTAGTTCAACTCTGCTTCTGAAACTGATACAAACCACTGGTCCTCTAACATCCAATGCTTTTCGGTTAAGAGCCAGAAACAGGGGAGTTTCGTGGATGCTGTAGCTTCGTTGGAGTAAAAAGGGACTGCATATACCTGAAATGATTTCTTGCTTGTAGGAAGACACAGAATCTGGGATTTAACTCCATTTCTAAAGGAAACACACAAAACATTTCTCATCCATGGAACACACTATGCTTTAGAGCAAGAAGCATGCTCATGCATTCTAGATTCTCTAATAGGGTAGGAATCGTGAGTGTGCTCAGAACAAAAGAACTGTGTTTCCTACACATACGGACCATATATAGTTCAACTCTTCTTCTGAAACTGGTACAAACCACAGTTCCTCTAACATTCAATGCTTTCCAGTTAAGAGCGAGAAATGTGTGAGCTTTGTGAACGATGTAGCTTACTTTGACCTGAACAGTGACTAACTATATGTGAAAAGATGTCTTGCATGTAGGAAGACACAGAGCTTGGGATTTAACTCCATTTCTGAAGGTAAACACACAGCACAGTTCTCATCAATGTATCATAATCTGCTTTAGAGCAAGAAGCATGCTCTTGCCCTCTAGATTCTCTAAGACGGCAGAAAACGTGAGTGTGCTAAACAAAAGAACTGTGTGTCCTACACGTACGGACCATGTCTAGGTCAACTCTGCTCCTGATACTGATACAAACCACAGGTCCTCTAACATCCAATGCTTTTCATTTAAGAGTGATTATCGTGTGAGATTCGTGAAGGATTTTGCTTCGTTTGAGATGAAAAGTGACTGTGTTTACCTGAAACGAAGTCTTGCTTGTAGGAAGACACAGAACCTGATATTTAACTCCATTTCTGAAGGGAAACACGCAGCACAGTTCTCATCCATGGAACACACTGTGCTTTAGAGCAAGAAGCACGCTCTTGCTTTCTAGAGTCTCTAATACAGCAAGAATAGTGAGGGTGCTCAGAACAAAAGAACTGTGTTTTCTACACATGCAGACCATATCTAGTTCAACTCTGCTTCTGAAAGTGATACAAACCACAGGTCCTGCAACATCCAATGCTTTGCACTTAAGAGCAAGAAACGTGTGAGCTTCGTGAACGATGCAGCTTTGTTTGAGCTGAAAAGTGACTTCAATTACGTGAAACGATGTCTGGCTTGGATGAAGACACAGAGCCTGGGATTTAACTCCACTTTTTTAGGCAAACACAGCACAGTTCTCATCCATGTAACACACTCTGCTTTAGAGCAAGAAGCCTGCTTTTGCTTTCTAGACTCTCTAATACAGCAGGAAGCATGAGTGTCCTCAGAACAAAAGAACTGTGTTTCCTACACATGTGGACCATATCTCTTTCAACTCTGCTTCTGAAAGAGATACAAACAACAGGTCCTCTACGATCCAATTCTTTTCAGTTAAGAGTGAGAAACGTGTGAGCTTCGTGAACAATGTAGCTGCTTTTGAGCTGAAAAGTGACTGCGTTCTCCTTAAACGAAGAGTTGTTTGTAGGAAGACACACAGCCTGGGATTTAACTCCATTTCTGAAGGGAAACACAAAGCACAGTTCTCATCCATGGAACACACTCTGCTTTAGACCAAGAAGCACGCTCTTGCTCTCTAGATTCTCTAATACAGCAGGAAACGTGAGAGTGCTCAGAACGAAAGAGCTCTGTTTCCTACCCATGCAGACCATATCTAGTCCAACTCTGCTTCTTTAACTGATGCAAACCACAGGTCCTCTATCATCCAATGCCTTTATGTTAGGAACCAGAAACGTTTTACCTTTGTGAACGATGTAGCTTCATTTGAGCTGAAAAGTGACTGCATTTCCTGAAAAGAAGTCTTGCTTGTAGGAACACACAGAGACTGGGATTTAACTCCAATTCTGAAGGGAAACACACAGCACAGTTCTCTTCCATGGAAGACACTCTGCTTTAGAGCAAGAAGCACGCTTTTGCTTTCTAGAGTCCCTAATACAACAGGAAACCTGAGTGTTCTCAGAACAGAAGAACTGTGTTTCCTACACATGCGGACCATATCTAGTTCAAATCTGCTTCTGGAACTGATACAGACCACAGGTCCTCTAACATCCAATGCTTTTCAGTTAAGAGCCAGAAACGTGTGAGCTTCGTGAACGATCCAGCTTCGATTGAGCTAAAAATGGACTGTGTTTACCTGAAACGTAGTCTTGCTTGGATGAAGACACAGAGACTGGGATTTAACACCATTTCTGAAGGGAAACACACAGCACAGTTCTCATCCATGGACCACTCTCTGCTTTAGAGCAAGAAGCACGCTCTTGCTTTCTAGAGGCTATTATACAGCAGGAAACGTGCGTGTGCGCAGAAAAAAAGACCTGTGTTTCCTACACATGCTGACCATATCTAGTTCAACTCTGCGTCTGAAACTGACACAAACCACAGTGCTTCTAACATCCAATGATTTTCATTTAAGAGCCAGAAACATGTGATCTTGGTGAACGAAGTAGATTCCTTTGAGCTGAAAAGTGACTGCATTAACCTGAAAAGAAGACTTGCTTGTAGGAAGATACAGAGCCTGGAATTTCACTCCATTTCTGAAGGGAAACACACAGCACAGTTCCCATCCACAAAACATACACTGCTTGAAAGAAACAAGCATGTTCATGAATTGTAGAGTCTCTAAGTCAGCAGAAAACGTTAGTATGCTTGAACAAAAGAACTGTGTGTCCTACACATACAGACCATATCTAGTTCAACTCTGCTTCTGAAAATGATACAAACCACTGGACCTCTAAAATCCAATGCTTTTCAGTTAAGAGCAATAAACAGGTGTGCTTCGTTTTTGATATAGCTTCCTTTGAGCTGAAAATTGACTGGGTTTACCTGAAACAAATTCTTGCTTGTAGGAAGACACAGAACCTGGGATTTAACTCCATTTCTGAAGGGAAACACACAGCACAGTTCTCATCCATCAAACACACTGCTTTAGAGCAAGAAGCACGCTCTTGCTTTCTAGAGTCTCTAATATTGCAAAAAAAGTGAGTGTGCTCAGAATAAAAGAACTGTGTTTCCTAGACATGTAGACCATATCTAGTTCAAATCTGCTTCTGAAACTGATGCAAAACACAGGACCTCTATCATCCAATACCTTTAATTTAAGAACCAGAAAGTTGTGACCTTCGTGAACAATGCAGCTTCGTTTGATTTGAAAAGTGACTGCGTTTTCGTGAAACAAAGTCTTGCTTGTAGGAAGACACAGAGACTGGGATTTAACACCATTTCTGAAGGGAGACACACAACACAGTTCTCATGCATGAAACACACTCTGCTTTAGAGCAAGAGGCACGCTCTTGCCTTCTAGATTCTCTAAAAAAGCAGGAAACGTGAGTGTGCTCAGAACAAAGGAACGGTGTTTCCTACACATACGGACCATATCTAGTTCAACTCTGCTTCTGAAACTGATACAAACCACTGGTCCTCTAACATCCAATGCTTTTCGGTTAAGAGCCAGAAACTGGGGAGTTTCGTGGATGATGTAGCTTTGTTTGAGCTGAAAAGGAACTGCATTTACCTGAAACGATTTCTTGCTTGTAGGAAGACACAGAACCTGGGATTTAACTCCATTTCTAAAGGAAACACACAAAACATTACTCATCCATGGAACACACTCTGCTTTAGAGCAAGAAGCATGCTCATGCATTCTAGATTCTCTAATACAGCAGGAAAAGGGAGTGTGCACCGAACAAAAGAACTGTGTTTCCTTCAGATACGGACCATATCTAGTTCAATTCTTCTCTGAAACTGATACAAACCACAGGTCCTCTAATATCCAATTCTTTTCAGTTAAGAGAGAGAAAAGTGTGAGCTTAGTGAACGATGTATCTTCATTTGACCTGAAAAGTGACTGTGTTTACCAGAAAAGAAGTCTTGCTTGTAGGAAGATACAGACCCTGGGATTTCACTCCATTTCTGAAGGGAAACTCACAGCACAGTTCTCCTCAATGAATCATACTCTGCTTTTGAGAAAGAATCATGCTCATGCACTCTAGATTCTCTATGATGTCAAGAAAAATGAGTGTTCTAAGAACAAAAGAACGGTGTGTCCTACATGTACGGACCATGTCTAGGTCAACTCTGCTCCTGAAACTGATAGAAACCACAGGTCCTCTAACATCCAATGTTTTTCAGTTAAGAGTTATTATCGTGAACGATTTAGCTTCGCGTGAACTGAAAAGTGACTTTGTTTACATGATACGAAGTCTTGCTTGTAGGAAGACACAGAACCTGGGATTTCACTCCATGTCTGAAGGGAAACAAACAGCACAGTTCTCATCCATGGAACACACTCTGCTTTAGAGGAAGAAGCACGCTCTTGCTTTCTAGAGTCTCTAATACAGCAGGAAACATGAGTGTGCTCAGAACAAAAGAACTGTGTTTCCTACACATGCAGACCATATCTAGTTCAACTCTTCATCTGAAACTGAAACAAACCACAGGTCCTCTAACATCCAATGCTTTTCAGGTAAGAGTGAGAAACGTGTGAGCTTCATGAATGATGTAGCTTCGTTTGACATGAAAAGTAACTGTGTTTAGCAGAAAAGAAGTCTTGCATGTAGGAAGATACCGAACCTGGGATTTCACTCCATTTCTGAAGGGACACACCCCGCACAGTTCTCATCAATGAAACTTAATCTACTGTAGAGCAAAGGGCATGCTCATGCATTGTAGAGTCTCTATGACGGCAGGAAACGTGAGTGTGCTAAGAACAAAAAGAACTGTGTGTCCCACATGTACGGACCATATCTAGGTCAACTCTGCCCCTGAAACTGATACAAACCACAGGTCCTCTAACATCCAATGCTTTTCAGTTAAGAGTGATTAACGTGTGAGATTCGTGAACGATTTAGCTTCATTTGAGCTGAAAATGACTGTGATTACATGAAAGGAAGTCTTGATTGTAGGAAGACACAGAACCTGGGATTTAACTCCATTTCTGAAGGGAAACACATAGCACAGTTCTCATCCATGGAACACACTCTGCTTTAGAGCAAGAAGCAAGCTCTTGCTTTCTAGAGTCTCTCATACAGCAGGAAAAGTGAGTGTGCTCAGAACAAAAGAACTGTGTGTCCTATACATACGGACCATATCTAGTTCAACTCTGCTTCTGAAACTGATACAAACCACTGGTCCTCTAACATCCGATGCTTTTCGGTTAAGAGCCAGAAAAAGGGGAGTTTCGTGGATGCTGTAGCTTCGTTGGAGCTGAAAAGGGACTGCATTTACCTGAAACGATTTCTTGCTTGTAGGAAGACACAGAATCTGGGATTTAACTCCATTTCTAAAGGAAACACACAAAACATTTCTCATCCATGGAACACACTCTGCTTTAGAGCAAGAAGCATGCTCATGCATTCTAGATTCTCTAATAGGGTAGGAATCGTGAGTGTGCTCAGAACAAAGAACTGTGTTTCCTACACTTGCAGAGCATATCTAGTTCAACTATTCACCTGAAACTGAAACAAACCACAGGTCCCCTAACATCCAATGCTTTTCAGGTAAGAGTGAGAAACGTGTGAGCTTAGTGAACGATGTAGCTTTGTTTGACCTGAAAAGTCACAGTGTTTACCAGAAAAGATGTCTTGCTTGTAGGAAGATACAGACCCTGGGATTTAACTCCATTTCTGAAGGGAAACACACAGCACAGTTCTCATCACTGAATTATACTCTGCTTTAGAGAAAGAAGCATGCTTATGCACTCTAGAGTCTCTAAGACGGCAATAAACATGAGTGTGCTAAGAACAAAAGAACTGTGCGTCATACACGTACGGACCATGTCTAGGTCTACTCTGCTCTTGAAACTGATACAAACCACAGGTCCTCTAACATCCAATGCTTTTCAGTTAAGAGTGATTATCGTGAACGATTTAGCTTCGTTTGAACTGAAAAGTGACTGTGTTTACATGAAACGAAGTCTTGCTTGTAGGAAGACAGAGAACCTGGGATTTCACTCCATTTCTGAAGGGAAACACCCAGCACAGTTCTCATCCATGGAACACACTCTGCTTTAGAGGAAGAAGCACGCTCTTGCTTTCTAGAGTCTCTAATACAGCATGAAACGTGAGTGTGCTCAGAACAAAAGAACTGTGTTTCCTACACATGCAGACCATATCTAGTTCAACTATTCACCTGAAACTGAAACAAACCACAGGTTCTCTAACATCCAATGCTTTTCAGGTAAGAGTGAGAAACGTGTGAGCTCAGTGAACGATGTAGCTTTGTTTGACCTGAAAATTGACTGTGTTTACCAGAAAAGAAGTCTTGCTTGTAGGAAGATACAGAGCCTGGGATTTCACTCCAATTCTGAAGGGAAACACACCGCAAAGTTCTCATCAATGAAACTTACTCTGCTTTAGAGCAAGAAGTATGCTTATGCATTATAGAGTCTCTAAGACGGCAGGAAACGTGAGAGTGCTAAGAACAAAAAAAGTGTGTGTCCTACACATACGGACCATATCTAGGTCAACTATGCTCCTG
This sequence comes from Onychomys leucogaster, assembly GCA_949786385.1. NCBI lineage: Eukaryota > Metazoa > Chordata > Mammalia > Rodentia > Cricetidae > Onychomys > Onychomys leucogaster. The sequence continues at coordinate 2,203,177 of CATKUP010000082.1, forward strand.
AAACTGATACAAGCCACAGTTCCTCTAACATCCAATTCTTTTCAGTTAAGAGTGATTTACGTGTGAGCTTCGCGAATGATGTAGCTTCTTTTCAGCTGAAAAGTGTCTGTGTTTACCTGAAATGAAGTCTTGCTTGTAGGAAGACACAGGACCTTAGATTTAACTCCATTTCTGAAGGGAAACAAGCAGCACAGTTCTCATCCATGGAACACACTCTGCTTTAGAGCAAGAAGCACACTCTTGCTTTCTAGAGTCTCTATTACAGCAGGAAACGTGAGTGTGCTCAGAACAAATGAACTGTGCTTCCTACACATGCAGACCATATCTAGTTCAACTCTCCTTCAGAAACTGATACAAACCACTGGTCCTCTAACATCCAATGCTTTTCAGTTAAGAGCCAGAAACAGGGGAGCTTCGTGGATGATGTAGCTTCATTCGAGCTGAAAAGGGACTGCATTTACCTGAAACGATATCTTGCTTGTAGGAAGACACAGGACATGGGATTTAACTCCATTTATAAAGGAAACACACAAAACATTTCTTAACCATGGAATACACTCTGCTTTATAGCAAGACATACTCTTGCATTCTAGATTCTCTAATACAGCAGGAAAAGGGAGTGTGCACCGAACAAAAGAACTGTGTTTCCTTCAGATACGGACCATATCTAGTTCAACTCTTCTCTGAAACTGATACAAACCACAGGTCCTCTAATATTCAATTCTTTTCAGTTAAGAGAGAGAAACGTGTGAGCTTAGTGAACGATGTATCTTCGATTAACCTGAAAAGTGCCTGTGTTTACCAGAAAAGAAGTCTTGCTTGTAGGAAGATACAGACCCTGGGATTTCACTCCATTTCTGAAGGGAAACACACCGCACAGTTCTCATCAATGAAATTTCCTCTGCTTTAGAGCAAGAAGCATGCTCATGCATTCTAGAATCTCTAAGATGGCAAGAAACATGTGTGTGCTGAGAACAAAAGAACTGGGTGTCCTACACGTACAGACCATGTCTAGGTCAACTCTGCTCCTGAAACTGATACAAACCACTGGTCTTCTGACATCCAATGCTTTCCATTTAAGAGTGATTATCGTGTGTGATTTGTGAACGATTTAGCTTCTTTTGAACTGAAAAGTGACTGTGTTTACATGAAACGAAGTCTTGCTTGTAGGAAGACACACAACCTTGGATTTCACTCCATTTCTGAAGGGAAACACGCAGCACAGTTCTTATCCATGGAACACACTCTTCTTTAGAGCAAGAAGCACGCTCTTGGTTTCTAGAGTCTCTCATACAGCAGGAAACGTGAGTGTGCTCAGAACAAAAGAACTGTGTTTCCTACACATGCAGACCATATCTAGTTCAACTATTCACCTGAAACTGAAACAAACCTCAGGTCCTCTAACATCCAATGCTTTTCAGGTAAGAGTGAGAAACGTGTGATCTTCGTGAACAATGTAGATTCGTTTGACCTGAAAAGTGACTGTGTTTAGCAGAAAAGAAGTCTTGCTTGTAGGAAGATACCGAACCTGGGATTTCACTCCATTTCTGAAGGGAAACACACCGCATAGTTCTCATCAATGAAACTTACTCTATTGTAGAGCAAAGGGCATGCTCATGCATTGTAGATTCTCTAAGATGGCAGGAAACGTGAGTGTGCTAAGAACAAAAGAACTGTGTGTCCTACATGTACGGACCATATCTAGGTCAACTCTGCCCCTGAAACTGATACAAACCACAGTTCCTCTAACATCCAATGCTTTTCAGTTAAGAGTGATTAACGTGTGAGATTCGTGAACGATTTAGCTTCGTTTGAGCTGAAAATGACTGTGATTACATGAAAGAAAGTCTTGATTGTAGGAAGACACAGAACCTGGGATTTAACTCCATTTCTGAAGGGAAACACATAGCACAGTTCTCATCCATGGAACACACTCTGCTTTAGAGCAAGAAGTAAGCTCTTGCTTTCTAGAGTCTCTCATACAGCATGAAACGTGAGTGTGCTCAGAACAAAAGTACTGTGTGTCCTATACATACGGACCATATCTAGTTCAACTCTGCTTCTGAAACTGATACAAACCATTGGTCCTCTAACATCCAATGCTTTTCGGTTAAGAGCCAGAAACAGGGGAGTTTCGTGGATGCTGTAGCTTCGTTGGAGATGAAAAGGGACTGCATTTACCTGAAACGATTTCTTGCTTGTAGGAAGGCACAGAGCCTGGGATTTAACTCCATTTCTGAAGGAAAACACACAGAACAGTTGTCATCCATGAAACACACTCTGCCTTAGAGCAAGAAACACGCTCTTGCTTTCTAGAGCATCTAATAAAACAAGAAACATGAGTGTGCTCAGAACAAAGAACAGTGTTTCCTAGACATACGGACCATATATAGTTCAACTCTTCTTCTGTACTGGTAAAAAACCACACTTCCCCTAACATTCAATGCTTTCCAGTTACGAACAATAAACGTGTGATTCGGGAATGATGTAGCTCCCTTTGAGCTTAAAAGTGACTGTGTTTACCTGAAAAGATGTCTTGCTTGTAGGAAGACACAGAGCCTGGGATTTAACTCCATTTCTGAAGGGAAACACACAGCACAGTTCTCACCCATGAAACACACTCTGCTTTAGAGCAAGAAGCACGCTCTTGCTTTCTAAGAGTATCTAATACAGCAGGAAACGTGACTGTGGTCAGAACAAAATAACGGTGTTTCCTACACATACGGACCATATCTAGGTCAACTCTTCTTCTGAAACTGATACAAACCACAGTTCTTCTAACATGCAATGCTTTCCAGTTAAGAGCGAGAAATGTGTGAGCTTCGTGAACGATGTAGCTTACTTTGACCTGAAAAGTGACTAAGTATACGTGAAAAGATGTCTTGTATGTAGGAAGACACAGAGCCTGGGATTTAACTCCATTTCTGAAGGGAAACACACAGCAGAGTTCTCATCCATCAAACACACTTCTTTAGTGCAAGAAGCACGCTCTTGCTTTCTAGAGTCTCTAATAGACCCAGAAACTTGAAATTGTGCTCAGAACAAAAGAACGTTGTTTCCTACACATACGGACCATTGCTTGTTCAACTCTGCTTCTGAAACTGATGCAAACCACAAGTCATCTAATATCCAATGCTTTTCAGTTAAGAGCAAGAAATGTGTGAGCTTCGTAAACGATTTATATTCATTTGAGCTGAAAAGTGACTCGGTCTACCTGAAATGATGTCTTGCTTCTAGGAAGACACAGAGCCTGGAATGTAACTCAATTTCTGACGGGAAAAACACAGCACAGTTCTCATCCATGAAACACACTCTGCTTTAGAGCAAGAAGCACGCTCTTGCTTTCTAAAAGTATCTAATACAGCAGGAAACATGACTGTGGTCAGAACAAAATAACGGTGTTTCCTACTCATACGGACCATATCTAGGTCAACTCTACTTCTGAAACTGATATAAACCACAGTTCCATTAACATACAATGCTTTCCAGTTATGAACAAGAAACGTGTGAGCTTCGGGAACGATGTAGCTTCCTTTGAGCTGAAGAGTGACTGAGTTTAACTGAAAAGATGTCTTGCTTATAGGAAGACACAGAGCCTGGGATTTAACTCCATTTCTGAAGGGAAACATACAGCACAGTTCTCATCCATGAAACACACTCTGCTTTAGAGCAAGAAGCTCGCTCTTGCTTTCTAGAATCTCCAATAGAGCCAGAAACTTGAAAGTGTGCTCAGAACAAAAGAATGTGGTTTCCTACACATGCGGACCATTGCTAGTTCAACTCTGCTTCGGAAACTGATACAAACCACAAGTCATCTAACATCCTATCCTTTTGATTTAAGAGCGAGAAATGAGTGAGCTTCTTAAATGATTTATATTCATTTGACCTGAAAAGTGACTCCTTTTACCTGAAATGATGTCTTGCTTGTAGGAAGACACCGAGCCTGGAATTTAACTCAATTTCTGAAGGGAAATACACAGCACAGTTCTCATCCATGAAACACACTCTGCTTTAGAGCAAGAAGCACGCTCTTGCTTTCTAAGAGTATCTAATACAGCAGGAAACGTGACTGTGCTCAGAACAAAATAACGGTGTTTCCTACACATACGGACCATATCTAGGTCAACTCTTCTTCTGAAACTGATACAAACCACAGTTCTTCTAACATGCAATGCTTTCCAGTTAAGAGCGAGAAATGTGTGAGCTTCGTGAACGATGTAGCTTACTTTGACCTGAAAAGTGACTAAGTATACGTGAAAAGATGTCTTGCATGTAGGAAGACACAGAGCCTGGGATTTAACTCCATTTCTGAAGGGAAACACACAGCACAGTTCTCATCCATCAAACACACTTCTTTAGTGCAAGAAGCATGCTCTTGCTTTCTAGAGTCTCTAATAGACCCAGAAACTTGAAAGTGTGCTCAGAACAAAAGAACGTTGTTTCCTACACATACGGACCATTGCTTGTTCAACTCTGCTTCTGAAACTGATGCAAACCACAAGTCATCTAATATCCAATGCTTTTCGGTTAAGAGCAAGAAACGTGTGAGCTTCGTAAACGATTTATATTCATTTGAGCTGAAAAGTGACTCGGTCTACCTGAAATGATGTCTTTCTTGTAGTAAGACACAGAGCCTGGAATGTAACTCAATTTCTGAAGGGAAAAACACAGCACAGTTCTCATCCATGAAACACACTCTGCTTTAGAGCAAGAAGCACGCTCTTGCTTTCTAAGAGTCTCTAATACAGCTGTAAATCTGAGTGTTCTCAGAACAAAAGAACTCTGTTTCCTACACATGCGGACCATATCTAGTTCAACTCTGAATCTGAAACTGATACAAACCACATGTCCTCTAACATCCAATGCTTTTCAGTTAAGTGCGAGAAACGTGTGAGCTTCGTGAACGATGTAGCTTCGTTTGACCTGAAAAGTGACTGTTTTTACCAGAAAAGAAGTCTTGCTTGTAGGAAGATACAGAGCCTGGGATTTCACTCCATTTCTGAAGGGAAACACACAGCACAGTTCTCATCAATGTATCATAATCTGCTTTAGAGCAAGAAGCATGCTCTTGCCCTCTAGATTCTCTAAGACGGCAGAAAACGTGAGTGTGCTAAGAACAAAAGAACTTTGTGTCCTACACGTACGGACCATGTCTAGGTCAACTCTGCTCCTGATACTGATACAAACCACAGGTCCTCTAACATCCAATGCTTTTCATTTAAGAGTGATTATCGTGTGAGATTCGTGAAGGATTTTGCTTCGTTTGAGATGAAAAGTGACTGTGTTTACCTGAAACGAAGTCTTGCTTGTAGGAAGACACAGAACATGATATTTAACTCCATTTCTGAAGGGAAACACGCAGCACAGTTCTCATCCATGGAACACACTGTGCTTTAGAGCAAGAAGCACGCTCTTGCTTTCTAGAGTCTCTAATACAGCAAGAATTGTGAGGGTGCTCAGAACAAAAGAACTGTGTTTTCTACACATGCTGACCATATCTAGTTCAACTCTGCTTCTGAAAGTGATACAAACCACAGGTCCTGCAACATCCAATGCTTTGCACTTAAGAGCAAGAAACGTGTGAGCTTCGTGAACGATGCAGCTTTGTTTGAGCTGAAAAGTGACTTCAATTACGTGAAACGATGTCTGGCTTGGATGAAGACACAGAGCCTGGGATTTAACTCCACTTTTTTAGGCAAACACAGCACAGTTCTCATCCATGTAACACACTCTGCTTTAGAGCAAGAAGCCTGCTTTTGCTTTCTAGACTCTCTAATACAGCAGGAAGCATGAGTGTCCTCAGAACAAAAGAACTGTGTTTCCTACACATGTGGACCATATCTCTTTCAACTCTGCTTCTGAAAGAGATACAAACAACAGGTCCTCTACGATCCAATTCTTTTCAGTTAAGAGCGAGAAACGTGTGAGCTTCGTGAACGATGTAGCTGCTTTTGAGCTGAAAAGTGACTGCGTTCTCCTTAAACGAAGAGTTGCTTGTAGGAAGACACACAGCCTGGGATTTAACTCCATTTCTGAAGGGAAACACAAAGCACAGTTCTCATCCATGGAACACACTCTGCTTTAGACCAAGAAGCACGCTCTTGCTTTCTAGATTCTCTAATACAGCAGGAAACGTGAGAGTGCTCAGAACGAAAGAGCTCTGTTTCCTACCCATGCAGACCATATCTAGTCCAACTCTGCTTCTTTAACTGATGCAAACCACAGGTCCTCTATCATCCAATGCCTTTATGTTAGGAACCAGAAACATTTTACCTTTGTGAACGATGTAGCTTTGTTTGAGCTGAAAAGTGACTGCATTTCCTCAAAAGAACTCTTGCTTATAGGAACACACAGAGACTGGGATTTAACTCCAATTCTGAAGGGAAACACACAGCACAGTTCTCTTCCATGGAAGACACTCTGCTTTAGAGCAAGAAGCACGCTTTTGCTTTCTAGAGTCCCTAATACAACAGGAAACCTGAGTGTTCTCAGAAAAGAAGAACTGTGTTTCCTACACATGCGGACCATATCTAGTTCAAATCTGCTTCTGGAACTGATACAGACCACAGGTCCTCTAACATCCAATGCTTTTCAGTTAAGAGCCAGAAACGTGTGAGCTACGTGAACGATGTAGTTATGTTAGCGCTGAATTGTTACTGAGTTTACATGAAAAGAAATCATGCTTGTAGGAAGAAACAGAGCCTCTGATTTAACTCCATTTCTGAAGGGAAGCACACAGCACAGTTCTCATCCATGAAACACACCCTGCTTATAGCAAGAAGCATGCTCTTGCTTTCTAGTGTCTCTAATAAAGCAGGAAAGTGAGTGTGCTCAGAACAAAAGAACGGTGTTTCCTACACATACAGACCATTGCTAGTTCAACTCTGCTTCTGAAACTGATACAAACCACACATCATCTTACATCCAATGCTTTTAAGTTACGAGCGAGAAACGTGTGAGCATTGTGAATGATTTATATTCGTTTGAGCTAAAAGTGACTGCGTTTACCTGAAATGATGTCTTTTTGTAGGAAGACACAGAGCATGGGATTTAACTCCATTTCAGAAGCGAAACACACAGCACAGTTCTCATAAATGAAACACTCTGCTTTAGACCAAGAAGCACGCTCTTGCTTTCTATGAGTCTCTAATACAGCAGGACGTGACTGTGGTCTGAACAAAATAACGGTGTTTCCAACACATACGGACCATTTCTAGGTCAACTCTTCTTCAGAAACTGATACAAAACATAGTTCCTCTAACATTCAATGCTTTCCAATTAAGAGCGAGAAACGTGTGAGCTTCATGAACAATGAAGCTGCCTTTGAGCTGAAAAGTGACTGAGTTTACCTGAAAAGATGTCTTGCTTGTAGGAAGACACAGAGCCTGGGATTTAACTCCATTTCTGAAGGAAAACACACAGTACAGTTCTCATCCATGCAACACACTCTGATTTAGAGCAAGAAGCATGCTCTTGCTTTCTAGAGTCTCTAATAGAGCCAGTAACTTGAGGGTACTCAGAACACAAGAAGGGTGTTTCCTACACATACGGACCATTGCTAGTTCAACTCTGCTTCTGAAACTGATACAAACCACAGGTCCTCTAATATCCAATGCTTTACAGTTAAGAGCCAGAAACATGTGAGCTACGTGAATGATGTAGCTTTGTTTGAGCTGAAAGGTGACTGAGTTTAATTGAAAAGAAGTCTTGCTTGTAGGAAGATACAGAGCCTGTGATTTAACTCCACCTCTGAAGGGAAACACACAGCACAGTTGTCATCCATGAAGCACACTCTACATTAGAAGAAGAAGCACGCTCTTGATTTCTAGAGACTCTAAAAGAGCCAGAAACTTGAGTGTGCTCAGAACAAAAAAAAGGTGTTTCCTACACATACATACCATATCTAGTTCAACTCTGCTTCTGAAACTGATATAAAACACAGGTCCTCTAACATCCAATGCTTTTCAGTTAACAGCGAGAAACTTCTGAGCTTCGTAAATGATTTATATTCGTTTGAGCAGAAAAGAGAATCCGTTTACCTGAAAGAATGTCTTGCTAGTAGGAAGACACAGAGCCAGGAATTTAACTCAATTTCTGAAGAGAAACACACAGCACAGTTCTCATCCATTAAACACACTCTGCTTTAGAGCAAGAAGCACGCTCTTCCTTTCTAAGAGTCTCTAATACAGCAGGAAACGTGACTGTTGTAAGAAAAACATAACGGTGTTTCCTACACATACGGACCATATCTAGGTCAACTCTTCTTCTGAAACTGATACAAACCACAGTTCCTCTAATATTCAATGCTTTTCAGTTAGAGCCAGAAACGTGTCAGCTATGTGACCGATGTAGCTTTGTTTGAGCTGAAAGGTGAGTAAGTTTTCCTGAAAAGATATCTTCCTTGTAGGAATACACAGAGCCTGCGATTTAACTCCATTTCTGAAGGGAAACACACAGCAAAGTTCTCATGCATGAAACACACACTGCTTTAGAGCTAGAACCATGCTTGTCCTTTCTTGAGGCTCTAACAGAGCCAGAAACTTGAGGGTACTCTGAACAAAAGAACGGTGTTTCCTACACATACGGACCATTGCTATTTCAACTCTGCTTCGGAAACTGATACAAACCACAAGTATTCTAACATCCAATTCTTTTCAGTTACGAGCAAGAAACGTGTCAGCTTCGTAAACGATTTATATTCATTTGAGGTGAAAATTGACTGCCTTTACCTGAAATGATGTCTTGCTTGTTGGAAGACACAGAGCCTGGAATTTAACTCAATTTCTGAAGGGAAACACACAGCACAGTTCTCATCCATGAAAAACACTCTGCTTTAGAGCAAGAAGCACGCTCTTCCTTTCTAAGAGTCTCTAATACAGCAGGTACCGTGACTGTGGTCAGAACAAAATAACGGTGTTTCCTACACATAGGGACCATATCTAGGTCAACTCTTCTTCTGAAACTGATACAAACCAAGTTCCATTAACATGCAATGCTTTCAAGTTAAGAGCGCAAAACGTGTGAGCTTCGTGAACGATGTAGCTTCCTTTGAGCTGAAAAGTGACTGAGTTTACCTGAAAATATGTCTTGCTTGTAGGAAGACACATAACCTGGGATTTAATTCCATTTCTGAAGGGAAACACACAGCACAGTTCTCATCCATGAAGCACACTCTGCTTTAGAGCAAGAAGCATGCTCTTGGTTTCTAGAGTCTCTAATACAGCCAGAAACTTGAGGGTACTCAGAACAAAAGAACGGTGTTACCTACACATACGGACCATTGCTAGTTCAACTCTGCTTCTGAAACTGATACAAACCACAGTTCCTCTAATATCCAATGCTTTTCAGTTAGAGCAAGAAACGTTTGAGCTACATAAAAGATGTAGCTTTATTTGAGCTGAAATGGAGTGAGTTTATATGAAACGAAGTCTTGCTTGGAGGAAGATACAGAGCCTGGTATTTATTCCATTTCTGAAGGTAAACACACAGCACAGTTCTCATGCATGAAACACACTCTGCTTTAGAGCTAGAAGCATGCTCTTTATTTCTAGATTCTCTAATACAGCAGGTAAATTGAGTGTGGTCAGAACAAAAGAACGGTGTTTCCTACACATACGGACCTTAACTATTTCTACTCTGCCACTGAAACTGATACAAACCACAGGCCCTCTAACATCCAATGCTTTTCAGTTAAGAGGGAGAAACGTGTGAGCTTCGTGAACGATGTAGCATTCTTTGAGATAAAAGGTCACTGAGTTTACCTGAAACGAAGTCTTCCTTGTAGGAAGACACTGAGCATGGGATTTAACTCCATTTCTGAAGGGAAACACACAGCACAGTTGTCATCCATGAACATACTCTGCTTCAGTGCAAGAAGCACACTCTTGCCTTCTAGAATCTCTAAAACAGCAGGAAACGTGAGTGTGCTCAGAACTAAAGAACGGTGTTTCCTACACATACGGACCATATCTAGTTCAACTCTACTTCTGAAACTGATATAAACCACAGGTTCTCTAACATCCAATGTTTTTCAGTTAAGAGACAGAAACGTGTGAGCTACGTGAACGATGTAGTTATGTTTGAGCTGAAAAGTTACTCAGTTTACATGAAAAGAAGTCATGCTTGTAGGAAGAAACAGAGCCTGTTATTTAACTCCATTTCTGATGGGAAGCACACAGCACAGTTCTCATCCATGAAACACACTCTGCTTTAGAGCAAGAAGCACGCTCTTGCTTTCTCAGAGTCTCTAATACAGCAGAGAGGTGACTGTGTTCAGAACAAAATAACGGTGTTTCCTACACATATGGACCATTGCTAGTTCAACTCTGCTTCTGAAACTGATACAAACCACAGTTTCTCTAACATGCAATGCTTTCCAGTTAAGAGCGAGAAACGTGTGAACTTTGTGAACGATGTAGCTTCCTTTGAGCTGAAAAGTGACTGAGTTTACCTGAAAAGATGTCTTGCTTGAAGGAAGACACAGAGCCTAGGATTTAACTCCATTTCTGAAGGGATACACACAGCACAGTTCTCATCCATGAAACACACTCTGCATTAGAGCAAGAAGCATTCTCTTTCTTTCTAGAGTATCTAATAGAGCCAGAAACTTGAGGGATCTCCGAACAAAAGAACGGTGTTTCCCACACATACAGACCATTGCTAGTTTTACTCTGCTTAGGAAACTGATACCAACCACAGGTCCTCTAATATCCAATGATTTACAGTTAATAGCAAGAAACGTATGAGCTACATGAACGATGTAGCTTTGATTGTGCTGAAAGGTGACTGAGTTTACGTGAAACGAAATCTTGCATGCGGGAAGATCCAGAGCCTGGAATTTAACTCCATTTCTGAAGGGAAACACACACCACAGTTCTCATCGATGAAACACAGTCTGCTTTAGAGCAATAAGGATGCTCTTGCTTTCTAGATTCTCTAATACAGCAGAATACGTGAGTATGCTCAGCACAAAAGAACGGTCTTTCCTCAACATACAGACCATATGTAGTCCAACTCTGCTTCTGAAACTGAGACAAACCACAGTTCCTCTAATATCCAATGCTTTTCAGTTAGAGCAAGAAACGTGTGAGCTACGTATAAGATGTAGCTTTGTTTGAGCTGAAAGGTGACTGAGATTACATGAAACGAAGTCTTGCTTGTAGGAAGACACAGAGCCTGGGATTTAACTCCATTTCTGAAGGGAAACACACAGCACAGTTGTCATCCATTACACACACTCTGCTTTAGAGCAAGAAGCACGCTCTTGGTTTCTAGAGTCTCTAATACAGCAGGAAACGTGAGTGTGCTCAAAACAAAGGAACGGTGTTTCCTAAGTACACACCATGTCTAGTCCAACTCTGCTTCTGAAACTTATAGAAACCACAGGTCCTCTAACATCCAATGCTTTTCAGTTAAGAGCAAGAAACATGTGAGATTTGTGAATGATTTATATTCGTTTGAGCTAAGTGTGACTGCGTTTACCTGAAATGATGTCTTTTTGTAGGAAGACACAGAGCCTGGGATTTAACTCCATTTTTGAATGGAAACACACAGCACAGTTGTCATCCATGAAACACACTCTGCCCTAGAGCAAGAAGCATGCTCTTGCTTTCTAGAGCCTCTGATAAAGCAAGAAACATGAGTGTGCTCAGAACAAAACAACGGTGTTTCCTACACATATGGACCATATCTAGCTCAACTCTTCTTCTGAAACTCATACAAACCACAGTTCCTCTAACATGCAATGCTTTCCAGTTACCAACAAGAAATGTGTGAGCTTCGGGAACGATTTAGCTTCCTTTGAGCTGAAAAGTGACTGAGTTTACTTGAAAAGATGTCTTGCTTGTATGAAGACACAGAGCCTGGGATTTAACTCCATTTCTGAAGGGAAACACACAGCACAGTTCTCATCCATGAAACACACTCTACTTTAGAGCAAGATGCATGCTCTTGCTTTCTAGAGTCTCTAATAGAACCAGAAACTTGAGGGTACTCAGTACAAAAGAACGGTGTTACCTACACATACGGATCATTGCTAGTTCAACTCTGCTTCTGAAACTGATACAAACCACAGTTCCTCTAATATCCAATGCTTTTCAGTTAGAGCAAGAAACGTTTGAGCTACATAAAAGATGTAGCTTTATTTGAGCTGAAACGGAGTGAGTTTACATGAAACGAAGTCTTGCTTGGAGGAAGATACAGAGCCTGGTATTTATTCCATTTCTGAAGGTAAACACACAGCACAGTTCTCATACAAGAAACACACTCTGCTTTAGAGCTAGAAGCACGCTCTTGCCTTCTAGAATCTCTAACAAAGCAGGAAACGTGAATCTGCTCAGAACAAAAGAACGGTGTTTCCTACACATATGTACCATATCCAGTTCAACTCTACTTCTGAAACTGATATAAACCACAGGTTCTCTAACATCCATGTTTTTCAGTTAAGAGACAGAAACGTGTGAGCTACGTGAACGATGTAGTTATGTTTGAGCTGAAAAGTTACTCAGTTTACATGAAAAGAAGTCATGCTTGTAGGAAGAAACAGAGCCTGTTATTTAACTCCATTTCTGAAGGGAAGCACACAGCACAATTCTCATACATGAAACACACTCTGCTTTAGAGCAAGAAGCACGCTCTTGCTTTCTATGAGTCTCTAATACAGCAGGACGTGACTGTGGTCTGAACAAAATAACGGTGTTTCCAACACATACGGACCATTTCTAGGTCAACTCTTCTTCAGAAACTGATACAAAACATAGTTCCTCTAACATTCAATGCTTTCCAATTAAGAGCGAGAAACGTGTGAGCTTCATGAACAATGAAGCTGCCTTTGAGCTGAAAAGTGACTGAGTTTACCTGAAAAGATGTCTTGCTTGTAGGAAGACACAGAGCCTGGGATTTAACTCCATTTCTGAAGGAAAACACACAGTACAGTTCTCATCCATGCAACACACTCTGATTTAGAGCAAGAAGCATGCTCTTGCTTTCTAGAGTCTCTAATAGAGCCAGTAACTTGAGGGTACTCAGAACACAAGAAGGGTGTTTCCTACACATACGGACCATTGCTAGTTCAACTCTGCTTCTGAAACTGATACAAACCACAGGTCCTCTAATATCCAATGCTTTACAGTTAAGAGCCAGAAACATGTGAGCTACGTGAATGATGTAGCTTTGTTTGAGCTGAAAGGTGACTGAGTTTAATTGAAAAGAAGTCTTGCTTGTAGGAAGATACAGAGCCTGTGATTTAACTCCACCTCTGAAGGGAAACACACAGCACAGTTGTCATCCATGAAGCACACTCTACATTAGAAGAAGAAGCACGCTCTTGATTTCTAGAGACTCTAAAAGAGCCAGAAACTTGAGTGTGCTCAGAACAAAAAAAAGGTGTTTCCTACACATACATACCATATCTAGTTCAACTCTGCTTCTGAAACTGATATAAAACACAGGTCCTCTAACATCCAATGCTTTTCAGTTAACAGCGAGAAACTTCTGAGCTTCGTAAATGATTTATATTCGTTTGAGCAGAAAAGAGAATCCGTTTACCTGAAAGAATGTCTTGCTAGTAGGAAGACACAGAGCCAGGAATTTAACTCAATTTCTGAAGAGAAACACACAGCACAGTTCTCATCCATTAAACACACTCTGCTTTAGAGCAAGAAGCACGCTCTTCCTTTCTAAGAGTCTCTAATACAGCAGGAAACGTGACTGTTGTAAGAAAAACATAACGGTGTTTCCTACACATACGGACCATATCTAGGTCAACTCTTCTTCTGAAACTGATACAAACCACAGTTCCTCTAATATTCAATGCTTTTCAGTTAGAGCCAGAAACGTGTCAGCTATGTGACCGATGTAGCTTTGTTTGAGCTGAAAGGTGAGTAAGTTTTCCTGAAAAGATATCTTCCTTGTAGGAATACACAGAGCCTGCGATTTAACTCCATTTCTGAAGGGAAACACACAGCAAAGTTCTCATGCATGAAACACACACTGCTTTAGAGCTAGAACCATGCTTGTCCTTTCTTGAGGCTCTAACAGAGCCAGAAACTTGAGGGTACTCTGAACAAAAGAACGGTGTTTCCTACACATACGGACCATTGCTATTTCAACTCTGCTTCGGAAACTGATACAAACCACAAGTATTCTAACATCCAATTCTTTTCAGTTACGAGCAAGAAACGTGTCAGCTTCGTAAACGATTTATATTCATTTGAGGTGAAAATTGACTGCCTTTACCTGAAATGATGTCTTGCTTGTTGGAAGACACAGAGCCTGGAATTTAACTCAATTTCTGAAGGGAAACACACAGCACAGTTCTCATCCATGAAAAACACTCTGCTTTAGAGCAAGAAGCACGCTCTTCCTTTCTAAGAGTCTCTAATACAGCAGGTACCGTGACTGTGGTCAGAACAAAATAACGGTGTTTCCTACACATAGGGACCATATCTAGGTCAACTCTTCTTCTGAAACTGATACAAACCAAGTTCCATTAACATGCAATGCTTTCAAGTTAAGAGCGCAAAACGTGTGAGCTTCGTGAACGATGTAGCTTCCTTTGAGCTGAAAAGTGACTGAGTTTACCTGAAAATATGTCTTGCTTGTAGGAAGACACATAACCTGGGATTTAATTCCATTTCTGAAGGGAAACACACAGCACAGTTCTCATCCATGAAGCACACTCTGCTTTAGAGCAAGAAGCATGCTCTTGGTTTCTAGAGTCTCTAATACAGCCAGAAACTTGAGGGTACTCAGAACAAAAGAACGGTGTTACCTACACATACGGACCATTGCTAGTTCAACTCTGCTTCTGAAACTGATACAAACCACAGTTCCTCTAATATCCAATGCTTTTCAGTTAGAGCAAGAAACGTTTGAGCTACATAAAAGATGTAGCTTTATTTGAGCTGAAATGGAGTGAGTTTATATGAAACGAAGTCTTGCTTGGAGGAAGATACAGAGCCTGGTATTTATTCCATTTCTGAAGGTAAACACACAGCACAGTTCTCATGCATGAAACACACTCTGCTTTAGAGCTAGAAGCATGCTCTTTATTTCTAGATTCTCTAATACAGCAGGTAAATTGAGTGTGGTCAGAACAAAAGAACGGTGTTTCCTACACATACGGACCTTAACTATTTCTACTCTGCCACTGAAACTGATACAAACCACAGGCCCTCTAACATCCAATGCTTTTCAGTTAAGAGGGAGAAACGTGTGAGCTTCGTGAACGATGTAGCATTCTTTGAGATAAAAGGTCACTGAGTTTACCTGAAACGAAGTCTTCCTTGTAGGAAGACACTGAGCATGGGATTTAACTCCATTTCTGAAGGGAAACACACAGCACAGTTGTCATCCATGAACATACTCTGCTTCAGTGCAAGAAGCACACTCTTGCCTTCTAGAATCTCTAAAACAGCAGGAAACGTGAGTGTGCTCAGAACTAAAGAACGGTGTTTCCTACACATACGGACCATATCTAGTTCAACTCTACTTCTGAAACTGATATAAACCACAGGTTCTCTAACATCCAATGTTTTTCAGTTAAGAGACAGAAACGTGTGAGCTACGTGAACGATGTAGTTATGTTTGAGCTGAAAAGTTACTCAGTTTACATGAAAAGAAGTCATGCTTGTAGGAAGAAACAGAGCCTGTTATTTAACTCCATTTCTGATGGGAAGCACACAGCACAGTTCTCATCCATGAAACACACTCTGCTTTAGAGCAAGAAGCACGCTCTTGCTTTCTCAGAGTCTCTAATACAGCAGAGAGGTGACTGTGTTCAGAACAAAATAACGGTGTTTCCTACACATATGGACCATTGCTAGTTCAACTCTGCTTCTGAAACTGATACAAACCACAGTTTCTCTAACATGCAATGCTTTCCAGTTAAGAGCGAGAAACGTGTGAACTTTGTGAACGATGTAGCTTCCTTTGAGCTGAAAAGTGACTGAGTTTACCTGAAAAGATGTCTTGCTTGAAGGAAGACACAGAGCCTAGGATTTAACTCCATTTCTGAAGGGATACACACAGCACAGTTCTCATCCATGAAACACACTCTGCATTAGAGCAAGAAGCATTCTCTTTCTTTCTAGAGTATCTAATAGAGCCAGAAACTTGAGGGATCTCCGAACAAAAGAACGGTGTTTCCCACACATACAGACCATTGCTAGTTTTACTCTGCTTAGGAAACTGATACCAACCACAGGTCCTCTAATATCCAATGATTTACAGTTAATAGCAAGAAACGTATGAGCTACATGAACGATGTAGCTTTGATTGTGCTGAAAGGTGACTGAGTTTACGTGAAACGAAATCTTGCATGCGGGAAGATCCAGAGCCTGGAATTTAACTCCATTTCTGAAGGGAAACACACACCACAGTTCTCATCGATGAAACACAGTCTGCTTTAGAGCAATAAGGATGCTCTTGCTTTCTAGATTCTCTAATACAGCAGAATACGTGAGTATGCTCAGCACAAAAGAACGGTCTTTCCTCAACATACAGACCATATGTAGTCCAACTCTGCTTCTGAAACTGAGACAAACCACAGTTCCTCTAATATCCAATGCTTTTCAGTTAGAGCAAGAAACGTGTGAGCTACGTATAAGATGTAGCTTTGTTTGAGCTGAAAGGTGACTGAGATTACATGAAACGAAGTCTTGCTTGTAGGAAGACACAGAGCCTGGGATTTAACTCCATTTCTGAAGGGAAACACACAGCACAGTTGTCATCCATTACACACACTCTGCTTTAGAGCAAGAAGCACGCTCTTGGTTTCTAGAGTCTCTAATACAGCAGGAAACGTGAGTGTGCTCAAAACAAAGGAACGGTGTTTCCTAAGTACACACCATGTCTAGTCCAACTCTGCTTCTGAAACTTATAGAAACCACAGGTCCTCTAACATCCAATGCTTTTCAGTTAAGAGCAAGAAACATGTGAGATTTGTGAATGATTTATATTCGTTTGAGCTAAGTGTGACTGCGTTTACCTGAAATGATGTCTTTTTGTAGGAAGACACAGAGCCTGGGATTTAACTCCATTTTTGAATGGAAACACACAGCACAGTTGTCATCCATGAAACACACTCTGCCCTAGAGCAAGAAGCATGCTCTTGCTTTCTAGAGCCTCTGATAAAGCAAGAAACATGAGTGTGCTCAGAACAAAACAACGGTGTTTCCTACACATATGGACCATATCTAGCTCAACTCTTCTTCTGAAACTCATACAAACCACAGTTCCTCTAACATGCAATGCTTTCCAGTTACCAACAAGAAATGTGTGAGCTTCGGGAACGATTTAGCTTCCTTTGAGCTGAAAAGTGACTGAGTTTACTTGAAAAGATGTCTTGCTTGTATGAAGACACAGAGCCTGGGATTTAACTCCATTTCTGAAGGGAAACACACAGCACAGTTCTCATCCATGAAACACACTCTACTTTAGAGCAAGATGCATGCTCTTGCTTTCTAGAGTCTCTAATAGAACCAGAAACTTGAGGGTACTCAGTACAAAAGAACGGTGTTACCTACACATACGGATCATTGCTAGTTCAACTCTGCTTCTGAAACTGATACAAACCACAGTTCCTCTAATATCCAATGCTTTTCAGTTAGAGCAAGAAACGTTTGAGCTACATAAAAGATGTAGCTTTATTTGAGCTGAAACGGAGTGAGTTTACATGAAACGAAGTCTTGCTTGGAGGAAGATACAGAGCCTGGTATTTATTCCATTTCTGAAGGTAAACACACAGCACAGTTCTCATACAAGAAACACACTCTGCTTTAGAGCTAGAAGCACGCTCTTGCCTTCTAGAATCTCTAACAAAGCAGGAAACGTGAATCTGCTCAGAACAAAAGAACGGTGTTTCCTACACATATGTACCATATCCAGTTCAACTCTACTTCTGAAACTGATATAAACCACAGGTTCTCTAACATCCATGTTTTTCAGTTAAGAGACAGAAACGTGTGAGCTACGTGAACGATGTAGTTATGTTTGAGCTGAAAAGTTACTCAGTTTACATGAAAAGAAGTCATGCTTGTAGGAAGAAACAGAGCCTGTTATTTAACTCCATTTCTGAAGGGAAGCACACAGCACAATTCTCATACATGAAACACACTCTGCTTTAGAGCAAGAAGCACGCTCTTGCTTTCTCAGAGTCTCTAATACAGCAGAGAGGTGACTGTGTTCAGAACAAAATAACGGTGTTTCCTACACATACGGACCATTGCTAGTTCAACTCTGCTTCTGAAACTGATACAAAACACAGATTCTCTAACATGCAATGCTTTCCAGTTAAGAGCGAGAAACGTGTGAACTTTGTGAACGATGTAGCTTCCTTTGAGCTGAAAAGTGACTGAGTTTACCTGAAAAGATGTCTTGCTTGAAGGAAGACACAGAGCCTGGGATTTAACTCCATTTCTGTAGGGAAACACACAGCACAGTTCTCATCCATGAAACACACTCTGCTTTAGAGCAAGAAGCATTCTCTTTCTTTCTAGAGTATCTAATAGAGCCAGAAACTTGAGGGTTCTCCGATCAAAAGAATGGTGTTTCCCACACATACAGACCATTGCTAGTTTTACTCTGCTTAGGAAACTGATACCAACCACAGGTCCTCTAATATCCAATGATTTACAGTTAATAGCTAGAAACGTATGAGCTACATGAACGATGTAGCTTTGATTGAGCTGAAAGGTGACTGAGGTTATGTGAAACGAAATCTTGCATGTGGGAAGATCCAGAGCCTGGAATTTAACTCCATTTCTGAAGGTAAGCACACAGCACAGTTCTCATGCATGAAACACACTCTGCTTTAGAGCTAGAAGCACGCTCTTGATTTCTAGAGTCTCTAATACAGCAGGTAAATTGAGTGTGGTCAGAACAAAATAACAGTGTTTCCTACACATACGGACCTTATCTAGTTGTACTCTGCTTCTGAAACTGATAAAAACCACAGGTCCTCTAACATACAATGCTTTTCAGTTAAGAGAGAGAAACGTGTGAGCTTCGTGAACGATGTAGCATTCTTTGAGATAAAAGGTGACTGAGTTTACCTGAAACGAAGTCTTGCTTGTAGGAAGACACAGAGCCTGGGATTTAACTCCATTTCTGAAGGGAAACACACTGCACAGTTGTCATCCGTGAAACACAGTCTGCTTTAGTGCAAGAAGCACGCTCTTGCTTTCTAGAGTCTCTAATAGAGCCAGAAACTTGAAAGTGTGCTCAGAACAAAGAAACGGTGTTTCCTACACATACTGACCATTGCTAGTTCAACTCTGCTTCTGAAAGTGATAGAAACCACAAGTCATCTAACATCCAATGCTTTTCAGTTAAGAGCGAGAAACGTGTGAGCTTCGTAAACGATTTATATTCATTTCAGCTGAAAAGTGACTGCGTTTCCCTGAAATGATGTCTTGCTTGTAGGAAGACACAGAGTCTGGGATTTAACTCCATTTCTGAAGGGAAACACACTGCACAGTTGTCATCCGTGAAACACAGTCTGCTTTAGTGCAAGAAGCACGCTCTTGCTTTCTAAGTGTCTCTAATACAGCAGGAAACGTGACTGTGGAAAGAACAAAATAACGGTGTTTCCTAAACATACTGACCATATCCAGGTCAACTCTTCTTCTGAAACTGATACAAACAACAGTTCCTCTATCATGCAATGCTTTCCAGTTAAGAGCGAGAAATGTGTGAGCTTCGTGAACAATGTAGCTTCTTATGAGAGGAAAAGTGACTGAGTTTACCTGAAAAGATGTCTTGCTTGAAGGAAGACACAGAGCCTATGATTTAAATCCATTTCTGAAGGGAAACACACAGCACAGTTCTCATCCATGAAACACACTCTGCTTTAGAGCTAGAAGCATTCTCTTGCTTTCTAGACTATCTAATAGAGCCAGAAACTTGAGGGTTCTCCAAACAAAAGAACGGTGTTTCCCACACATACGGACCATTGCTAGTTTTACTCTGCTTAGGAAACTGATACCAACCACAGGTCCTCTAATATCCAATGATTTACAGTTAATAGCAAGAAACGTATGAGCTACATGAACGATGTAGCTTTGATTGAGCTGAAAGGTGACTGAGTTTATGTGAAACGAAATCTTGCATGTAGGAAGATCCAGAGTCTGGAATTTAACTCCATTTGTGAAGGGAAACACACGGTACAGTTCTCATCGATGAAACACAGTCTGCTTTAGAGCAATAAGGATGCTCTTGCTTTCTAGATTCTCTAATACAGCAGAATACATGAGTGTGCTCAGCACAAAAGACCGGTCTTTCCTGAACATACAGACCATATGTAGTCCAACTCTGCTTCTGAAACTGAGACAAACCACAGTTCCTCTAATATCCAATGCTTTTCAGTTAGAGCAAGAAACGTGTGAGCTACATATACGATGTAGCTTTGTTTGAGCTGAAAGGTGACAGAGTTTACATGAAACGAAGTCTTGCTTGTAGGAAGACACAGGGCCTGGAATTTAACTCCATTTCTGAAGGGAAAAACACAGCACAGTTCTCATCCATGAAACACACTCTGCTTTAGAGCAAGAAGCACGCTCTTGCTTTCTAGAATCTCTAATAGAGCAGGAAACGTGAGTGTGTACAGAACAAAAGAACGGAGTTTTCTACACATAGAGACCATATCCAGTCCAACTCTGCTTCTGAAACTGATAAAAACCACAGTTCCTCTAATATCCAATGCTTTTCATTTAGATCAAGAAACGTGTGAGCGACGTAAAACATGTAGCTTTGTTTGAGCTGAAATGTGAGTGACTTTACCTGAAACGAAGTCTTGTTTGTAGGAAGACACAGAGCCTGGGATTTAACTCCATTTCTGAAGAGAAACACATAGCACAGTTGTCCTCCGTGACACACTCTGCTTTAGAGCAAGAAGCACGCTCTTGCTCTCTCGAGTCTATACTAGAGCCAGAAACTTGAAAGTGTGCTCACAACTAAAGAATGGTGTTTCCTACACATACGGACCATTGCTAGTTCAACTCTGCTTATGAAACTGATACAAACCACAAGTCATCTAACATCCAATGCTTTTCAGTTAAGAGGAAGAAACTTGTAGGTTTCTTAAACGATTTATATTCATTTGAGCTAAAAAGTGGATCCGTTTACCTAAAATGAGGTCTTGCTTGTAGGAAGACACAGAGCCTGGAATTTAACTCAATTTCTGAAGGGAAACACACAGCACAGTTCTCATCCATGAAACACAATCTTCTTTAGAGAAAGAAGCACGCTCTTGCTTTCTAAGAGTCTCTAATACAGCAGGTACCGTGACTGTGGTCAGAACAAAAGAACGGTGTTTCCTACACATACGGACCATATCTAGGTCAACTCTTCTTCTGAAACTGATACAAACCACAGTTCCATTAACATGCAATGCTTTCAAGTTAAGAGCGCGGAACGTGTGAGCTTCGTGAACTATGCAGCTTTCTTTGAGATGAAAAGTGACTGAATTTACCTGAAAAGATGTCTTGCTTGTAGGAAGACACAGAGGCTGGGATTTAATTACATTTCTGAAGGGAAACATACATCACAGTTCCCATCCATGAAACACACTCTGCTTTAGAGCAAGAAGCATGCTCTTGCTTTCTAGAGTCTCTAATAGAGCCAGAAACTTGAGGGTACTCAGAACAAAAGAACGTTGTTTCCTACACATACGGACCATTGCTAGTTCAACTCTGCTTCTGAAACTGACACAAACCACTGTTCCTCTAATATCCAATGCTTTTCAGTTAGAACAAGAAACGTGTCAGTACATAAAAGATGTAGCTTTGTTTGAGCAGAAACGTGAGTGAGTTTACATGAAACGAAGTCTTGCTTGTAGGAAGATACAGAGCCTGGGATTTATTCCATTTCTGAAGGTAAACACACAGCACAGTTCTCATCCATGAAAAACACTCTGGTATAGAGCTAGAAGCACGCTCTTGATTTCTAGAGTCTCTAATAGAGCAGGTAAATTGAGTGTGGTCAGAACAAAGGAACGGTGTTTCCTACATGTACAGACAATGTCTAGTTAAACTCTGCTTCTGAAACTGATAGAAACCACAGGTTCTCTAACATCCAATGCTTTTCAGTTAAGAGCGAGAAACATGTGAGCTTTGTGTATGATTTATATTCGTTTGAGCTAAATGTGACTGCATTTACCTGAAATGATGTCTTTTTGTAGGAAGACACAGAGCCTGGGATTTAACTCCATTTTTGAAGGGAAACACACAGCACAGTTGTCATCCATGAAACACACTCTGCCTTAGAGCAAGAAGCATGCTCTTGCTTTCTAGATCCTCTAATAAAGCAAGAAACATGAGTGTGCCCAGAACAAAAGAATGGTGTTTCCTACACATACGGACCATATCTAGTTCAACTCTTCTTCTGAAACTGATACAAACCACAGTTCCTCTAACATGCAATGCTTTCCAGTTACCAACAAGAAACGTGTGAGCATCGGGAATGATTTAGGTTCCTTTGATCTGAAAAGTGACTGAGTTTACTTGAAAAGATGACTTGCTTGTATGAAGACACAGCGCCTGGGATTTAACTCCATTTGTGAAGGAAAAAACACAGCACAGTTGTCCTCTGTGAAACACACTCTGCTTTAGAGCAAGAAGCACGCTCTTGCTTTCTAGAGTTTCTAATAGAGCCAGAAACTTGAAAGTGTGCTCAGAACAAAAGAACGGTGTTTCCCACACATACGGACCATTGCTAGTTCAAATCTGCTTCCGAAAAGATACAAACCAAAAGTTATCTAACATCCAATGCTTTTCAGTTATGAGCAAGAAAAGTGTGAGCTTCGTAAATGATTTATATTCTTTGAGCTGAAAAGTGACTGCGTTTACCTGAAATGATGTCTTTCTTGTAGGAAGATACAGAGCCTGTGATTTAACTCCATTTCTTAAGGGAAACACAAAGCACAGTTCTCACGATGAAACACACTCTGTGTATAGGAAGAAGCACGCTCTTGCTTTCTAGAGTCTCTAATAGAGCAGGAAACGTGAGGGTGCTCAGAAAAAAAGCACGGTGTTTCCTAAACATATGGACCATAGCTAGTTCAACTCTGCTTCTGAAACTGATATAAAACACAGGTCCTCTAACATCCAATGCTTTTCAGTTAACAGCGAGAAACTTCTGAGCTTCGTAAATGATTTATATTTGTTTGAGCAGAAAAGAGAATCCGTTTACCTGAAAGAATGTCTTGCTAGTAGGAAGACACAGAGCCAGGAATTTAACTCAATTTCTGAAGAGAAACACACAGCACAGTTCTCATCCATTAAACACACTCTGCTTTAGAGCAAGAAGCACGCTCTTCCTTTCTAAGAGTCTCTAATACAGCAGGAAACGTGACTGTTGTAAGAAAAACATAACGGTGTTTCCTACACATACGGACCATATCTAGGTCAACTCTTCTTCTGAAACTGATACAAACCACAGTTCCTCTAATATTCAATGCTTTTCAGTTAGAGCCAGAAACGTGTCAGCTATGTGACCGATGTAGCTTTGTTTGAGCTGAAAGGTGAGTAAGTTTTCCTGAAAAGATATCTTCCTTGTAGGAATACACAGAGCCTGCGATTTAACTCCATTTCTGAAGGGAAACACACAGCAAAGTTCTCATGCATGAAACACACACTGCTTTAGAGCTAGAACCATGCTTGTCCTTTCTTGAGTCTCTAACAGAGCCAGAAACTTGAGGGTACTCTGAACAAAAGAACGGTGTTTCCTACACATACGGACCATTGCTATTTCAACTCTGCTTCGGAAACTGATACAAACCACAAGTATTCTAACATCCAATTCTTTTCAGTTACGAGCAAGAAACGTGTCAGCTTCGTAAACGATTTATATTCATTTGAGGTGAAAATTGACTGCCTTTACCTGAAATGATGTCTTGCTTGTTGGAAGACACAGAGCCTGGAATTTAACTCAATTTCTGAAGGGAAACACACAGCACAGTTCTCATCCATGAAAAACACTCTGCTTTAGAGCAAGAAGCACGCTCTTCCTTTCTAAGAGTCTCTAATACAGCAGGTACCGTGACTGTGGTCAGAACAAAATAACGGTGTTTCCTACACATAGGGACCATATCTAGGTCAACTCTTCTTCTGAAACTGATACAAACCAAGTTCCATTAACATGCAATGCTTTCAAGTTAAGAGCGCAAAACGTGTGAGCTTCGTGAACGATGTAGCTTCCTTTGAGCTGAAAAGTGACTGAGTTTACCTGAAAATATGTCTTGCTTGTAGGAAGACACATAACCTGGGATTTAATTCCATTTCTGAAGGGAAACACACAGCACAGTTCTCATCCATGAAGCACACTCTGCTTTAGAGCAAGAAGCATGCTCTTGGTTTCTAGAGTCTCTAATACAGCCAGAAACTTGAGGGTACTCAGAACAAAAGAACGGTGTTACCTACACATACGGACCATTGCTAGTTCAACTCTGCTTCTGAAACTGATACAAACCACAGTTCCTCTAATATCCAATGCTTTTCAGTTAGAGCAAGAAACGTTTGAGCTACATAAAAGATGTAGCTTTATTTGAGCTGAAATGGAGTGAGTTTATATGAAACGAAGTCTTGCTTGGAGGAAGATACAGAGCCTGGTATTTATTCCATTTCTGAAGGTAAACACACAGCACAGTTCTCATGCATGAAACACACTCTGCTTTAGAGCTAGAAGCATGCTCTTTATTTCTAGATTCTCTAATACAGCAGGTAAATTGAGTGTGGTCAGAACAAAAGAACGGTGTTTCCTACACATACGGACCTTAATTATTTCTACTCTGCCACTGAAACTGATACAAACCACAGGCCCTCTAACATCCAATGCTTTTCAGTTAAGAGGGAGAAACGTGTGAGCTTCGTGAACGATGTAGCATTCTTTGAGATAAAAGGTCACTGAGTTTACCTGAAACGAAGTCTTCCTTGTAGGAAGACACTGAGCATGGGATTTAACTCCATTTCTGAAGGGAAACACACAGCACAGTTGTCATCCATGAACATACTCTGCTTCAGTGCAAGAAGCACACTCTTGCCTTCTAGAATCTCTAAAACAGCAGGAAACGTGAGTGTGCTCAGAACTAAAGAACGGTGTTTCCTACACATACGGACCATATCTAGTTCAACTCTACTTCTGAAACTGATATAAACCACAGGTTCTCTAACATCCAATGTTTTTCAGTTAAGAGACAGAAACGTGTGAGCTACGTGAACGATGTAGTTATGTTTGAGCTGAAAAGTTACTCAGTTTACATGAAAAGAAGTCATGCTTGTAGGAAGAAACAGAGCCTGTTATTTAACTCCATTTCTGATGGGAAGCACACAGCACAGTTCTCATCCATGAAACACACTCTGCTTTAGAGCAAGAAGCACGCTCTTGCTTTCTCAGAGTCTCTAATACAGCAGAGAGGTGACTGTGTTCAGAACAAAATAACGGTGTTTCCTACACATATGGACCATTGCTAGTTCAACTCTGCTTCTGAAACTGATACAAACCACAGTTTCTCTAACATGCAATGCTTTCCAGTTAAGAGCGAGAAACGTGTGAACTTTGTGAACGATGTAGCTTCCTTTGAGCTGAAAAGTGACTGAGTTTACCTGAAAAGATGTCTTGCTTGAAGGAAGACACAGAGCCTAGGATTTAACTCCATTTCTGAAGGGATACACACAGCACAGTTCTCATCCATGAAACACACTCTGCATTAGAGCAAGAAGCATTCTCTTTCTTTCTAGAGTATCTAATAGAGCCAGAAACTTGAGGGTTCTCCGAACAAAAGAACGGTGTTTCCCACACATACAGACCATTGCTAGTTTTACTCTGCTTAGGAAACTGATACCAACCACAGGTCCTCTAATATCCAATGATTTACAGTTAATAGCAAGAAACGTATGAGCTACATGAACGATGTAGCTTTGATTGTGCTGAAAGGTGACTGAGTTTACGTGAAACGAAATCTTGCATGCGGGAAGATCCAGAGCCTGGAATTTAACTCCATTTCTGAAGGGAAACACACACCACAGTTCTCATCGATGAAACACAGTCTGCTTTAGAGCAATAAGGATGCTCTTGCTTTCTAGATTCTCTAATACAGCAGAATACGTGAGTATGCTCAGCACAAAAGAACGGTCTTTCCTCAACATACAGACCATATGTAGTCCAACTCTGCTTCTGAAACTGAGACAAACCACAGTTCCTCTAATATCCAATGCTTTTCAGTTAGAGCAAGAAACGTGTGAGCTACGTATAAGATGTAGCTTTGTTTGAGCTGAAAGGTGACTGAGATTACATGAAACGAAGTCTTGCTTGTAGGAAGACACAGAGCCTGGGATTTAACTCCATTTCTGAAGGGAAACACACAGCACAGTTGTCATCCATTACACACACTCTGCTTTAGAGCAAGAAGCACGCTCTTGGTTTCTAGAGTCTCTAATACAGCAGGAAACGTGAGTGTGCTCAAAACAAAGGAACGGTGTTTCCTAAATGTACACACCATGTCTAGTCCAACTCTGCTTCTGAAACTTATAGAAACCACAGGTCCTCTAACATCCAATGCTTTTCAGTTAAGAGCGAGAAACATGTGAGATTTGTGAATGATTTATATTCGTTTGAGCTAAGTGTGACTGCGTTTACCTGAAATGATGTCTTTTTGTAGGAAGACACAGAGCCTGGGATTTAACTCCATTTTTGAATGGAAACACACAGCACAGTTGTCATCCATGAAACACACTCTGCCCTAGAGCAAGAAGCATGCTCTTGCTTTCTAGAGCCTCTGATAAAGCAAGAAACATGAGTGTGCTCAGAACAAAACAACGGTGTTTCCTACACATATGGACCATATCTAGCTCAACTCTTCTTCTGAAACTCATACAAACCACAGTTCCTCTAACATGCAATGCTTTCCAGTTACCAACAAGAAATGTGTGAGCTTCGGGAACGATTTAGCTTCCTTTGAGCTGAAAAGTGACTGAGTTTACTTGAAAAGATGTCTTGCTTGTATGAAGACACAGAGCCTGGGATTTAACTCCATTTCTGAAGGGAAACACACAGCACAGTTCTCATCCATGAAACACACTCTACTTTAGAGCAAGATGCATGCTCTTGCTTTCTAGAGTCTCTAATAGAACCAGAAACTTGAGGGTACTCAGTACAAAAGAACGGTGTTACCTACACATACGGATCATTGCTAGTTCAACTCTGCTTCTGAAACTGATACAAACCACAGTTCCTCTAATATCCAATGCTTTTCAGTTAGAGCAAGAAACGTTTGAGCTACATAAAAGATGTAGCTTTATTTGAGCTGAAACGGAGTGAGTTTACATGAAACGAAGTCTTGCTTGGAGGAAGATACAGAGCCTGGTATTTATTCCATTTCTGAAGGTAAACACACAGCACAGTTCTCATACAAGAAACACACTCTGCTTTAGAGCTAGAAGCACGCTCTTGCCTTCTAGAATCTCTAACAAAGCAGGAAACGTGAATCTGCTCAGAACAAAAGAACGGTGTTTCCTACACATATGTACCATATCCAGTTCAACTCTACTTCTGAAACTGATATAAACCACAGGTTCTCTAACATCCATGTTTTTCAGTTAAGAGACAGAAACGTGTGAGCTACGTGAACGATGTAGTTATGTTTGAGCTGAAAAGTTACTCAGTTTACATGAAAAGAAGTCATGCTTGTAGGAAGAAACAGAGCCTGTTATTTAACTCCATTTCTGAAGGGAAGCACACAGCACAATTCTCATACATGAAACACACTCTGCTTTAGAGCAAGAAGCACGCTCTTGCTTTCTCAGAGTCTCTAATACAGCAGAGAGGTGACTGTGTTCAGAACAAAATAACGGTGTTTCCTACACATACGGACCATTGCTAGTTCAACTCTGCTTCTGAAACTGATACAAAACACAGATTCTCTAACATGCAATGCTTTCCAGTTAAGAGCGAGAAACGTGTGAACTTTGTGAACGATGTAGCTTCCTTTGAGCTGAAAAGTGACTGAGTTTACCTGAAAAGATGTCTTGCTTGAAGGAAGACACAGAGCCTGGGATTTAACTCCATTTCTGTAGGGAAACACACAGCACAGTTCTCATCCATGAAACACACTCTGCTTTAGAGCAAGAAGCATTCTCTTTCTTTCTAGAGTATCTAATAGAGCCAGAAACTTGAGGGTTCTCCGATCAAAAGAATGGTGTTTCCCACACATACAGACCATTGCTAGTTTTACTCTGCTTAGGAAACTGATACCAACCACAGGTCCTCTAATATCCAATGATTTACAGTTAATAGCTAGAAACGTATGAGCTACATGAACGATGTAGCTTTGATTGAGCTGAAAGGTGACTGAGGTTATGTGAAACGAAATCTTGCATGTGGGAAGATCCAGAGCCTGGAATTTAACTCCATTTCTGAAGGTAAGCACACAGCACAGTTCTCATGCATGAAACACACTCTGCTTTAGAGCTAGAAGCACGCTCTTGATTTCTAGAGTCTCTAATACAGCAGGTAAATTGAGTGTGGTCAGAACAAAATAACAGTGTTTCCTACACATACGGACCTTATCTAGTTGTACTCTGCTTCTGAAACTGATAAAAACCACAGGTCCTCTAACATACAATGCTTTTCAGTTAAGAGAGAGAAACGTGTGAGCTTCGTGAACGATGTAGCATTCTTTGAGATAAAAGGTGACTGAGTTTACCTGAAACGAAGTCTTGCTTGTAGGAAGACACAGAGCCTGGGATTTAACTCCATTTCTGAAGGGAAACACACTGCACAGTTGTCATCCGTGAAACACAGTCTGCTTTAGTGCAAGAAGCACGCTCTTGCTTTCTAGAGTCTCTAATAGAGCCAGAAACTTGAAAGTGTGCTCAGAACAAAGAAACGGTGTTTCCTACACATACTGACCATTGCTAGTTCAACTCTGCTTCTGAAATTGATAGAAACCACAAGTCATCTAACATCCAATGCTTTTCAGTTAAGAGCGAGAAACGTGTGAGCTTCGTAAACGATTTATATTCATTTCAGCTGAAAAGTGACTGCGTTTCCCTGAAATGATGTCTTGCTTGTAGGAAGACACAGAGTCTGGGATTTAACTCCATTTCTGAAGGGAAACACACTGCACAGTTGTCATCCGTGAAACACAGTCTGCTTTAGTGCAAGAAGCACGCTCTTGCTTTCTAAGTGTCTCTAATACAGCAGGAAACGTGACTGTGGAAAGAACAAAATAACGGTGTTTCCTAAACATACTGACCATATCCAGGTCAACTCTTCTTCTGAAACTGATACAAACAACAGTTCCTCTATCATGCAATGCTTTCCAGTTAAGAGCGAGAAATGTGTGAGCTTCGTGAACAATGTAGCTTCTTATGAGAGGAAAAGTGACTGAGTTTACCTGAAAAGATGTCTTGCTTGAAGGAAGACACAGAGCCTATGATTTAAATCCATTTCTGAAGGGAAACACACAGCACAGTTCTCATCCATGAAACACACTCTGCTTTAGAGCTAGAAGCATTCTCTTGCTTTCTAGACTATCTAATAGAGCCAGAAACTTGAGGGTTCTCCAAACAAAAGAACGGTGTTTCCCACACATACGGACCATTGCTAGTTTTACTCTGCTTAGGAAACTGATACCAACCACAGGTCCTCTAATATCCAATGATTTACAGTTAATAGCAAGAAACGTATGAGCTACATGAATGATGTAGCTTTGATTGAGCTGAAAGGTGACTGAGTTTATGTGAAACGAAATCTTGCATGTAGGAAGATCCAGAGTCTGGAATTTAACTCCATTTGTGAAGGGAAACACACGGTACAGTTCTCATCGATGAAACACAGTCTGCTTTAGAGCAATAAGGATGCTCTTGCTTTCTAGATTCTCTAATACAGCAGAATACATGAGTGTGCTCAGCACAAAAGACCGGTCTTTCCTGAACATACAGACCATATGTAGTCCAACTCTGCTTCTGAAACTGAGACAAACCACAGTTCCTCTAATATCCAATGCTTTTCAGTTAGAGCAAGAAACGTGTGAGCTACATATACGATGTAGCTTTGTTTGAGCTGAAAGGTGACTGAGTTTACATGAAACGAAGTCTTGCTTGTAGGAAGACACAGGGCCTGGAATTTAACTCCATTTCTGAAGGGAAAAACACAGCACAGTTCTCATCCATGAAACACACTCTGCTTTAGAGCAAGAAGCACGCTCTTGCTTTCTAGAATCTCTAATAGAGCAGGAAATGTGAGTGTGTACAGAACAAAAGAACGGAGTTTTCTACACATAGAGACCATATCCAGTCCAACTCTGCTTCTGAAACTGATAAAAACCACAGTTCCTCTAATGTCCAATGCTTTTCATTTAGATCAAGAAACGTGTGAGCGACGTAAAACATGTAGCTTTGTTTGAGCTGAAATGTGAGTGACTTTACCTGAAACGAAGTCTTGTTTGTAGGAAGACACAGAGCCTGGGATTTAACTCCATTTCTGAAGAGAAACACATAGCACAGTTGTCCTCCGTGACACACTCTGCTTTAGAGCAAGAAGCACGCTCTTGCTCTCTCGAGTCTATACTAGAGCCAGAAACTTGAAAGTGTGCTCACAACTAAAGAATGGTGTTTCCTACACATACGGACCATTGCTAGTTCAACTCTGCTTATGAAACTGATACAAACCACAAGTCATCTAACATCCAATGCTTTTCAGTTAAGAGGAAGAAACTTGTAGGTTTCTTAAACGATTTATATTCATTTGAGCTAAAAAGTGGATCCGTTTACCTAAAATGAGGTCTTGCTTGTAGGAAGACACAGAGCCTGGAATTTAACTCAATTTCTGAAGGGAAACACACAGCACAGTTCTCATCCATGAAACACAATCTTCTTTAGAGAAAGAAGCACGCTCTTGCTTTCTAAGAGTCTCTAATACAGCAGGTACCGTGACTGTGGTCAGAACAAAAGAACGGTGTTTCCTACACATACGGACCATATCTAGGTCAACTCTTCTTCTGAAACTGATACAAACCACAGTTCCATTAACATGCAATGCTTTCAAGTTAAGAGCGCGGAACGTGTGAGCTTCGTGAACTATGCAGCTTTCTTTGAGATGAAAAGTGACTGAGTTTACCTGAAAAGATGTCTTGCTTGTAGGAAGACACAGAGGCTGGGATTTAATTACATTTCTGAAGGGAAACATACATCACAGTTCCCATCCATGAAACACACTCTGCTTTAGAGCAAGAAGCATGCTCTTGCTTTCTAGAGTCTCTAATAGAGCCAGAAACTTGAGGGTACTCAGAACAAAAGAACGTTGTTTCCTACACATACGGACCATTGCTAGTTCAACTCTGCTTCTGAAACTGACACAAACCACTGTTCCTCTAATATCCAATGCTTTTCAGTTAGAACAAGAAACGTGTCAGTACATAAAAGATGTAGCTTTGTTTGAGCAGAAACGTGAGTGAGTTTACATGAAACGAAGTCTTGCTTGTAGGAAGATACAGAGCCTGGGATTTATTCCATTTCTGAAGGTAAACACACAGCACAGTTCTCATCCATGAAAAACACTCTGGTATAGAGCTAGAAGCACGCTCTTGATTTCTAGAGTCTCTAATAGAGCAGGTAAATTGAGTGTGGTCAGAACAAAGGAACGGTGTTTCCTACATGTACAGACAATGTCTAGTTAAACTCTGCTTCTCAAACTGATAGAAACCACAGGTTCTCTAACATCCAATGCTTTTCAGTTAAGAGCGAGAAACAAGTGAGCTTTGTGTATGATTTATATTCGTTTGAGCTAAATGTGACTGCATTTACCTGAAATGATGTCTTTTTGTAGGAAGACACAGAGCCTGGGATTTAACTCCATTTTTGAAGGGAAACACACAGCACAGTTGTCATCCATGAAACACACTCTGCCTTAGAGCAAGAAGCATGCTCTTGCTTTCTAGATCCTCTAATAAAGCAAGAAACATGAGTGTGCCCAGAACAAAAGAATGGTGTTTCCTACACATACGGACCATATCTAGTTCAACTCTTCTTCTGAAACTGATACAAACCACAGTTCCTCTAACATGCAATGCTTTCCAGTTACCAACAAGAAACGTGTGAGCATCGGGAATGATTTAGGTTCCTTTGATCTGAAAAGTGACTGAGTTTACTTGAAAAGATGACTTGCTTGTATGAAGACACAGCGCCTGGGATTTAACTCCATTTGTGAAGGAAAAAACACAGCACAGTTGTCCTCTGTGAAACACACTCTGCTTTAGAGCAAGAAGCACGCTCTTGCTTTCTAGAGTTTCTAATAGAGCCAGAAACTTGAAAGTGTGCTCAGAACAAAAGAACGGTGTTTCCCACACATACGGACCATTGCTAGTTCAAATCTGCTTCCGAAAAGATACAAACCAAAAGTTATCTAACATCCAATGCTTTTCAGTTATGAGCAAGAAAAGTGTGAGCTTCGTAAATGATTTATATTCTTTGAGCTGAAAAGTGACTGCGTTTACCTGAAATGATGTCTTTCTTGTAGGAAGATACAGAGCCTGTGATTTAACTCCATTTCTTAAGGGAAACACAAAGCACAGTTCTCACGATGAAACACACTCTGTGTATAGGAAGAAGCACGCTCTTGCTTTCTAGAGTCTCTAATAGAGCAGGAAACGTGAGGGTGCTCAGAAAAAAAGCACGGTGTTTCCTACACATATGGACCATAGCTAGTTCAACTCTGCTTCTGAAACTGATACAAACCACAAGGCATCTAACATCCAATGCTTTTCAGTTAAGAGCGAGAAACGTGGGAGCATCATAAACGATTTATATTCATTTGAGCTGAAAAGAGACTGCGGTTACCTGAAATGATGTCTTGCTTGTAGGAAGACACAGAGCCTGGAATTTAACTCCATTTCTGAAGGGAAACACACAGCACAGTTCTCATCCATGAATCACACTCTGCTTTAGAGCACATCCATGCTCTTGCTTTCTAGAGTCTCTAATAGAGCCAGAAACTTGAGGGTACTCTGAAAAAAAGAACGGTGTTTCCTACATATACGGACCATTGCTACTTCAACACTGCTTCTGAAACTGAAACAAACCACATGTCCTCTGACATCCAATGCTTTATAGTTTAGAGCAAAAAACTTGTGAGCTACGTGAATGATGTAGCTTTGTTTAAGCTGAAAGGTGACTGAGTTTTTGTGAAACGAAGTCTTGCTTGTAGGAAGATACAAAGCTTGTGATTTAACTCCATTTCTGAAGGGAAACACACAGCACAGTTCTCACAATGAAACACACTCTGCGTATAGGAAGAAGCACGCTCTTACTTGCTAGAGTCTCTAATATAGCAGGAAACGTGAGTGTGCTCAGAACAAAAGAACGGTGTTTCCTAAACATACTGACCATAGCAAGTCCAACTCTGCTTCTAAAACTGATACAAACAACAATGCATCTAACATCCAATGCTTTTCAGTTAAGAGCGAGAAACGTGTGAGCTTCGTAAACTATTTATATTCATTTCAGCTGAAAAGTGACTGTGTTTACCTGAAATGATGTCTTGCTTGTAGGAAGACACAGAGCCTGGAATTTAACTCCATTTCTGAAGGGAAACACACAGCACAGTTCTCATCCATGAAACACACTCTGCGTATAGGAAGAAACACCTTATTGCTTTCTCGAATCTCTAATAGAGCAGGAAACGTGAGAGTGCTCAGAACAAAATAACGGAGTTTCCTACACATAGAGACCGTATCTACACCAACTATGCTTCTGAAACTGATAAAAACCACAGTTCCTCTAATATCCAATGCTTTTCAGTTAGAGCAAGAAACGTGTGAGCATCGGGAATGATTTAGGTTCCTTTGATCTGAAAAGTGACTGAGTTTACTTGAAAAGATGTCTTGCTTGTATGAAGAAACAGCGCCTGGGATTTAACACCATTTGTGAAGGAAAAAACACAGCACAGTTGTCCTCTGTGAAACACACTCTGCTTTAGAGCAAGAAGCACGCTCTTGCTTTCTAGAGTTTCTAATAGAGCCAGAAACTTGAAAGTGTGCTCAGAACAAAAGAACGGTGTTTCCCACACATACGGACCATTGCTAGTTCAACCCTGCTTCCGAAACTGATACAAATCAAAAGTTATCTAACATCCAATGCTTTTCATTTTTGAGCGAGAAAAGTGTGAGCTTCGTAAACGATTTATATTCTTTGAGCTGAAAGGTGAATGAGTTTATGTGAAACGAAGTCTTGCTTATAGGAAGATACAAAGCTTGTGATTTAACTCCATTTCTGAAGGGAAACACACAGCACATTGATCAAAATGAGACACACTCTGCGTATAGGAAGAAGCACGCTCTTGCTTTCTAGAGTCTCTAATATAGCAGGAAACGTGAGTGTGCTCAGAACAAAAGAACGGTGTTTCCTACACATACTGACCATAGCAAGTCCAACTCTGCTTCTAAAACTGATACAAACCACAAGGCATCTAACATCCAATGCTTTTCAGTTAAGAGCGAGAAACGTGTGAGCTTCGTAAACTATTTATATTCATTTGAGCTGAAAAGTGACTGCGTTTACCTGAAATGATGTCTTGCTTGTAGGAAGACACAGAGCCTGGAATTTAACTCCATTTCTGAAGGAAAACACACAGCACAGTTCTCATCCATGAAACACACTCTGCGTATAGGAAGAAACACGCTATTGCTTCCTAGAATCTCTAATAGAGCAGGAAACGTGAGTGTGCTCAGAACAAATTAAACGAGTTTCCTACACATACAGACCATATCTAGTCCAACTCTGCTTCTGAAACTGATACAAACCACAGTTCCTCTAATATCCAATGCTTTTCAGTTAGAGCAAGAAACGTGTGAGCTTCGTAAAAGATGTAGCATTGTTTGAGCTGAAACATGAGTGAGTTTACCTGAAATGACGTCTTGCTTGTAGGAAGACACAGAGCCTGGAATTTAACTCCATTTCTGAAGGGAAACACACAGCACAGTTGTCCTCCGTGAAACACACTCTGCTTTAGAGCAAGAAGCATGCTCTTGCTTTCTAGAGCCTCTAATAGAACCAGAAAAATGAAAGTGGGCTCAGTCCAAAAGAACAGTGTTTCCTACACATACGGACCATTGCTAGTTCAACTCTGCTTCTGAAACCGATACAAACCACAAGTCATCTAACATCCAATGCTTTTCAGTTAAGAGCGAGAAACGTGGGAGCATCATAAACGATTTATATTCATTTGAGCTGAAAAGTGACTACGTTTACCTGAAATGATATTTTGTGGGGGGAAGACACAGAGCCTGGAATTTAACTCCATTTCTGAAGGGAAACACACAGCACAGTTCTCATCCATGAACCACACTCTGCATTAGAGCAAGAAGCACGCTCTTTATTTCTAAGAGTCTCTAATACAGCAGGAAACCTGACTGTGGTCAGAACAAAAGAATGGTGTTTCCTACACATAGGGACCATATCAGGTCAACTCTTCTTCTGAAACTGATACGAACCACAGGTCCTCTAACATCCAATGGTTTACAGTTAAGAGCAAGAAACTTGTGAGCTACGTGAACGATGTAGATTTGTTTGAGCTGAATGGTGACTGAGTTTACGTGAAACGAAGTCTTGCTTATAGGAAGATACAGAGCCTGTGATTTAACTCCATTTCTGAAGTGAAACACACAGCACAGTTCTCACGATGAAACACACTCTGTGTATAGGAAGAAGCATGCTCTTGCTTTCTAGAGTCTCTAATAGAGCCAGAAACTTGAAAGTGTGCTCAGAACAAAGAATAGGGTTTCCTACACATACGGACCCTTGCTAGTTCAACTCTGCTTCTGAAACTGATACAAACCACAAGTCATCTAACATCCTATGCTTTTCAGTTAAGAGCAGGAAAGGTGTGAGCTTCGTGAACGATGTAGCTTCCTTTGAGCTGAAAAGTGACTGAGTTTACCTGAAAAGATGTCTTGCTTGTAGGAAGACACAGAGCCTGGGATTTAACTCCATTTCTGAAGGGAAACACACAGCACAGTTCTCATCCATGAAACACACTCTGCTTTAGAGCACAGGCATGCTCTTGCTTTCTAGAGTCTCTAATAGAGCCAGAAACTTGAGGGTACTCTGAACAAAAGAACGGTGTTTCCTACATATACGGACCATTGCTACTTCAACACTGCTTCTGAAACTGATACAAACCACATGTCCTCTGACATCCAATGCTTTATAGTTTAGAGCAAAAAACTTGTGAGCTACGTGAATGATGTAGCTTTGTTTGAGCTGAAAGGTGACTGAGTTTATGTGAAACGAAGTCTTGCTTATAGGAAGATATAAAGCTTGTGATTTAACTCCATTTCTGAAGGGAAACACACAGCACATTGATCACAATGAAACACACTCTGCGTATAGGAAGAAGCACGCTCTTGCTTTCTAGAGTCTCTAATATAGCAGGAAACGTGAGTGTGCTCAGAACAAAAGAACGGTGTTTCCTACACATACTGACCTTAGCAAGTCCAACTCTGCTTCTAAAACTGATACAAACCACAAGGCATCTACCATCCAATGCTTTTCAGTTAAGAGCGAGAGACGTGTGAGCTTCGTAAACTATTTATATTCATTTGAGCTGAAAAGTGACTGCGTTTACCTGAAATGATGTCTTGCTTGTAGGAAGACACAGAGCCGGGAATTTAACTCCATTTCTGAAGGAAAACACACAGCACAGTTCTCATCCATGAAACACACTCTGCGTTTAGGAAGAAACACGCTATTGCTTTCTAGAATCTCTAATAGAGCAGGAAACGTGAGTGTACTCAGAACAAAATAAAGGAGTTTTCTACACATACAGACCATATCTAGTCCAACTCTGCTTCTGAAACTGATACAAACCACAGTTCCTCTAATATCCAATGCTTTTCAGTTAGAGCAAGAAACGTGTGTGCTTCGTAAAAGATGTAGCATTGTTTGAGCTGAAACGTGAGTGAGTTTACCTGAAATGAAATCTTGCTTGTAGGAAGACACAGGGCCTGGAATTTAACTCCATTTCTGAAGGGAAACACACAGCACAGTTGTCCTCCGTGAAACACACTCTGCTTTAGAGCAAGAAGAATGCTCTTGCTTTCTATAGCCTCTAATAGAACCAGAAACTTGAAAGTGTGCTCAGTCCAAAAGAACGGTGTTTCCTACACATACGGACCATTGCTATTTCAACTCTGCTTCTGAAACCGATACAAACCACAAGTATTCTAACATCCAATGCTTTTCAGTTAAGAACGAGAAACTTGTGAGCTTCGTAAACGATTTATATTCATTTGAGCTGAAAAGTGACTGTGTTTACCTGAAATGATGTCTTGCATGTAGGAAGACACAGAGCCTGGAATTTAACTCCAATTGTGAAGGGAAACACACAGCACAGTTCTCATCCATGAAACACACTCTGCATATAGGAAGAAGCACGCTATTTTTTTCTAGAATCTCTAATAGAGCAGGAAACATGAGTCTGCTCAGAACAAAATAAAGGAGTTTCCTACACATACAGACCATATCTAGTCCAACTCTGCTTCTGAAACTGATACAAGCCACATGTCCTCAGACATCCATGGCTTTACAGTTAAGAGCAAAAAACTTGTGAGCTATGTGAATGATGTAGCTTTGTTTGAGCTGAAAGGTGACTGAGTTTACGTGAAACGAAGTCTTGCTTGTAGGAAGATACAGAGCTTGTGATTTAACTCCATTTCTGAAGGGAAACACACAGCACAGTTCTCACGATGAAACACACTCTGCGTATAGGAAGAAGCATGCTCTTGCTTTCTATGAGTCTCTAATACAGCAGGAAACGTGACTGTGGTCAGAACGAAAAAACGGTGTTTCCTACACATACGGATCATATCAGGTCAACTCTTCTTCTGAAACTGATACAAACCACAGTTCCTGTAACATGCAATGCTTTCCAGTTAAGAGGGAAACGTGTGAGCTTCGTGAACGATGTAGCTTCCTTTGAGCTGAAAAGTGTCTGAGTTTACCTGAAAAGATATCTTGCTTGTAGGAAGACACAGAGTCTGGGATTTAACTCCATTTCTGAATGGAAACACACAGCACAGTTCTCATCCATGAAACACACTCTGCTTTAGAGCACAAAGCATGCTCTTGCTTTTTAGAGTCTCTAATAGAGCCAGAAACTTGAGGGTACCCTGAACAAAAGAACGGTGTTTCCTACACATACGGACCATTGCTAGTTCAACTCTGCTTCTGAAACTGATACAAACCACAGGTCCTCTAACATCCAATGCTTTACAGTTAAGAGCAAGAAACTTGTGAGCTACGTGAACGATGTAGCTTTCTTTGAGCTGAAAGGTGACTGAGTTTACGTGAAACGAAGTCTTGCTTGTAGGAAGACACAGAGCCTGTGATTTAACTCCATTTCTGAAGGGAAAAACAAAGCACAGTTCTCACGATGAAACACACTCTGTGTATAGGAAGAAGCATGCTCTTGCTTTCTAGAGTCTCTAATAGAGCAGGAAACGTGAGGGTGCTCAGAAAAAAAGAACGGTGGTTCCTACACATACTGACCATAGCTAGTTCAACTCTGTTACTGAAACTGATACAAACCACAAGTCATGTGACATCCAATGCTTTTCAGTTAAGAGCGAGAAACGTGTGAGCTTGGTAAACGATTTATATTCATTTCAGCTGAAAAGTGACTGAGTTTTCCTTGAAATGATGTCTTGCTTTTAGGAAGACACAGAGCCTGGGATTTAACTCCATTTCTGAAGGGAAACACACAGCACAGTTCTCATCCTTAAAACACACTCTGCGTATAGGAAGAAGCACGGTATTGCTTTCTAGAGTCTCTAATACACTAGGAAACGTGAGTGTGCTCAGAACAAAGAACGGTGTTTCCTACACATACGGACCATAGCTAGTTCAACTCTGCTTCTGAAACTGATACAAAGCACAAGTCATCTAACATCCAATGCTTTTCAGTTAAGAGAGAGAAACTTGTGAGCTTCGTAAACGATTTATATTCATTTGACCTGAAAAGTGACTGATTTACCTGAAATGATATCTTGCTTGTAGGAAGACACAGAGCCTGGAATTTAACTCCATTTCCGAAGGGAAACACACAGCACAGTTCTCATCCATGAAACACACTCTGCTTTAGAGCAAGAACCATGTTCTTGCTTTCTAGAGTCTCTAATAGAGCCAGAAACTTGAGGGTACTCTGAAAAAAAGAACGGTGTTTCCTAAACATACAGACCATTGCTAGTTCAACTCTGCTTCTGAAACTGATACAAATCAAAAGTTATCTAACATCCAATGCTTTTCATTTTTGAGCGAGAAAAGTGTGAGGTTCGTAAACAATTTATATTCTTTGAGCTGAAAAGTGACTGTGTTTACCTGAAATGATGTCTTGCTTGTAGGAAGATACAGAGCCTGTGATTTAACTCCATTTCTTAAGGGAAACACAAAGCACAGTTCTCACGAAGAAACACACTCTGTGTATAGGAAGAAGCACGCTCTTGCTTTCTAGAGTCTCTAATACAGCAGGAAACGTGAGGGTGCTCAGAAAAAAAGCACGGTGTTTCCTACACATACGGACCATAGCTATTTCAACTCTGCTCCTGAAACTCATACAAACCACAAGTCATCTAACATCCAATGCTTTTCAGTTAAAAGCGAGAAACGTGGGAGCATCGTAAAGGATTTATATTCATTTGAGCTGAAAAGTGACTACGTTTACCTGAAATGATATTTTGCTTGGAGGAAGACACAGAGCCTGGAATTTAACTCCATTTCTGAAGGGAAACACACAGCACAGTTCTCATCCATGAAACACACTCTGCTTTAGAGCAAGAAGCACGCTCTTGCTTTCTAAGAGTCTCTAATACAGCAGGAAACGTGACTGTGGTCAGAACAAAATAACGGTGTTTCCTACACATACGGACCATATCAGGTCTACTCTTCTTCTGAAACTGATACAAACCACAAGTCTTCTAACATCCTATGCTTTTCAGTTAAGAACAGGAAAGGTGTGAGCTTCGTGAACGATGTAGCTTCCTTTGAGCTGAAAAGTGACTGAGTTTACCTGAAAAGATGTCTTGCTTGTAGGAAGACACAGAGCCTGGGATTTAACTCCATTTCTGAAGGGAAACACACAGCACAGTTCTCATCCATGAAACACACTCTGCTTTAGAGCAAAGGCATGCTATTGCTTTCTAGAGTCTCTAATAGAGCCAGAAACTTGAGGGTACTCTGAACAAAAGAACGGTGTTTCCTACATATACGGACCATTGCTACTTCAACACTACTTCTGAAACTGATACAAACCATATGTCCTCTGACATCCAATGCTTTATAGTTTAGAGCAAAAAACTTGTTAGCTACGTGAATGATGTAGCTTTGTTTGAGCTGAAAGGTGAATGAGTTTATGTGAAACGAAGTCTTGCTTATAGGAAGATACAAAGCTTGTGATTTAACTCCATTTCTGAAGGGAAACACACAGCACATTGATCAAAATGAGACACACTCTGCGTATAGGAAGAAGCACGCTCTTGCTTTCTAGAGTCTCTAATATAGCAGGAAACGTGAGTGTGCTCAGAACAAAAGAACGGTGTTTCCTACACATACTGACCATAGCAAGTCCAACTCTGCTTCTAAAACTGATACAAACCACAAGGCATCTAACATCCAATGCTTTTCAGTTAAGAACGAGAACCGTGTGAGCTTCGTAAACTATTTATATTCATTTGAGCTGAAAAGTGACCGCGTTTACCTGAAATGATGTCTTGCTTGTAGGAAGACACAGAGCCTGGAATTTAACTCCATTTCTGAAGGAAAACACACAGCACAGTTCTCATCCATGAAACACACTCTGCGTATAGGAAGAAACACGCTATTGCTTCCTAGAATCTCTAATAGAGCAGGAAACGTGAGTGTGCTCAGAACAAATTAAACGAGTTTCCTACACATACAGACCATATCTAGTCCAACTCTGCTTCTGAAACTGATACAAACCACAGTTCCTCTAATATCCAATGCTTTTCAGTTAGAGCAAGAAACATGTGAGCTTCGTAAAAGATGTAGCATTGTTTGAGCTGAAACCTGATTGAGTTTACATGAAATGACGTCTTGCTTGTAGGAAGACACAGAGCCTGGAATTTAACTCCATTTCTGAAGGGAAACACACAGCACAGTTGTCCTCCATGAAACACACTCTGCTTTAGAGCAAGAAGCATGCTCTTGCTTTCTAGAGCCTCTAATAGAACCAGAAACATGAAAGTGGGCTCAGTCCAAAAGAACAGTGTTTCCTACACATTCGGACCATTGCTAGTTCAACTCTGCTTCTGAAACCGATACAAACCACAAGTCATCTAACATCCAATGATTTTCAGTTAAGAGCGAGAAACGTGGGAGCATCATAAACGATTTATATTCATTTGAGCTGAAAAGTGACTACGTTTACCTGAAATGATATTTTGCTTGGAGGAAGACACAGAGCCTGGAATTTAACTCCATTTCTGAACGGAAACACACAGCACAGTTCTCATCCATGAAACACACTCAGCATTAGAGCAAGAAGCACGCTCTTTATTTCTAAGAGTCTCTAATACAGCAGGAAACCTGACTGTGGTCAGAACAAAAGAATGGTGTTTCCTACACATACGGACCATATCAGGTCAACTCTTCTTCTGAAACTGATACGAACCACAGGTCCTCTAACATCCAATGGTTTACAGTTAAGAGCAAGAAACTTGTGAGCTACGTGAACGATGTAGATTTGTTTGAGCTGAATGGTGACTGAGTTTACGTGAAACGAAGACTTGCTTATAGGAAGATACAGAGCCTGTGATTTAACTCCATTTCTGAAGTGAAACACACAGCACAGTTCTCACGATGAAACACACTCTGCGTATAGGAAGAAGCATTCTCTTGCTTTCTAGAGTCTCTAATAGAGCCAGAAACTTGAAAGTGTGCTCAGAAAAAAAGAATAGGGTTTCCTACACATACGGACCCTTGCTAGTTCAACTCTCTTCTGAAACTGATACAAACCACAAGTCATCTAACATCCTATGCTTTTCAGTTAAGAGCAGGAAAGGTGTGAGCTTCGTGAACGATGTAGCTTCCTTTGAGCTGAAAAGTGACTGAGTTTACCTGAAAAGATGTCTTGCTTGTAGGAAGACACAGAGCCTGGGATTTAACTCCATTTCTGAAGGGAAACACACAGCACAGTTCTCATCCATGAAACACACTCTGCTTTAGAGCACAGGCATGCTCTTGCTTTCTAGAGTCTCTAATAGAGCCAGAAACTTGAGGGTACTCTGAACAAAAGAACGGTGTTTCCTACATATACGGACCATTGCTACTTCAACACTGCTTCTGAAACTGATAGAAAACCACATGTCCTCTGACATCCAATGCTTTATAGTTTAGAGCAAAAAACTTGTGAGCTACGTGAATGATGTAGCTTTGTTTGAGCTGAAAGGTGACTGAGTTTATGTGAAACGAAGTCTTGCTTATAGGAAGATATAAAGCTTGTGATTTAACTCCATTTCTGAAGGGAAACACACAGCACATTGATCACAATGAAACACACTCTGCGTATAGGAAGAAGCACGCTCTTGCTTTCTAGAGTCTCTAATATAGCAGGAAACGTGAGTGTGCTCAGAACAAAAGAACGGTGTTTCCTACACATACTGACCATAGCAAGTCCAACTCTGCTTCTAAAACTGATACAAACCACAAGGCATCTAACATCCAATGCTTTTCAGTTAAGAGCGAGAGACGTGTGAGCTTCGTAAACTATTTATATTCAT
The DNA here is from genome assembly GCA_949786385.1 of Onychomys leucogaster. NCBI lineage: Eukaryota > Metazoa > Chordata > Mammalia > Rodentia > Cricetidae > Onychomys > Onychomys leucogaster. The sequence goes on from CATKUP010000082.1 coordinate 2,245,958, forward strand.
TTGAGCTGAAAAGTGACTGCGTTTACCTGAAATGATGTCTTGCTTGTAGGAAGACACAGAGCCTGGAATTTAACTCCATTTCTGAAGGAAAACACACAGCACAGTTCTCATCCATGAAACACACTCTGCGTTTAGGAAGAAACACGCTATTGCTTTCTAGAATCTCTAATAGAGCAGGAAACGTGAGTGTACTCAGAACAAAATAAAGGAGTTTTCTACACATACAGACCATATCTAGTCCAACTCTGCTTCTGAAACTGATACAAACCACAGTTCCTCTAATATCCAATGCTTTTCAGTTAGAACAAGAAACGTGTGTGCTTCGTAAAAGATGTAGCATTGTTTGAGCTGAAACGTGAGTGAGTTTAACTGAAATGAAGTCTTGCTTGTAGGAAGACACAGGGCCTGGAATTTAACTCCATTTCTGAAGGGAAACACACAGCACAGTTGTCCTCCGTGAAACACACTCTGCTTTAGAGCAAGAAGCATGCTCTTGCTTTCTAGAGCCTCTAATAGAACAAGAAACATGAAAGTGGGCTCAGTCCAAAAGAACAGTGTTTCCTACACATACGGACCATTGCTAGTTCAACTCTACTTCTGAAACCGATACAAACCACAAGTCATCTAGCATCCAATGCTTTTCAGTTAAGAGCGAGAAACGTGGGAGCATCATAAACGATTTATATTCATTTGAGCTGAAAAGTGACTACGTTTACCTGAAATGATATTTTGCTTGGAGGAAGACACAGAGCCTGGAATTTAACTCCATTTCTGAAGGGAAACACACAGCACAGTTCTCATCCATGAAACACACTCTGCTTTAGAGCACAGGCATGCTCTTGCTTTCTAGAGTCTCTAATAGAGCCAGAAACTTGAGGGTACTCTGAACAAAAGAACGGTGTTTCCTACATATACGGACCATTGCTACTTCAACACTGCTTCTGAAACTGATAGAAAACCACATGTCCTCTGACATCCAATGCTTTATAGTTTAGAGCAAAAAACTTGTGAGCTACGTGAATGATGTAGCTTTGTTTGAGCTGAAAGGTGACTGAGTTTATGTGAAACGAAGTCTTGCTTATAGGAAGATATAAAGCTTGTGATTTAACTCCATTTCTGAAGGGAAACACACAGCACATTGATCACAATGAAACACACTCTGCGTATAGGAAGAAGCACGCTCTTGCTTTCTAGAGTCTCTAATATAGCAGGAAACGTGAGTGTGCTCAGAACAAAAGAACGGTGTTTCCTACACATACTGACCATAGCAAGTCCAACTCTGCTTCTAAAACTGATACAAACCACAAGGCATCTAACATCCAATGCTTTTCAGTTAAGAGCGAGAGACGTGTGAGCTTCGTAAACTATTTATATTCATTTGAGCTGAAAAGTGACTGCGTTTACCTGAAATGATGTCTTGCTTGTAGGAAGACACAGAGCCTGGAATTTAACTCCATTTCTGAAGGAAAACACACAGCACAGTTCTCATCCATGAAACACACTCTGCGTTTAGGAAGAAACACGCTATTGCTTTCTAGAATCTCTAATAGAGCAGGAAACGTGAGTGTACTCAGAACAAAATAAAGGAGTTTTCTACACATACAGACCATATCTAGTCCAACTCTGCTTCTGAAACTGATACAAACCACAGTTCCTCTAATATCCAATTCTTTTCAGTTAGAACAAGAAACGTGTGTGCTTCGTAAAAGATGTAGCATTGTTTGAGCTGAAACGTGAGTGAGTTTACCTGAAATGAAGTCTTGCTTGTAGGAAGACACAGGGCCTGGAATTTAACTCCATTTCTGAAGGGAAACACACAGCACAGTTGTCCTCCGTGAAACACACTCTGCTTTAGAGCAAGAAGCATGCTCTTGCTTTCTAGAGCCTCTAATAGAACCAGAAACTTGAAAGTGTGCTCAGTCCAAAAGAACGGTGTTTCCTACACATACGGACCATTGCTATTTCAACTCTGCTTCTGAAACTGATACAAGCCACATGTCCTCAGACATCCATGGCTTTACAGTTAAGAGCAAAAAACTTGTGAGCTATGTGAACGATGTAGCTTTGTTTGAGCTGAAAGATGACTGAGTTTACGTGAAACGAAGTCTTGCTTGTAGGAAGATACAGAGCTTGTGATTTAACTCCATTTCTGAAGGGAAACACACAGCACAGTTCTCACGATGAAACACACTCTGCGTATAGGAAGAAGCATGCTCTTGTTTTCTACGAGTCTCTAATACAGCAGGAAACGTGACTGTGGTCAGAACGAAAAAACGGTGTTTCCTACACATACGGATCATATCAGGTCAACTCTTCTTCTGAAACTGATACAAACCACAGTTCCTGTAACATGCAATGCTTTCCAGTTAAGAGGGAAACGTGTGAGCTTCGTGAACGATGTAGCTTCCTTTGAGCTGAAAAGTGTCTGAGTTTACCTGAAAAGATGTCTTGCTTGTAGGAAGACACAGAGCCTGGGATTTAACTCCATTTCTGAATGGAAACACACAGCACAGTTCTCATCCATGAAACACACTCTGCTTTAGAGCACAAAGCATGCTCTTGCTTTTTAGAGTCTCTAATAGAGCCAGAAACTTGAGGGTACCCTGAACAAAAGAACGGTGTTTCCTACACATACGGACCATTGCTAGTTCAACTCTGCTTCTGAAACTGATACAAACTACAGGTCCTCTAATATCCAATGCTTTACAGTTAAGAGCAAGAAACTTGTGAGCTACGTGAACGATGTAGCTTTCTTTGAGCTGAAAGGTGACTGAGTTTACGTGAAACGAAGTCTTGCTTGTAGGAAGACACAGAGCCTGTGATTTAACTCCATTTCTGAAGGGAAAAACAAAGCACAGTTCTCATGATGAAACACACTCTGTGTATAGGAAGAAGCACGCTCTTGCTTTCTAGAGTCTCTAATAGAGCAGGAAATGTGAGGGTGCTCAGAAAAAAAGAACGGTGGTTCCTACACATACTGACCATAGCTAGTTCAACTCTGTTTCTGAAACTGATACCAACCACAAGTCATGTGACATCCAATGCTTTTCAGTTAAGAGTGAGAAAGTGTGAGCTTGGTAAACGATTTATATTCATTTCAGCTGAAAAGTGACTGAGTTTTCCTGACATGATGTCTTGCTTTTAGGAAGACACAGAGCCTGGGATTTAACTCCATTTCTGAAGGGAAACACACAGCACAGTTCTCATCCTTGAAACACACTCTGCGTATAGGAATAAGCATGCTATTGCTTTCTAGAGTCTCTAATACACCAGGAAACGTGAGTGTGCTCAGAACAAAGAACGGTGTTTCCTACACATAGGGACCATAGCTAGTTCAACTCTGCTTCTGAAACTGATACAAAGCACAAGTCATCTAACATCCAATGCTTTTCAGTTAAGAGAGAGAAACTTGTGAGCTTCGTAAACGATTTATATTCATTTGACCTGAAAAGTGACTGCATTTACCTGAAATGATATCTTGCTTGTAGGAAGACACAGAGCCTGGAATTTAACTCCATTTCTGAAGGGAAACACACTGCACAGTTGTCATCCGTGAAACACAGTCTGCTTTAGTGCAAGAAGCACGCTCTTGCTTTCTAAGTGTCTCTAATAGAGCCAGAAATTTGAGGGTACTCTGAAAAAAAGAACGGTGTTTCCTACATATACGGACCATTGCTACTTCAACACTGCTTCTGAAACTGAAACAAACCACATGTCCTCTGACATCCAATGCTTTATAGTTTAGAGCAAAAAACTTGTGAGCTACGTGAATGATGTAGCTTTGTTTGAGCTGAAAGGTGACTGAGTTTTTGTGAAACGAAGTCTTGCTTGTAGGAAGATACAAAGCTTGTGATTTAACTCCATTTCTGAAGGGAAACACACAGCACAGTTCTCACTATGAAACACAGTGTGCGTATAGGAAGAAGCACGCTCTTGCTTGCTAGAGTCTCTAATATAGCAGGAAACGTGAGTGTGCTCAGAACAAAAGAACGGTGTTTCCTAAACATACTGACCATAGCAAGTCCAACTCTGCTTCTAAAACTGATACAAACCACAAGGCATCTAACATCCAATGCTTTTCAGTTAAGAGCGAGAAACGTGTGAGCTTCGTAAACTATTTATATTCATTTCAGCTGAAAAGTGACTGTGTTTACCTGAAATGATGTCTTGCTTGTAGGAAGACACAGAGCCTGGAATTTAACTCCATTTCTTAAGGGAAACACACAGCACAGTTCTCATCCATGAAACACACTCTGCGTATAGGAAGAAACACCTTATTGCTTTCTCGAATCTCTAATAGAGCAGGAAACGTGAATGTGCTCAGAACAAAATAACGGAGTTTCCTACACATAGAGACCGTATCTACACCAACTATGCTTCTGAAACTAATAAAAACCACAGTTCCTCTAATATCCAATGCTTTTCAGTTAGAGCAAGAAACGTGTGAGCATCGGGAATGATTTAGGTTCCTTTGATCTGAAAAGTGACTGAGTTTACTTGAAAAGATGTCTTGCTTGTATGAAGAAACAGCGCCTGGGATTTAACACCATTTGTGAAGGAAAAAACACAGCACAGTTGTCCTCTGTGAAACACACTCTGCTTTAGAGCAAGAAGCACGCTCTTGCTTTCTAGAGTTTCTAATAGAGCCAGAAACTTGAAAGTTTGCTGAGAACAAAAGAACGGTGTTTCCCACACGTACGGACCATTGCTAGTTCAACTCTGCTTCCGAAACTGATACAAATCAAAAGTTATCTAACATCCAATGCTTTTCATTTTTGAGCGAGAAAAGTGTGAGCTTCGTAAACGATTTATATTCTTTGAGCTGAAAAGTGACTGTGTTTACCTGAAATGATGTCTTGCTTGTAGGAAGATACAGAGCCTGTGATTTAACTCCATTTCTTAAGGGAAACACAAAGCACAGTTCTCACGAAGAAACACACTCTGTGTATAGGAAGAAGTACGCTCTTGCTTTCTAGAGTCTCTAATAGAGCAGGAATCGTGAGGGTGCTCAGAAAAAAAGCACTGTGTTTCCTACACAAACGGACCATATCTATTTCAACTCTTCTCCTGAAACTGATACAAACCACAAGTCATCTAACATCCAATGCTTTTCAGTTAAAAGCGAGAAACGTGTGAGCTTCGTAAACGATTTATATTCATTTGAGCTGAAAAGTGACTACATTTACCTGAAATGATATTTTGCTTGGAGGAAGACACAGAGCCTGGAATTTAACTCCATTTCTGAAGGGAAACACACAGCACAGTTCTCATCCATGAAACACACTCTGCTTTAGAGCAAGAAGCACGCTCTTGCTTTCTAAGAGTCTCTAATACAGCAGGAAACGTGACTGTGGTCAGAACAAAATAACGGTGTTTCCTACACATACGGACAATATCAGGTCAACTCTTCTTCTGAAACTGATACAAACCACAAGTCTTCTAACATCCTATGCTTTTCAGTTAAGAACAGGAAAGGTGTGAGCTTCGTGAACGATGTAGCTTCCTTTGAGCTGAACAGTGAATGAGTTTACCTGAAAAGATGTCTTGCTTGTAGGAAGACACAGAGCCTGGGATTTAACTCCATTTCTGAAGGGAAACACACAGCACAGTTCTCATCCATGAAACACACTCTGCTTTAGAGCAAAGGCATGCTATTGCTTTCTAGAGTCTCTAATAGAGCCAGAAACTTGAGGGTACTCTGAACAAAAGAACGGTGTTTCCTACATATACGGACCATTGCTACTTCAACACTACTTCTGAAACTGATACAAACCATATGTCCTCTGACATCCAATGCTTTATAGTTTAGAGCAAAAAACTTGTGAGCTACGTGAATGATGTAGCTTTGTTTGAGCTGAAATGTGAATGAGTTTATGTGAAACGAAGTCTTGCTTATAGGAAGATACAAAGCTTGTAATTTAACTCCATTTCTGAAGGGAAAAACACAGCACATTGATCAAAATGAGACACACTCTGCGTATAGGAAGAAGCTTGCTCTTGCTTTCTAGAGTCTCTAATATAGCAGGAAACGTGAGTGTGCTCAGAACAAAAGAACGGTGTTTCCTACACATACTGACCATAGCAAGTCCAACTCTGCTTCTAAAACTGATACAAACCACAAGGCATCTAACATCCAATGCTTTTCAGTTAAGAGCGAGAAACGTGTGAGCTTCGTAAACTCTTTATATTCATTTGAGCTGAAAAGTGACTGCGTTTACCTGAAATGATGTCTTGCTTGTAGGAAGACACAGAGCCTGGAATTTAACTCCATTTCTGAAGGAAAACACACAGCACAGTTCTCATCCATGAACACACTCTGCGTATAGGAAGAAACACGCTATTGCTTCCTAGAATCTCTAATAGAGCAGGAAACGTGAGTGTGCTCAGAACAAATTAAACGAGTTTCCTACACATACAGACCATATCTAGTCCAACTCTGCTTCTGAAACTGATACAAACCACAGTTCCTCTAATATCCAATGCTTTTCAGTTAGAGCAAGAAACGTGTGAGCTTCGTAAAAGATGTAGCATTGTTTGAGCTGAAACCTGAGTGAGTTTACCTGAAATGACGTCTTGCTTGTAGGAAGACACAGAGCCTGGAATTTAACTCCATTTCTGAAGGGAAACACACAGCAGAGTTGTCCTCCGTGAAACACACTCTGCTTTAGAGCAAGAAGCATGCTCTTGCTTTCTAGAGCCTCTAATAGAACCAGAAACATGAAAGTGGGCTCAGTCCAAAAGAACAGTGTTTCCTACACATACGGACCATTGCTAGTTCAACTCTACTTCTGAAACCGATACAAACCACAAGTCATCTAACATCCAATGCTTTTCAGTTAAGAGCGAGAAACGTGGGAGCATCATAAACGATTTATATTCATTTGAGCTGAAAAGTGACTACGTTTACCTGAAATGATATTTTGCTTGGAGGAAGACACAGAGCCTGGAATTTAACTCCATTTCTGAAGGGAAACACACAGCACAGTTCTCTTCCATGAAACACACTCTGCGTATAGGAAGAAACACGCTATTGCTTTCTAGAATATCTAATAGAGCAGGAAATGTGAGTGTACTCAGAACAAAATAAAGGAGTTTTCTACACATACAGACCATATCTAGTCCAACTCTGCTTCTGAAACTGATACAAGCCACATGTCCTCAGACATCCATGGCTTTACAGTTAAGAGCAAAAAACTTGTGAGCTATGTGAACGATGTAGCTTTGTTTGAGCTGAAAGGTGACTGAGTTTACGTGAAACGAAGTCTTGCTTGTAGGAAGATACAGAGCTTGTGATTTAACTCCATTTCTGAAGGAAAACACACAGCACAGTTCTCACGATGAAACACACTCTGCGTATAGGAAGAAGCATGCTCTTGCTTTCTACGAGTCTCTAATACAGCAGGAAACGTGACTGTGGTCAGAACGAAAAAACGGTGTTTCCTACACATACGGATCATATCAGGTCAACTCTTCTTCTGAAACTGATACAAACCACAGTTCCTGTAACAGGCAATGCTTTCCAGTTAAGAGGGAAACGTGTGAGCTTCGTGAACAATGTAGCTTCCTTTGAGCTGAAAAGTGTCTGAGTTTACCTGAAAAGATGTCTTGCTTGTAGGAAGACACAGAGCCTGGGATTTAACTCCATTTCTGAATGGAAACACACAGCACAGTTCTCATCCATGAAACACACTCTGCTTTAGAGCACAAAGCATGCTCTTGCTTTTTAGAGTCTCTAATAGAGCCAGAAACTTGAGGGTACCCTGAACAAAAGAACGGTGTTTCCTACACATACGGACCATTGCTAGTTCAACTCTGCTTCTGAAACTGATACAAACCACAGGTCCTCTAACATCCAATGCTTTACAGTTAAGAGCAAGAAACTTGTGAGCTACGTGAACGATGTAGCTTTCTTTGAGCTGAAAGGTGACTGAGTTTACGTGAAACGAAGTCTTGCTTGTAGGAAGACACAGAGCCTGTGATTTAACTCCATTTCTGAAGGGAAAAACAAAGCACAGTTCTCACGATGAAACACACTCTGTGTATAGGAAGAAGCACGCTCTTGCTTTCTAGAGTCTCTAATAGAGCAGGAAACGTGAGGGTGCTCAGAAAAAAAGAACGGTGGTTCCTACACATACTGACCATAGCTAGTTCAACTCTGTTTCTGAAACTGATACAAACCACAAGTCATGTGACATCCAATGCTTTTCAGTTAAGAGCGAGAAACATGTGAGCTTGGTAAACGATTTATATTCATTTCAGCTGAAAAGTGACTGAGTTTTCCTGAAATGATGTCTTGCTTGTAGGAAGACACAGAGCCTGGGATTTAACTCCATTTCTGAAGGGAAACACACAGCACAGTTGTCATCCTTGAAACACACTCTGCGTATAGGAAGAAGCACGCTATTGCTTTCTAGAGTCTCTAATACACCAGGAAACGTGAGTGTGCTCAGAACAAAGAACGGTGTTTCCTACACATACGGACCATAGCTAGTTCAACTCTGGTTCTGAAACTGATACAAAGCACAAGTCATCTAACATCCAATGCTTTTCAGTTAAGAGAGAGAAACTTGTGAGCTTCGTAAACGATTTATATTCATTTGACCTGAAAAGTGACTGCATTTACCTGAAATGATATCTTGCTTGTAGGAAGACACAGAGCCTGGAATTTAACTTCATTTCCGAAGGGAAACACACAGCACAGTTGTCATCCATGAAACACACTCTGCTTTAGAGCAAGAACCATGTTCTTGCTTTCTAGAGTCTCTAATAGAGCCAGATATTTGAGGGAACTCTGAAAAAAGAACGGTGTTTCCTACATATACGGACCATTGCTACTTCAACACTGCTTCTGAAACTGAAACAAACCACATGTCCTCTGACATCCAATGCTTTATAGTTTAGAGCAAAAAACTTGTGAGCTACGTGAATGATGTAGCTTTGTTTGAGCTGAAAGGTGACTGAGTTTACGTGAAACGAAGTCTTGCTTGTAGGAAAATACAGAGTCTGTGATTTAACTCCATTTATAAAGGGAAACACACAGGACAGTTCTCATGATGAAACACACTCTGCGTATAGGAAGAAGCACGCTCTTGTTTTCTAGAGTCTCTAATATAGCAGGAAACGTGTGCGTGCTCAGAACAAAATAATGGATTTTCCTACACATACAGACCATATCTAGTCCAACTCTGCTTCTGAAAGTGATACAAACCACAGTTCCTCTAATATCCAATGCTTTCAAATTAAGAGCGCGAAATGTGTGAGCTTCGTGAACGATGTAGCTTCCTTTGAGCTGAAAAGTGACTGAGTTTACCAGAAAAGATGTCTTGCTTGTAGGAGGACACAGAGCCTGGGATTTAACTCCATTTCTGAAGGGAAACACACAGCACAGTTCTCATCCATGAAACACACTCTGCTTTAGAGCAAGAAGCATGCTCTTGCTTTCTAGAGTCTCTAATAGAGCCAGAAAATTGAGGGTTCTCAGAACAATAGAACGGCGTTTCCTACACCTACGGACCATTGCTAGTTCAACTCTGCTTCTGTAGCTGCTACAAACCACAGTTCCTCTAATATCCAATGCTTTACACTTAAGAGAAAGAAACTTGTTAGCTACGTGAACGATGTAGCTTTGTTTGAGCTGAAAGGTGACTGAGTTTACGTGAAACGAAGTCTTGCTTGTAGGAAGATACAGAGCCAGTGATTTAACTCCATTTCTGAAGGGAAAAACAAAGCACAGTTCTCACGAAGAAACACAGTCTGCGTATAGGAAGAAGCCCGCTCTTGCTTTCTAGAGTCTCTAATAGAGCAAGAAACGTGAGGGTGCTCAGAAAAAAAGAACGGTGTTTCCTACACATACTGACCATAGCTAGTTCAACTCTGCTTCTGAAACTGATACAAACCACAAGTCATGTAACATCCAATGCTTTTCAGTTAAGAGCGAGAAACGTGTGAGCTTGGTAAAAGATTTATATTCATTTGAGCTGAAAAGTGACTACGTTTACATGAAATGATGTCTTGCTTGTAGGAAGACACAGAGCCTGGAATTTAACTCCATTTCTGAAGGGAAACACACAGCACAGTTCTCATCCATGAAACACACTCTGCTTTAGAGCAAGAAGCATGCTATTTATTTCTAAGAGTCTCTAATACAGCAGGAAACGTGACTGTGGTCAGAACAAAATAATGGTGTCTCCTACACATACTGAACATATCTAGGTCAACTCTTATTGTAAAAGTGATAGAAACCACAGTTCCTGTAACATGAAATGCTTTCCAGTTAAGAGAGAGAAACTTGTGAGCCTCGTGAACGATGTAGCTTCCTTTTTTCCTAAAAGGACTGAGTTTACCTGAAATGATGTCTTGCTTGTAGGAAGACACAGAGCCTGGAATATAACTCCATTTCTGAAGGGAAACACACAGCACAGTTCTCATCCATGAAACACATTCTGCTTTAGAACACGAAGCATGCTCTTGCTTTATAGAGTCTCTAATATAGCCAGAAACTTGAAAGTGTGCTCAGAACAAAAGAATAGGGTTTCCTACACATACAGACCATTGCTAGTTCAACTCTGCTTCTGAAACTGATACAAACCACAAGTCATCTAACATCCTATGCTTTTCAGTTAGGAGCAGGAAAGGTGTGAGCTTTGTGAACGATGTAGGTTCCTTTGAGCTGAAAAGTGACTGAGTTTACCTGAAAAGATGTCTTGCTTGTAGGAAGACACAGAGCCTGGGATTTAACACCATTTCTGAAGGGAAACACACAGCACAGTTCTCATCCATGAAACACACTCTGCTTTAGAGCACAGGCATGCTCTTGCTTTCTAGAGTCTCTAATAGAGCCAGAAACTTGAGGGTATTCTGAACAAAAGAACGGTGTTTCCTACATATAAGGACCATTGCTACTTCAACACTGCTTCTGAAACTGATACAAACCACATGTCCTCTGACATCCAATGCTTTATAGTTTAGAGCAAAACTTGTGAGCTACGTGAATGATGTAGCTTTGTTTGAGCTGAAAGGTGCCTGAGTTTATGTGAAACGAAGTCTTGCTTATAGCAAGATACAAAGCTTGTGATTTAACTCCATTTCTGAAGGGAAACACACAGCACATTGATCACAATGAAACACACTCTGCGTATAGGAAGAAGCACACTCTTGCTTTCTAGAGTCTCTAATAGAGCAGGAAACGTGAGTTTGCTCAGAACAAAAGAACGGTGTTTCCTACACATATGGACCATTGCTAGTTCAACTCTGCTTCTGAAACTGATACAAACCACAAGTCATCTAACATCCAATGCTTTTCATTTAGAGCAAGAAACGTGTGAGCTTCGTAAAAGATGTAGCTTTGTTTGAGCTGAAATGTGACTGAGTTTACCTGAAATGAAGTCTTGCTTGTAGGAAGACACAGGGCCAGGAATTTAACTCCATTTCTGAAGGGAAACACACAGCACAGTTGTCCTCCGTGAAACACACTCTGCTTTAGAGCAAGAAGCATGCTTTTTATTTCTAAGAGTCTCTAATACCGCAGGAAACGTGACTGTGGTCAGAACAAAATAACGGTGTTTCCTACACACACGGACCATACTTAGGTCAACTCTGCTTCTGAAACTGATACAAACCACAAGTCATCTAACATCCATTGCTTTTCATTTAAGAGCGAGAAATATGTGAGCTTCGTAAACGATTTATATTCATTTGAGCTGAAAAGTGACTGCGTTTACCTGAAATGATTTCTTGATTTTAGGAACACACAGAGCCTGGAATTTAACTCCATTTCTGAAGGGAAACACACAGCACAGTTCTCACGATGAAACACACTCTGCGTATAGGAAGAAGCATGCTCTTGCTTTCAAGAGTCTCTAATATAGCAGGAAACGTGAGTGTGCTCAGAGCAAAATAACGGTGTTTCCTGCACACACGGACCATATTTAGGTCAACTCTGCTTCTGAAACTGATACACACCACAAGTCATCTAACATCCATAGCTTTTCAGTTAAGAGCGAGAAACATGAGAGCTTCGTAAACAATTTATATTCATTTGAGCTGAAAAGTGACTGCGTGTACCTGAAATGATTTCTTGCTTTAAGGAACACACAGAGCCTGGAATTTAACTCCATTTCTGAAGGGAAATACACAGCACAGTTCTCATCCATGAAACACACTCTGCTTTAGAGCAAGAAGCATGCTCTTGCTTTCTACGAGTCTCTAATACAGCAGGAAACGTGACTGTGGTCAGAAGAAAAAAATGGTTTTTCCTACACAAACGGATCATATCAGGTCAACTATTCTTCTGAAACTGATACAAACCACAGTTCCTGTAACATGCAATGCTTTCCAGTAAAGAGGAAAACGTGTGAGCTTCGTGAACGATGTAGCTTCCATTGAGCTGAAAAGTGTCTGAGTTTCCCTGAAAAGATGTCTTGCTTGTAGGAAGACACAGAGACAGGGATTTAACTCCATTTCTGAAGGGAAACACACAGCACAGTTCTCATCCATGAAACACACTCTGCTTTAGAGCACAAAGCATGCTCTTGCTTTTAAGAGTCTCTAATAGATCCAGAAACTTGAGCGTACCCTGAACAAAAGAACGGTGTTTCCTACACATACGGATGATTGCTAATTCAACTCTGCTTCTGAAACTGATACAAACTACAGGTCCTCTAACATCCAATGCTTTACAGTTAAGAGCAAGAAACTTGTGAGCTACGTGAATGATGTAGCTTTGTTTGAGCTGAAAGGTGACTGAGTTTTCCTGAAATGATGTCTTGCTTGTAGGAAGACACAGAGCCTAGGATTTAACTCCATTTCTGAAGGGAAACACACAGCACAGTTCTCATCCTTGAAACACACTCTGCGTATAGGAAGAAGCACACTATTGCTTTCTAGAGACTCTAATACACCAGGAAACGTGAGTGTGCTCAGAACAAAGAACGGGGTTTCCTACACATACGGACCATAGCTAGTTCAACTCTGCTTCTGAAACTGATACAAAGCACAAGTCATCTAACATCCAATGCTTTTCAGTTAAGAGTGAGAAACGTGTGAGCTTCGTAAACGATTTATATTCATTTGAGCAGAAAAGTGACTGCATTTACCTGAAATGATATCTTGCTTGTAGGAAGACACAGAGCCTGGAATTTAACTCCATTTCCGAAGGGAAACACACAGCACAGTTCTCATCCATGAAACACACTCTGCTTTAGAGCAAGAACCACGTTCTTGCTTTCTAGAGTCTCTAATAGAGCCTGAAACTTGAGGGTACTCTGAACAAAAGAACGGTGTTTCCTACACCTACAGATCATTGCTACTTCAACTCTGCTTCTGTAGCTGATACAAACCACAGGTCCTCTAATATCCAATGCTATACAGTTAAGAGCAAGAAACTTGTGAGCTACGTGAATGATATAGCTTTGTTTGAGCTGAAAGGTGACTGAGTTTTCCTGAAATGATGTCTTGCTTGTAGGAAGACACAGAGCCTGGTATTTAACTCCATTTCTGAAGGGAAAAACAAAGCACAGTTCTCACGATGAAACACACTCTGCGTATAGGAAGAAGCACGCTCTTGCTTTCTAGAGTCTCTAATAGAGCAGGAAACATGAGGGTGCTCAGAAAAAAAGAACGGTGGTTCCTACACATACTGACCATAGCTAGTTCAACTCTGTTTCTGAAACTGATACAAACAACAATTCATGTGACATCCAATGCTTTTCAGTTAAGAGCGAGAAACGTGTGAGCTTGGTAAATGATTTATATTCATTTGAGCTGAAAAGTGACTGCATTTACCTGAAATGATATCTTGCTTGTAGGAAGACACAGAGCCTGGAATTTAACTCCATTTCCGAAGGGAAACACACAGCACAGTTCTCATCCATGAAACACACTCTGCTTTAGAGCAAGAACCACGTTCTTGCTTTCTAGAGTCTCTAATAGAGCCAGAAACTTGAGGGTACTCTGAACAAAAGAACGGTGTTTCCTACACATACGGACCATTGCTAGTTCAACTCTGCTTCTGAAACTGATACAAACCACAGGTCCTCTAACATCCAATGCTTTACAATTAAGTGCAAGAAACGTGTGAGCTACGTGATGGATGTAGCTTTGTTTGAGCTGAAAGGTGACTGAGTTTACGTGAAACGAAGTCTTGCTTGTAGGAAGATACAGAGCTTGTGATTTAACTCCATTTCTGAAGGGAAACACACAGCACAGTTCTCACGATGAAACGCACTCTGCATATAGGAAGAAGCATGCTCTTGCTTTCAAGAGTCTCCAATATAGCAGGAAACGTGAGTGTGCTCAGAACAAAATAACGGTGTTTCCTACACACACGGACCATATTTAGGTCAACTCTGCTTCTGAAACTGATACAAACCACAAGTCATCTAACATCCATTGCTTTTCAGTTAAGAGCGAGAAACATGTGAGCTTGGTAAACAATTTATATTCATTTGAGCTGAAAAGTGACTGCGTTTACCTGAAATGATTTCTTGCTTTTAGGAACACACAGAGCCTGGAATTTAACTCCATTTCTGAAGGGAAATACACAGCATAGTTCTCATCCATGAAACACACTCTGCTTTAGAGCAAGAAGCATGCTCTTGCTTTCTACGTGTCTCTAATACAGCAGGAAACGTGACTGTGGTCAGAAGAAAAAAACTGTGTTTCCTACACATACGGATCATATCAGGTCAACTCTTCTTCTAAAACTGATACAAACCACAGTTCCTGTAACATGCAATGCTTTCCAGTAAAGAGGGAAACGTGTGAGCTTCGTGAACGATGTAGCTTCCTTTGAGCTGAAAAGTGTCTGAGTTTACCTGAAAAGATGTCTTGCTTGTAGGAAGACACAGAGACTGGGATTTAACTCCATTTCTGAAGGGAAACAAATAGCACAGTTCTCATGCATGAAACACACTCTGCCTTAGAGCACAAAGCATGCTCTTGCTTTTTAGAGTCTCTAATAGAGCCAGAAACTTGAGGGTACCCTGAACAAAAGAACGGTGTTTCCTACACATACGGACCATTGCTAGTTCAACTCTGCTTCTGAAACTGATACAAACCACAAGTCCTCTAACATCCAATGCTTTACAGTTAAGAGCAAGAAACTTGTGAGCTACGTGAACAATGGAGCTTTGTTTGAGCTGAATGGTGACTCAGTTTTCGTGAAACAAAGTCTTGCTTGTAGGAAGATACAGAGTCTGTGATTTAACTCCATTTCTGAAGGGAAACACACAGCACAGTTCTCACGATGAAACACACTCTGCGTATAGGAAGAAGCACACTCTTGCTTTCTAGAGTCTCTAATAGAGCAGGAAACGTGAGTGTGCTCAGAACAAAATAACGGAGTTTCCTACACATACAGACCATATCTAGTCCAACTATGCTTGTGAAACTGATACAAACCACAGTTCCTCTAATATCCAATGCTTTTCAGTTAGAGCAAGAAACGTGTGAGCTTCCTAAAAGATTTAGCTTTGTTTGAGCTGAAAGGTGACTGAGTTTACATGAAACGAAGTCTTGCTTGTAGGAAGATACAGAGCCTGTGATTTAACTCCATTTCTGAAGGGAAAAACAAAGCACAGTTCTCACGATGAAGCACACTCTGCGTATAGGAAGAAGCACGCTCTTGCTTTCTAGTGTCTCTAATAGAGCAGGAAACGTGTGGGTGCTCAGATAAAAAGAATGGTGGTTCCTACACATACTGACCATAGCTAGTTCAACTCTGTTCCTGAAACTGATACAAACCACAAGTCATGTGACATCCAATGCTTTTCAGTTAAGAGCGAGAAACGTGTGAGCTTGGTAAACGATTTATATTCATTTCAGCTGAAAAGTGACTGAGTTTTCCTGAAATGATGTCTTGCTTGTAGGAAGACACAGAGCCTAGGATTTAACTCCATTTCTGAAGGGAAACACACAGCACAGTTCTCATCCTTGAAACACACTCTGCGTATAGGAAGAAGCACACTATTGCTTTCTAGAGTCTCTAATACACCAGGAAACGTGAGTGTGCTCAGAACAAAGAACGGGGTTTCTTACACATACGGACCATAGCTAGTTCAACTCTGCTTCTGAAAGTGATACAAAGCACAAGTCATCTAACATCCAATGCTTTTCAGTTAAGAGTGAGAAACGTGTGAGCTTCGTAAACGATTTATATTCATTTGAGCAGAAAAGTGACTGCATTTACCTGAAATGATATCTTGCTTGTAGGAAGACACAGAGCCTGGAATTTAACTCCATTTCCGAAGGGAAACACACAGCACAGTTCTCATCCATGAAACACACTCTGCTTTAGAGCAAGAACCACGTTCTTGCTTTCTAGAGTCTCTAATAGAGCCTGAAACTTGAGGGTACTCTGAACAAAAGAATGGTGTTTCCTACACATACGGACCATTGCTAGTTCAACTCTGCTTCTGAAACTGATACAAACCACAGGTCCTCTAACATCCAATGCTTTACAATTAAGTGCAAGAAACGTGTGAGCTACGTGAAGGATGTAGCTTTGTTTGAGCAAAGGTGACTGAGTTTACGTGAAAGGAAGTCTTGCTTGTAGGAAACTACAGAGTCTGTGATTTAACTCCATTTCTGAAGGGAAACACACAGCACAGTTCTCACAATGAAATACACTCTGCATATAGGTAGAAGCACGCTCTTGTTTTCTAGAGTCTCTGATAGACCAGGAAACGTGTGTGTGCTCAGAACAAAATAACGGATTTTCCTACACATACAGACCATATCTAGTCCAATTCTGCTTCTGAAAGTGATACAAACCACAGTTCCTCTAATATCCAATGCTTTCAAGTTAAGAGCACGAAATGTGTGAGCTTTGTGAACGATGTAGCTTCCTTTGAGGTGAAAAGTGACTGAGTTTAGCAGAGAAGATGTCTTGCTTGTAGGAGGACACAAAGCCTGGGATTTAACTCCATTTCTGAAGGGAAACACACAGCACAGTTCTCATCCATGAAACACACTCAGCTTTAGAGCAAGAAGCATGCTCTTGCTTTCTAGAGTCTCTAATAGAGCCAGAAAATTGAGGGTACTCAGAACAAAAGAACGGCGTTTCCTACACCTACAGATCATTGCTACTTCAACTCTGCTTCTGTAGCTGATACAAACCACAGGTCCTCTAATATCCAATGCTATACAGTTAAGAGCAAGAAACTTGTGAGCTACGTGAATGATGTAGCTTTGTTTGAGCTGAAAGGTGACTGAGTTTTCCTGAAATGATGTCTTGCTTGTAGGAAGACACAGAGCCTGGTATTTAACTCCATTTCTGAAGGGAAAAACAAAGCACAGTTCTCACGATGAAACACACTCTGCGTATAGGAAGAAGCACGCTCTTGCTTTCTAGAGTCTCTAATAGAGCAGGAAACATGAGGGTGCTCAGAAAAAAAGAACGGTGGTTCCTACACATACTGACCATAGCTAGTTCAACTCTGTTTCTGAAACTGATACAAACAACAATTCATGTGACATCCAATGCTTTTCAGTTAAGAGCGAGAAACGTGTGAGCTTGGTAAACGATTTATATTCATTTGAGCTGAAAAGTGACTGCATTTACCTGAAATGATATCTTGCTTGTAGGAAGACACAGAGCCTGGAATTTAACTCCATTTCCGAAGGGAAACACACAGCACAGTTCTCATCCATGAAACACACTCTGCTTTAGAGCAAGAACCACGTTCTTGCTTTCTAGATTCTCTAATAGAGCCAGAAACTTGAGGGTACTCTGAACAAAAGAACGGTGTTTCCTACACATACGGACCATTGCTAGTTCAACTCTGCTTCTGAAACTGATACAAACCACAGGTCCTCTAACATCCAATGCTTTACAATTAAGTGCAAGAAACGTGTGAGCTACGTGATGGATGTAGCTTTGTTTGAGCTGAAAGGTGACTGAGTTTACGTGAAACGAAGTCTTGCTTGTAGGAAGATACAGAGCTTGTGATTTAACTCCATTTCTGAAGGGAAACACACAGCACAGTTCTCACGATGAAACACACTCTGCGTATAGGAAGAAGCATGCTCTTGCTTTCAAGAGTCTCCAATATAGCAGGAAACGTGAGTGTGCTCAGAACAAAATAACGGTGTTTCCTACACACACGGACCATATTTAGGTCAACTCTGCTTCTGAAACTGATACAAACCACAAGTCATCTAACATCCATTGCTTTTCAGTTAAGAGCGAGAAACATGTGAGCTTGGTAAACAATTTATATTCATTTGAGCTGAAAAGTGACTGCGTTTACCTGAAATGATTTCTTGCTTTTAGGAACACACAGAGCCTGGAATTTAACTCCATTTCTGAAGGGAAATACACAGCATAGTTCTCATCCATGAAACACACTCTGCTTTAGAGCAAGAAGCATGCTCTTGCTTTCTACGTGTCTCTAATACAGCAGGAAACGTGACTGTGGTCAGAAGAAAAAAACTGTGTTTCCTACACATACGGATCATATCAGGTCAACTCTTCTTCTAAAACTGATACAAACCACAGATCCTGTAACATGCAATGCTTTCCAGTAAAGAGGGAAACGTGTGAGCTTCGTGAACGATGTAGCTTCCTTTGAGATGAAAAGTGTCTGAGTTTACCTGAAAAGATGTCTTGCTTGTAGGAAGACACAGAGACTGGGATTTAACTCCATTTCTGAAGGGAAACAAACAGCACAGTTCTCATCCATGAAACACACTCTGCCTTAGAGCACAAAGCATGCTCTTGCTTTTTAGAGTCTCTAATAGAGCCAGAAACTTGAGGGTACCCTGAACAAAAGAACGGTGTTTCCTACACATACGGACCATTGCTAGTTCAACTCTGCTTCTGAAACTGATACAAACCACAAGTCCTCTAACATCCAATGCTTTACAGTTAAGAGCAAGAAACTTGTGAGCTACATGAACAATGTAGCTTTGTTTGAGCTGAAAGGTGACTGACTTTACGTGAAACCAAGTCTTGCTTGTAGGAAGATACAGAGCCTGTGATTTAACTCCATTTCTGAAGGGAAAAACAAAGCACAGTTCTAACGATGAAACACATTCTGCATATAGGAAGATGCACGCTCTTGCTTTCTAGAGTCTCTAATAGAGCAGGAAACGTGAGGGTGCACAGAAAAAAAGAACGGTGGTTCCTACACATACTGACCATAGCTAGTTCAACTCTGTTTCTGAAACTGATACAAACCACAAGTCATGTGACACCCCTTGCTTTTCAGTTAAGAGCGAGAAACGTGTGAGCTTGGTAAACGATTTATATTCATTTCAGCTGAAAAGTGACTGAGTTTTCCTGAAATGATGTCTTGCTTGTAGGAAGACACAGAGTCTAGGATTTAACTCCATTTCTGAAGGGAAACACACAGCACAGTTCTCATCCTTGAAACACACTCTGCGTATAGGAAGAAGCACGCTATTGCTTTCTAGAGTCTCTAATACACCAGGAAACGTGAGTGTGCTCAGAACAAAGAACGGGGTTTCCTACACATACGGACCATAGCTAGATCAACTCTGCTTCTGAAACTGATACAAAGCACAAGTCATCTAACATCCAATCCTTTTCAGTTAAGAGAGAGAAACGTGTGAGCTTCGTAAACGATTTATATTCATTTGAGCAGAAAAGTGACTGAATTTACCTGAAATGAAATCTTGCTTGTAGGAAGACACAGAGCCTGGAATTTAACTCCATTTCCGAAGGGAAACACACAGCACAGTTCTCATCCATGAAACACACTCTGCTTTAGAGCAAGAACCACGTTCTTGCTTTCTAGAGTCTCTAATAGAGCCAGAAACTTGAGGGTACTCTGAACAAAACAACTTTGTTTCCTACACATACGGACCATTGCTAGTTCAACTCTGCTTCTGAAACTGATACAAACCCCAGGTCCTCTAACATCCAATGCTTTACAATTAAGTGCAAGAAACGTGTGAGCTACGTGAAGGATGTAGCTTTGTTTGAGCAAAGAGAACTGAGTTTACGTGAAAGGAAGTCTTGCTTGTAGGAAAATAAAGAGTCTGTGATTAAACTCCATTACTGAAGGGAAACACACAGGACAGTTCTCACGATGAAACACACTCTGCGTATAGGTGGAAGCATGCTCTTGTTTTCTAGAGTCTCTAATAAACCAGGAAACTTGTGTGTGCTCAGAACCAAATAACGGATTTTCCTACACATACAGACCATATCTAGTCCAATTCTCCTTCTGAAAGTGATACAAACCACAGTTCTTCTAATATCCAATGCTTTCAAGTTAAGAGCGCGAATTGTGTGAGCTTCGTGAACGATGTAGCTTCCTTTGAGCTGAAAAGTGACTGAGTTTAGCAGAAAAGATGTCTTGCTTGTAGGAGGACACAGAGCCTGGGATTTAACTCCATTTCTGAAGGGAAACACACAGCACAGTTCTCATCCATGAAACACACTCTGCTTTAGAGCAAGAAGCATGCCCTTGCTTTCTAAAGTCTCTAATAGAGCCAGAAAATTGAGGGTACTCAGAACAAAAGAACGGCGTTTGCTACACCAACAGATCATTGCTAGTTCAACTCTGCTTCTGTAGCTGATACAAACCACAGGTCCTCTAATATCCAATGCAAGGGTTAAGAGCAAGAAAGTTGTTAGCTACGTGAACGATGTAGCTTTGTTTGAGCTGAAATGTGACTGAGTTTATGTGAAACGAAGTCTTGCTTGTAGGAAGATACAGAGCCAGTGATTTAACTCCAATTCTGAAGGGAAAAACAAAGCACAGTTCTCACGATGAAACACAGTCTGCATATGGAAAGAAGCACGCTCTTGCTTTCTAGAGTCTCTAATAGAGCAAGAAACGTGATGGTGCTCAGAGAAAAAAAACGGTGTTTCCTACACATACTGACCATAGCTAGTTCAACTCTGCTTCTGAAACTGATACAAACCACAAGTCATGTAACATCCAATGCTTTTCAGTTAAGAGCGAGAATCCTGTTAGCTTGGTAAACGATTTATGTTCATTTGAGCTGAAAAGTGACTACGTTTACATGAAATGGTGTCTTGCTTGTAGGAAGACACAGAGCCTGGAATTTAACTCCATTTCTGAAGGGAAACACACAGCACAGTTCTCATCCATGAAACACACTCTGCTTTAGAGCAAGAAGCATGCTCTTTATTTCTAAGAGTCTCTAATACACCAGGAAACGTGACTCTGGTCAGAACAAAATAACGGTGTTTCCTACACACACGGACCATATTTAGGTCAACTCTGCTTCTGAAACTGATACAAACCACAAGTCATCTAACATCCATTGCTTTTCAGTTAAGAGCGAGAAACGTGTGAGCTTCGTAAACGATTTATATTCATTTGAGCTGAAAAGTAACTGCGTTTACCTGAAATGATTTCTTGATTTTAGGAACACACAGAGCCTGGAATTTAACTCCATTTCTGAAGGGAAATACACAGCACAGTTCTCATCCATGAAACACACGCTGCTTTAGAGCAAGAAGCATGCTCTTGCTTTCTACGAGTCTCTAATACAGCAGGAAACTTGACTGTGGTCTGAACAAAATAACGGTATTTCCTACACATACGGACCATATCAGGTCAACCCTTCTTCTGAAACTGATACAAACCACAGTTCCTGTAACATACAATGCTTTCCAATAAAGAGGGAGAAACGTGTGAGCTTCGTGAACGATGTAGCTTCCTTTGAGCTGAAAAGTGTCTGAGTTTACATGAAAAGATGTCTTGCTTGTAGGAAGACACAGAGACTGGGATTTAACTCCATTTCTGAAGGGAAACACACAGCACAGTTCTCATCCATGAAACACACTCTGCCTTAGAGCACGAAGCATGCTCTTGCTTTCTAGAGTCTCTAATAGAGCCAGAAACTTGAGGGTACTCTACAAAAGAACGGTGTTTCCTACACATACGGACCATTGCTAGTTCAACTCTGCTTCTGAAACTGATACAAACCACAGGTCCTCTAACATCCAATGCTTTACAGTTAAGAGCAAGAAACTTGTGAGCTACGTGAACAATGTAGCTTTGTTTGAGCTGAATGGTGACTCAGTTTTCGTGAAACAAAGTCTTGCTTGTAGGAAGATACAGAGTCTGTGATTTAACTCCATTTCTGAAGGGAAACACACAGCACAGTTCTCACGATGAAACACACTCTGCGTATAGGAAGAAGCACACTCTTGCTTTCTAGAGTCTCTAATAGAGCAGGAAACGTGAGTGTGCTCAGAACAAAATAACGCAGTTTCCTACACATACAGACCATATCTAGTCCAACTATGCTTGTGAAACTGATACAAACCACAGTTCCTCTAATATCCAATGCTTTTCAGTTAGAGCAAGAAACGTGTGAGCTTCCTAAAAGATTTAGCTTTGTTTGAGCTGAAAGGTGACTGAGTTTACATGAAACGAAGTCTCTTGTAGGAAGATACAGAGCCTGTGATTTAACTCCATTTCTGAAGGGAAACACACAGCACAGTTCTCACGATGAAACACACTCTGCGAATAGGAAGAAGCACACTCTTGCTTTCTAGAGTCTCTAATAGAGCAGGAAACGTGAGTGCGCTCAGAACAAAATAACGGAGTTTCCTACACATACAGACCATATCTAGTCCAACTATGCTTGTGAAACTGATACAAACCACAGTTCCTCTAATATCCAATGCTTTTCAGTTAGAGCAAGAAACGTGTGAGCTTCCTAAAAGATTTAGCTTTGTTTGAGCTGAAAGGTGACTGAGTTTACATGAAACGAAGTCTCTTGTAGGAAGATACAGAGCCTGTGATTTAACTCCATTTCTGAAGGGAAAAACAAAGCACAGTTCTCACGATGAAGCACACTCTGCGTATAGGAAGAAGCACGCTCTTGCTTTCTAGTGTCTCTAATAGAGCAGGAAACGTGAGGGTGCTCAGATAAAAAGAATGGTGGTTCCTACACATACTGACCATAGCTAGTTCAACTCTGTTCCTGAAACTGATACAAACCACAAGTCATGTGACATCCAATGCTTTTCAGTTAAGAGCGAGAAACGTGTGAGCTTGGTAAACGATTTATATTCATTTCAGCTGAAAAGTGACTGAGTTTTCCTGAAATGATGTCTTGCTTGTAGGAAGACACAGAGCCTAGGATTTAACTCCATTTCTGAAGGGAAACACACAGCACAGTTCTCATCCTTGAAACACACTCTGCGTATAGGAAGAAGCACACTATTGCTTTCTAGAGACTCTAATACACCAGGAAACGTGAGTGTGCTCAGAACAAAGAACGGGGTTTCCTACACATACGGACCATAGCTAGTTCAACTCTGCTTCTGAAACTGATACAAAGCACAAGTCATCTAACATCCAATGCTTTTCAGTTAAGAGTGAGAAACGTGTGAGCTTCGTAAACGATTTATATTCATTTGAGCAGAAAAGTGACTGCATTTACCTGAAATGATATCTTGCTTGTAGGAAGACACAGAGCCTGGAATTTAACTCCATTTCCGAAGGGAAACACACAGCACAGTTCTCATCCATGAAACACACTCTGCTTTAGAGCAAGAACCACGTTCTTGCTTTCTAGAGTCTCTAATAGAGCCTGAAACTTGAGGGTACTCTGAACAAAAGAACGGTGTTTCCTACACATATGGACCATTGCTAGTTCAACTCTGCTTCTGAAACTGATACAAACCACAGGTCCTCTAAAATCCAATGCTTTACAATTAAGTGCAAGAAACGTGTGAGCTACGTGAAGGATGTAGCTTTGTTTGAGCAAAGGTGACTGAGTTTACGTGAAAGGAAGTCTTGCTTGTAGGAAACTACAGAGTCTGTGATTTAACTCCATTTCTGAAGGGAAACACACAGCAGAGTTCTCACAATGAAACACACTCTGCATATAGGTAGAAGCACGCTCTTGTTTTCTAGAGTCTCTGATAGACCAGGAAACGTGTGTGTGCTCAGAACAAAATAACGGATTTTCCTACACATACAGACCATATCTAGTCAATTCTGCTTCTGAAAGTGATACAAACCACAGTTCCTCTAATATCCAATGCTTTCAAGTTAAGAGCACGAAATGTGTGAGCTTTGTGAACGATGTAGCTTCCTTTGAGGTGAAAAGTGACTGAGTTTAGCAGAGAAGATGTCTTGCTTGTAGGAGGACACAAAGCCTGGGATTTAACTCCATTTCTGAAGGGAAACACACAGCACAGTTCTCATCCATGAAACACACTCAGCTTTAGAGCAAGAAGCATGCTCTTGCTTTCTAGAGTCTCTAATAGAGCCAGAAAATTGAGGGTACTCAGAACAAAAGAACGGCGTTTCCTACACCTACAGATCATTGCTACTTCAACTCTGCTTCTGTAGCTGATACAAACCACAGGTCCTCTAATATCCAATGCTATACAGTTAAGAGCAAGAAACTTGTGAGCTACGTGAATGATATAGCTTTGTTTGAGCTGAAAGGTGACTGAGTTTTCCTGAAATGATGTCTTGCTTGTAGGAAGACACAGAGCCTGGTATTTAACTCCATTTCTGAAGGGAAAAACAAAGCACAGTTCTCACGATGAAACACACTCTGCGTATAGGAAGAAGCACGCTCTTGCTTTCTAGAGTCTCTAATAGAGCAGGAAACATGAGGGTGCTCAGAAAAAAAGAACGGTGGTTCCTACACATACTGACCATAGCTAGTTCAACTCTGTTTCTGAAACTGATACAAACAACAATTCATGTGACATCCAATGCTTTTCAGTTAAGAGCGAGAAACGTGTGAGCTTGGTAAACGATTTATATTCATTTGAGCTGAAAAGTGACTGCATTTACCTGAAATGATATCTTGCTTGTAGGAAGACACAGAGCCTGGAATTTAACTCCATTTCCGAAGGGAAACACACAGCACAGTTCTCATCCATGAAACACACTCTGCTTTAGAGCAAGAACCACGTTCTTGCTTTCTAGAGTCTCTAATAGAGCCAGAAACTTGAGGGTACTCTGAACAAAAGAACGGTGTTTCCTACACATACGGACCATTGCTAGTTCAACTCTGCTTCTGAAACTGATACAAACCACAGGTCCTCTAACATCCAATGCTTTACAATTAAGTGCAAGAAACGTGTGAGCTACGTGATGGATGTAGCTTTGTTTGAGCTGAAAGGTGACTGAGTTTACGTGAAACGAAGTCTTGCTTGTAGGAAGATACAGAGCTTGTGATTTAACTCCATTTCTGAAGGGAAACACACAGCACAGTTCTCACGATGAAACACACTCTGCGTATAGGAAGAAGCACACTCTTGCTTTCTAGATTCTCTAATAGAGCAGGAAACGTGAGTGTGCTCAGAACAAAATAACGGAGTTTCCTACACATACAGACCATATCTAGTCCAACTCTGCTTGTGAAACTGATACAAACCACAGTTCCTCTAATATCCAATGCTTTTCAGTTAGAGCAAGAAACGTGTGAGCTTCCTAAAAGATTTATCTTTGATTGAGCTGAAAGGTGATGGAGTTTACGTGAAACGAAGTCTTGCTTGTAGGAAGACACAGAGCCTGTGATTTAACTCCATTTCTGAAGGGAAAAACAAAGCACAGTTCTCACGATGAAACACACTCTGTGTATAGGAAGAAGCACGCTCTTGCTTTCTAGAGTCTCTAATAGAGCAAGAAACGTGAGGGTGCTCAGAAAAAAAGAATGGTGGTTCCTACACATACTGACCATAGCTAGTTCAACTCTGTTTCTGAAACTGATACAAACCACAAGTCATGTGACATCCAATGCTTTTCAGTTAAGAGCGAGAAACGTGTGAGCTTGGTAAACGATTTATATTCATTTCAGCTGAAAAGTGACTGAGTTTTCCTGAAATGATGTCTTGCTTGTAGGAAGACACAGAGCCTGGGATTTAACTCCATTTCTGAAGGGAAACACACAGCACAGTTCTCATCCTTGAAACACACTCTGCATATAGGAAGAAGCACGCTATTGCTTTCTAGAGTCTCTAATACACCAGGAAACGTGAGTGTGCTCTGAACAAAGAACGGTGTTTCCTACACATATGGCCCATAGCTAGTTCAACTCTGCTTCTGAAACTGATACAAAGCACAAGTCATCTAACATCCAATGCTTTTCAGTTAAGAGAGAGAAACGTGTGAGCTTCGTAAACGATTTATATTCATTTGAGCTGAAAAGTGACTGCATTTAGCCTAAATGATGTCTTGCTTGTAGGAAGACACAGAGCCTGGAATTTAACTCCATTTCTGAAGGGAAACACACAGCACAGTTCTCATCCATGAAACACACTCTGTTTTAGAGCAAGAAGCACACTCTTGCTTTCTAAGAGTCTCTAATACAGCAGGAAACGTGACTGTGGTCAGAACAAAATAACGGTGTTCCCGACACATACGGACCATATCTATGTCAGCTCGTCTTCTGAAACTGATACAAACCACAGTTCCTCTAACATCCAATGCTTTTCAATTAAGAGCGAGAATCGTGTGAGCTTGGTAAACGATTTATATTCATTTGACCTGAAAAGTGACTGAGTTTACCTGAAAAGATGTCTTGCTTATAGGAAGACACAGAGCCTGGGATTTAACTCCATTTCTGAATGGAAACACACAGCACAGTTCTCATCCATGAAACACACTCTGCTTTAGAGCACGAAGCATGCTCTTGCTTTCTAGAGTCTCTAATACAGCCAGAAAATTGACGGTACTCAAAACAAAACAACGGTGTTTCCTACACATACAGACCATTGCTAGTTCAACTCTGCTTCTGAAACTGATACAAACCACAAGTCATCTAACATCCAATGCTTTTCAATTAAGAGCAAGAAACGTGTGAGCTTTATAAACGATATATATTCATTTGAGCTGAAAAGTGACTGAGTTTACCTGAAATGATGTCTTGCTTGTAGGAAGACACAGAGCCTGGTTTTTAACTCCATTTCTGAAGGGAAACACAAAGCACAGTTCTCATACATGAAACACACTCTGCTTTAGAGCAAGAAGCACGCTCTTGCTTTCTAAGTGTCTCTAATACAGCAGGAAACTTGACTGTGGTCAGAACAAAATAAAGGTGTTTCCTACACATACGGACCATATCTAGGTCAACTCTACTTCTGAAACTGATACAAAGCAAAGTTCCATTAACATGCAATGCTTTCAATTTAAGAGCGAGAAATGTGTGAGCTTCATGAACGATGTAGCTTCCTTTGCGTTGAAAATTGACTGAGTTTACCTGAAAAGATATCTTGCTTGTAGGAAGACACAGAGCCTGGGATTTAACTCCATTTCTGAAGGGAAACACACAGCACAGTTCTCATCCATGAAACACACTCTGCTTTAGAGCAAGAAGCATGCTCTTGCTTTCTAGAGTCTCTAATAGAGCCAGAAAATTGAGGGTACTCAGAACAAAAGAACGGCGTTTCCTGCACCTACAGATCATTGCTACTTCAACTCTGCTTCTGTAGCTGATACAAACCACAGGTCCTCTAATATCCAATGCTATACAGTTAAGAGCAAGAAACTTGTGAGCTACGTGAACGATGTAGCTTTGTTTGAGCTGAAAGCTGACTGAGTTTACGTGAAACGAAGTCTTGCTTGTAGGAAGATACAGAGCCTGTGATTTAACTCCATTTCTGAAGGGAAAAACAAAGCACAGTTCTTACGATGAAACACACTCTGCGTATAGGAAGAAGCACGCTCTTGCTTTCTAGAGTCTCTAATAGAGCAGGAAACGTGAGAGTGCTCAGAAAAAAAGAACGGTGGTTCCTACACATACTGACCATAGCTAGTTCACCTCTGTTTCTGAAACTGATACAAACCACAAGTCATGTGACATCCAATGCTTTTCAGTTAAGAGCGAGAAACGTGTGAGCTTGGTAAACTATATATATTCATTTCAGCTGAAAAGTGACTGAGTTTTCCTGAAATGATGTCTTGCTTGTAGGAAGACACAGAGCCTGGGATTTAACTCCATTTCTGAAGGGAAACACACAGCACAGTTCTCATCCTTAAAACACACTCTGCGTATAGGAAGAAGCACGCTATTGCTTTCTAGAGACTCTAATACACCAGGAAACGTGAGTGTGCTCAGAACAAAGAACGGTGTTTCCTACACATACAGAGCATTGCTAATTCAACTCTGCTTCTGAAACTGATACAAACCACAGGTCCTCTAACATCCAATGCTTTACTGTTAAGAGCTAGAAACGTGTGACCTATGTGAACGATATAGCTTTGTTTGAGTGCAAGGTGACTGAGTTTACGTGAAATGAAGTCTTGCTTGTAGGAAGATACAGAGCCTGTGATTTAACTCCATTTCTGAAGGGAAACACACAGCACAGTTATCCTCCATGAAACACACTCTGCTTTAGAGCAAGAAGCACGCTCTTGCTTTCTAAGAGTCTCTAATAGAGCAAGAAACGTGAGTGTCCTCAGAACAAAGGAACGGTGTTTCCTACACATACGGACCATAGCTAGTTGAACTCAGTTTCTCAAACTGCTGCAAAACACAAGTCATCTAACATCCAATGCTTTTCATTTAAGAGCGAGAAACATGTGAGCTTCGTGAACGATGTAGCTTCCATTGAGCTAAATAGTGACTGAGTTTACCTGAAAAGATATCTTGCTTGTAGGAAGACACAAAGCCTGGGTTTTAGCTCCATTTCTGAAGGGAAACACACAGCACAGTTCTCATCCATGAAACCCACTCTGCTTTAGAGCACTAGCATGCTCTTGCTTTCTAGAGTCTCTAATAGAGCCAGAAACATGAAAGTGTGCTCAGAACAAAAGACCGGTGTTTCCTACACATAAGGACCATTGCAAGCTCAACTCTGCATCTGAAACTGATACAAACCACAAGCCATCTATCATCCAATGCTTTTCAGTTAAGAGCGAGAAACGTGTGAGCTTCGTGAACGATGTAGCTTCCTTTGAGCTGAAAAGTGACTGAGTTTACCTGAAGACATGTCTTGCTTGTAGGAAGACACAGAGCCTGGGATTTAACTCCATTTTTGAAGGGAAACACACAGCACAGTTCTCATCCATGAAACACACTCTGCTTTATAGCAAGAAGAATGCTCTTGCTTTCCAGAGTCTCTAATAGAGCCAGAAACTTGAGGGTACTCAGAACACAAGAACGGTTTTTCCTACACATACGGACCATTGCTAGTTCAACTCTGCTTCTGAAACTGATACAAACCACAGGTCCTCTAACATCCAATGCTTTACAGTTAAGAGCAAGAAACTTGTGAGCTACGTGAACGATGTAGCTTTGTTTTTGCTGAATGGTGACTGAGTTTACGTGAAACGAAGTCTTGCTTGTAGGAAGATACAGAGTCTGTGATTTAACTCCATTTCTGAAGGGAAACACACAGCACAGTTCTCACGATGAAACACACTCTGCGTATAGGAAGAAGCACACTCTTGCTTTCTAGATTCTCTAATAGAGCAGGAAACGTGAGTGTGCTCAGAACAAAATAACGGAGTTTCCTACACATACAGACCATATCTAGTCCAACTCTGCTTGTGAAACTTATACAAACTACAGTTCCTCTAATATCCAATGCTTTTCAGTTAGAGCAAGAAACGTGTGAGCTTCCTAAAAGATTTATCTTTGATTGAGCTGAAAGGTGACTGAGTTTACGTGAAACGAAGTCTTGCTTGTAGGAAGATACAGAGCCTGTGATTTAACTCCATTTCTGAAGGGAAAAACAAAGCACAGTTCTCACGATGAAACACACTCTGTGTATAGGAAGAAGCACGCTCTTGCTTTCTAGAGTCTCTAATAGAGCAAGAAACGTGAGGGTGCTCAGAAAAAAAGAATGGTGGTTCCTACACATACTGACCATAGCTAGTTCAACTCTGTTTCTGAAACTGATACAAACCACAAGTCATGTGACATCCAATGCTTTTCAGTTAAGAGCGAGAAACGTGTGAGCTTGGTAAACGATTTATATTCATTTCAGCTGAAAAGTGACTGAGTTTTCCTGAAATGATGTCTTGCTTGTAGGAAGACACAGAGCCTGGGATTTAACTCCATTTCTGAAGGGAAACACACAGCACAGTTCTCATCCTTGAAACACACTCTGCATATAGGAAGAAGCACGCTATTGCTTTCTAGAGTCTCTAATACACCAGGAAACGGGAGTGTGCTCAGAACAAAGAACGGTGTTTCCTACACATATGGCCCATAGCTAGTTCAACTCTGCTTCTGAAACTGATACAAAGCACAAGTCATCTAACATCCAATGCTTTTCAGTTAAGAGAGAGAAACGTGTGAGCTTCGTAAACGATTTATATTCATTTGAGCTGAAAAGTGACTGCATTTAGCCTAAATGATGTCTTGCTTGTAGGAAGACACAGAGCCTGGAATTTAACTCCATTTCTGAAGGGAAACACACAGCACAGTTCTCATCCATGAAACACACTCTGTTTTAGAGCAAGAAGCACACTCTTGCTTTCTAAGAGTCTCTAATACAGCAGGAAACGTGACTGTGGTCAGAACAAAATAACGGTGTTCCCGACACATACGGACCATATCTATGTCAGCTCGTCTTCTGAAACTGATACAAACCACAGTTCCTCTAACATCCAATGCTTTTCAATTAAGAGCGAGAATCGTGTGAGCTTGGTAAACGATTTATATTCATTTGACCTGAAAAGTGACTGAGTTTACCTGAAAAGATGTCTTGCTTATAGGAAGACACAGAGCCTGGGATTTAACTCCATTTCTGAATGGAAACACACAGCACAGTTCTCATCCATGAAACACACTCTGCTTTAGAGCACGAAGCATGCTCTTGCTTTCTAGAGTCTCTAATACAGCCAGAAAATTGACGGTACTCAAAACAAAACAACGGTGTTTCCTACACATACAGACCATTGCTAGTTCAACTCTGCTTCTGAAACTGATACAAACCACAAGTCATCTAACATCCAATGCTTTTCAATTAAGAGCAAGAAACGTGTGAGCTTTATAAACGATATATATTCATTTGAGCTGAAAAGTGACTGAGTTTACCTGAAATGATGTCTTGCTTGTAGGAAGACACAGAGCCTGGTTTTTAACTCCATTTCTGAAGGGAAACACAAAGCACAGTTCTCATACATGAAACACACTCTGCTTTAGAGCAAGAAGCACGCTCTTGCTTTCTAAGTGTCTCTAATACAGCAGGAAACTTGACTGTGGTCAGAACAAAATAAAGGTGTTTCCTACACATACGGACCATATCTAGGTCAACTCTACTTCTGAAACTGATACAAAGCAAAGTTCCATTAACATGCAATGCTTTCAATTTAAGAGCGAGAAATGTGTGAGCTTCATGAACGATGTAGCTTCCTTTGCGTTGAAAATTGACTGAGTTTACCTGAAAAGATATCTTGCTTGTAGGAAGACACAGAGCCTGGGATTTAACTCCATTTCTGAAGGGAAACACACAGCACAGTTCTCATCCATGAAACACACTCTGCTTTAGAGCAAGAAGCATGCTCTTGCTTTCTAGAGTCTCTAATAGAGCCAGAAAATTGAGGGTACTCAGAACAAAAGAACGGCGTTTCCTGCACCTACAGATCATTGCTACTTCAACTCTGCTTCTGTAGCTGATACAAACCACAGGTCCTCTAATATCCAATGCTATACAGTTAAGAGCAAGAAACTTGTGAGCTACGTGAACGATGTAGCTTTGTTTGAGCTGAAAGCTGACTGAGTTTACGTGAAACGAAGTCTTGCTTGTAGGAAGATACAGAGCCTGTGATTTAACTCCATTTCTGAAGGGAAAAACAAAGCACAGTTCTTACGATGAAACACACTCTGCGTATAGGAAGAAGCACGCTCTTGCTTTCTAGAGTCTCTAATAGAGCAGGAAACGTGAGGGTGCTCAGAAAAAAAGAACGGTGGTTCCTACACATACTGACCATAGCTAGTTCACCTCTGTTTCTGAAACTGATACAAACCACAAGTCATGTGACATCCAATGCTTTTCAGTTAAGAGCGAGAAACGTGTGAGCTTGGTAAACTATATATATTCATTTCAGCTGAAAAGTGACTGAGTTTTCCTGAAATGATGTCTTGCTTGTAGGAAGACACAGAGCCTGGGATTTAACTCCATTTCTGAAGGGAAACACACAGCACAGTTCTCATCCTTAAAACACACTCTGCGTATAGGAAGAAGCACGCTATTGCTTTCTAGAGACTCTAATACACCAGGAAACGTGAGTGTGCTCAGAACAAAGAACGGTGTTTCCTACACATACAGAGCATTGCTAATTCAACTCTGCTTCTGAAACTGATACAAACCACAGGTCCTCTAACATCCAATGCTTTACTGTTAAGAGCTAGAAACGTGTGACCTATGTGAACGATATAGCTTTGTTTGAGTGCAAGGTGACTGAGTTTACGTGAAATGAAGTCTTGCTTGTAGGAAGATACAGAGCCTGTGATTTAACTCCATTTCTGAAGGGAAACACACAGCACAGTTATCCTCCATGAAACACACTCTGCTTTAGAGCAAGAAGCACGCTCTTGCTTTCTAAGAGTCTCTAATAGAGCAAGAAACGTGAGTGTCCTCAGAACAAAGGAACGGTGTTTCCTACACATACGGACCATAGCTAGTTGAACTCAGTTTCTCAAACTGCTGCAAAACACAAGTCATCTAACATCCAATGCTTTTCATTTAAGAGCGAGAAACATGTGAGCTTCGTGAACGATGTAGCTTCCATTGAGCTAAATAGTGACTGAGTTTACCTGAAAAGATATCTTGCTTGTAGGAAGACACAAAGCCTGGGTTTTAGCTCCATTTCTGAAGGGAAACACACAGCACAGTTCTCATCCATGAAACCCACTCTGCTTTAGAGCACTAGCATGCTCTTGCTTTCTAGAGTCTCTAATAGAGCCAGAAACATGAAAGTGTGCTCAGAACAAAAGACCGGTGTTTCCTACACATAAGGACCATTGCAAGCTCAACTCTGCATCTGAAACTGATACAAACCACAAGCCATCTATCATCCAATGCTTTTCAGTTAAGAGCGAGAAACGTGTGAGCTTCGTAAACGATTTATATTCATTTGAGGTGAAAAGTGACTTCGTTTACCTGAAATGATGTCTTGCTTGTTGGAAGACACAGAGCCTGGAATTTTACACCATTTTAGAAGGGAAACACACAGCACAGTTCTCATCTATGAAACACACTCTGCTTTATAGCAGGAAGCACGGTCTTGCTTTCTAGGAGTCTCTAAACAGCAGGAAAAGTGACTGTGGTCAGAACAAAATAACAGTGTTCCCTCCACATACGGACCATATCTAGGTCAACTCTTCTTCTGAAAATGATACAAACCACAGTTCTTCTAACATACAATGCTTTACAGTTAAGAGCCAGAAACTTGTGAGCTTCGTGAACGACCTAGCTTCCTTAGAGCTGAAAAGTGACTTAGTTTACCTGAAACATGTCTTGCTTGTAGGAAGACACAGAGCCTGGGATTTAACTCCCTTTCTGAAGGGAAACACACAGCACAGTTCTCATCCATGAAACACACTCTGCTTTAGAGCAAGAAGCACGCTCTTGCTTTCTTAGATTCTCTAATAGAGCAGGAAACGTGACTGTGGTCAGTACAAAATAACGGTGTATCCTACACATACGGACCATATCTATGTCAACTCTTCTTCTGAAACTGATACAAACCACAGTTCCATTAACATGCAATGCTTTCAAGTTTAGAGCGAGAAACGTGTGAGCTTCGTGAACGATGTAGCTTCCTTTGAGCTGAAAAGTGACTGAGTTTACCTGAAGACATGTCTTGCTTGTAGGAAGACACAGAGCCTGGGATTTAACTCCATTTTTGAAGGGAAACACACAGCACAGTTCTCATCCATGAAACACACTCTGCTTTATAGCAAGAAGAATGCTCTTGCTTTCCAGAGTCTCTAATAGAGCCAGAAACTTGAGGGTACTCAGAACACAAGAACGGTTTTTCCTACACATACGGACCATTGCTAGTTCAACTCTGCTTCTGAAACTGATACAAACCACAGGTCCTCTAACATCCAATGCTTTACAGTTAAGAGCAAGAAACTTGTGAGCTACGTGAACGATGTAGCTTTGTTTTTGCTGAATGGTGACTGAGTTTACGTGAAACGAAGTCTTGCTTGTAGGAAGATACAGAGTCTGTGATTTAACTCCATTTCTGAAGGGAAACACACAGCACAGTTCTCACGATGAAACACACTCTGCGTATAGGAAGAAGCACACTCTTGCTTTCTAGATTCTCTAATAGAGCAGGAAACGTGAGTGTGCTCAGAACAAAATAACGGAGTTTCCTACACATACAGACCATATCTAGTCCAACTCTGCTTGTGAAACTGATACAAACCACAGTTCCTCTAATATCCAATGCTTTTCAGTTAGAGCAAGAAACGTTTGAGCTTCCTAAAAGATTTATCTTTGATTGAGCTGAAAGGTGACTGAGTTTACGTGAAACGAAGTCTTGCTTGTAGGAAGATACAGAGCCTGTGATTTAACTCCATTTCTGAAGGGAAAAACAAAGCACATTTCTCACGATGAAACACACTCTGTGTATAGGAAGTAGCACGCTCTTGCTTTCTAGAGTCTCTAATAGAGCAAGAAACGTGAGGGTGCTCAGAAAAAAAGAATGGTGGTTCCTACACATACTGACCATAGCTAGTTCAACTCTGTTTCTGAAACTGATACAAACCACAAGTCATGTGACATCCAATGCTTTTCAGTTAAGAGCGAGAAACGTGTGAGCTTGGTAAACGATTTATATTCATTTCAGCTGAAAAGTGACTGAGTTTTCCTGAAATGATGTCTTGCTTGTAGGAAGACACAGAGCCTGGGATTTAACTCCATTTCTGAAGGGAAACACACAGCACAGTTCTCATCCTTGAAACACACTCTGCGTATAGGAAGAAGCACGCTATTGCTTTCTAGAGTCTCTAATACACCAGGAAACGTGAGTGTGCTCAGAACAAAGAACGGTGTTTCCTACACATATGGACCATAGCTAGTTCAACTCTGCTTCTGAAACTGATACAAAGCACAAGTCATCTAACATCCAATGCTTTTCAGTTAAGAGAGAGAAACGTGTGAGCTTCGTAAACGATTTATATTCATTTGAGCTGAAAAGTGACTGCATTTAGCCTAAATGATGTCTTGCTTGTAGGAAGACACAGAGCCTGGAATTTAACTCCATTTCTGAAGGGAAACACACAGCACAGTTCTCATCCATGAAACACACTCTGTTTTAGAGCAAGAAGCACACTCTTGCTTTCTAAGAGTCTCTAATACAGCAGGAAACGTGACTGTGGTCAGAACAAAATAACGGTGTTCCCGACACATACGGACCATATCTATGTCAGCTCGTCTTCTGAAACTGATACAAACCACAGTTCCTCTAACATCCAATGCTTTTCAATTAAGAGCGAGAATCGTGTGAGCTTGGTAAACGATTTATATTCATTTGACCTGAAAAGTGACTGAGTTTACCTGAAAAGATGTCTTGCTTATAGGAAGACACAGAGCCTGGGATTTAACTCCATTTCTGAATGGAAACACACAGCACAGTTCTCATCCATGAAACACACTCTGCTTTAGAGCACGAAGCATGCTCTTGCTTTCTAGAGTCTCTAATACAGCCAGAAAATTGAGGGTACTCAAAACAAAACAACGGTGTTTCCTACACATACAGACCATTGCTAGTTAAACTCTGCTTCTGAAACTGATACAAACCACAAGTCATCTAACATCCAATGCTTTTCAATTAAGAGCAAGAAAGGTGTGAGCTTTATAAACGATATATATTCATTTGAGCTGAAAAGTGACTGAGTTTACCTGAAATGATGTCTTGCTTGTAGGAAGACACAGAGCCTGGTTTTTAACTCCATTTCTGAAGGGAAACACAAAGCACAGTTCTCATCCATGAAACACACTCTGCTTTAGAGCAAGAAGCACGCTCTTGCTTTCTAAGTGTCTCTAATACAGCAGGAAACTTGACTGTGGTCAGAACAAAATAACGGTGTTTCCTACACATACGGACCATATCTAGGTCAACTCTACTTCTGAAACTGATACAAAGCAAAGTTCCATTAACATGCAATGCTTTCAATTTAAGAGCGAGAAATGTGTGAACTTCATGAACGATGTAGCTTCCTTTGCGTTGAAAATTGACTGAGTTTACCTGAAAAGATATCTTGCTTGTAGGAAGACACAGAGCCTGGGATTTAACTCCATTTCTGAAGGGAAACACACAGCACAGTTCTCATCCATGAAACACACTCTGCTTTAGAGCAAGAAGCATGCTCTTGCTTTCTAGAGTCTCTAATAGAGCCAGAAAATTGAGGGTACTCAGAACAAAAGAACGGCGTTTCCTGCACCTACAGATCATTGCTACTTCAACTCTGCTTCTGTAGCTGATACAAACCACAGGTCCTCTAATATCCAATGCTATACATTTAAGAGCAAGAAACTTGTGAGCTACGTGAACGATGTAGCTTTGTTTGAGCTGAAGGGTGACTGAGTTTACGTGAAACGAAGTCTTGCTTGTAGGAAGATACAGAGCCTGTGATTTAACTCCATTTCTGAAGGGAAAAACAAAGCACAGTTCTTACGATGAAACACACTCTGCGTATAGGAAGAAGCACGCTCTTGCTTTCTAGAGTCTCTAATAGAGCAGGAAACGTGAGGGTGCTCAGATAAAAAGAATGGTGGTTCCTACACATACTGACCATAGCTAGTTCAACTCTGTTCCTGAAACTGATACAAACCACAAGTCATGTGACATCCAATGCTTTTCAGTTAAGAGCGAGAAACGTGTGAGCTTGGTAAACGATTTATATTCATTTCAGCTGAAAAGTGACTGAGTTTTCCTGAAATGATGTCTTGCTTGTAGGAAGACACAGAGCCTAGGATTTAACTCCATTTCTGAAGGGAAACACACAGCACAGTTCTCATCCTTGAAACACACTCTGCGTATAGGAAGAAGCACACTATTGCTTTCTAGAGACTCTAATACACCAGGAAACGTGAGTGTGCTCAGAACAAAGAACGGGGTTTCCTACACATACGGACCATAGCTAGTTCAACTCTGCTTCTGAAACTGATACAAAGCACAAGTCATCTAACATCCAATGCTTTTCAGTTAAGAGTGAGAAACGTGTGAGCTTCGTAAACGATTTATATTCATTTGAGCAGAAAAGTGACTGCATTTACCTGAAATGATATCTTGCTTGTAGGAAGACACAGAGCCTGGAATTTAACTCCATTTCCGAAGGGAAACACACAGCACAGTTCTCATCCATGAAACACACTCTGCTTTAGAGCAAGAACCACGTTCTTGCTTTCTAGAGTCTCTAATAGAGCCTGAAACTTGAGGGTACTCTGAACAAAAGAACGGTGTTTCCTACACATACGGACCATTGCTAGTTCAACTCTGCTTCTGAAACTGATACAAACCACAGGTCCTCTAACATCCAATGCTTTACAATTAAGTGCAAGAAACGTGTGAGCTACGTGAAGGATGTAGCTTTGTTTGAGCAAAGGTGACTGAGTTTACGTGAAAGGAAGTCTTGCTTGTAGGAAACTACAGAGTCTGTGATTTAACTCCATTTCTGAAGGGAAACACACAGCAGAGTTCTCACAATGAAACACACTCTGCATATAGGTAGAAGCACGCTCTTGTTTTCTAGAGTCTCTGATAGACCAGGAAACGTGTGTGTGCTCAGAACAAAATAACGGATTTTCCTACACATACAGACCATATCTAGTCCAATTCTGCTTCTGAAAGTGATACAAACCACAGTTCCTCTAATATCCAATGCTTTCAAGTTAAGAGCACGAAATGTGTGAGCTTTGTGAACGATGTAGCTTCCTTTGAGGTGAAAAGTGACTGAGTTTAGCAGAGAAGATGTCTTGCTTGTAGGAGGACACAAAGCCTGGGATTTAACTCCATTTCTGAAGGGAAACACACAGCACAGTTCTCATCCATGAAACACACTCAGCTATAGAGCAAGAAGCATGCTCTTGCTTTCTAGAGTCTCTAATAGAGCCAGAAAATTGAGGGTACTCAGAACAAAAGAACGGCGTTTCCTACACCTACAGATCATTGCTACTTCAACTCTGCTTCTGTAGCTGATACAAACCACAGGTCCTCTAATATCCAATGCTATACAGTTAAGAGCAAGAAACTTGTGAGCTACGTGAATGATATAGCTTTGTTTGAGCTGAAAGGTGACTGAGTTTTCCTGAAATGATGTCTTGCTTGTAGGAAGACACAGAGCCTGGTATTTAACTCCATTTCTGAAGGGAAAAACAAAGCACAGTTCTCACGATGAAACACACTCTGCGTATAGGAAGAAGCACGCTCTTGCTTTCTAGAGTCTCTAATAGAGCAGGAAACATGAGGGTGCTCAGAAAAAAAGAACGGTGGTTCCTACACATACTGACCATAGCTAGTTCAACTCTGTTTCTGAAACTGATACAAACAACAATTCATGTGACATCCAATGCTTTTCAGTTAAGAGCGAGAAACGTGTGAGCTTGGTAAACGATTTATATTCATTTGAGCTGAAAAGTGACTGCATTTACCTGAAATGATATCTTGCTTGTAGGAAGACACAGAGCCTGGAATTTAACTCCATTTCCGAAGGGAAACACACAGCACAGTTCTCATCCATGAAACACACTCTGCTTTAGAGCAAGAACCACGTTCTTGCTTTCTAGAGTCTCTAATAGAGCCAGAAACTTGAGGGTACTCTGAACAAAAGAACGGTGTTTCCTACACATACGGACCATTGCTAGTTCAACTCTGCTTCTGAAACTGATACAAACCACAGGTCCTCTAACATCCAATGCTTTACAATTAAGTGCAAGAAACGTGTGAGCTACGTGATGGATGTAGCTTTGTTTGAGCTGAAAGGTGACTGAGTTTACGTGAAACGAAGTCTTGCTTGTAGGAAGATACAGAGCTTGTGATTTAACTCCATTTCTGAAGGGAAACACACAGCACAGTTCTCACGATGAAACACACTCTGCGTATAGGAAGAAGCACACTCTTGCTTTCTAGATTCTCTAATAGAGCAGGAAACGTGAGTGTGCTCAGAACAAAATAACGGAGTTTCCTACACATACAGACCATATCTAGTCCAACTCTGCTTGTGAAACTGATACAAACCACAGTTCCTCTAATATCCAATGCTTTTCAGTTAGAGCAAGAAACGTGTGAGCTTCCTAAAAGATTTATCTTTGATTGAGCTGAAAGGTGACTGAGTTTACGTGAAACGAAGTCTTGCTTGTAGGAAGATACAGAGCCTGTGATTTAACTCCATTTCTGAAGGGAAAAACAAAGCACAGTTCTCACGATGAAACACACTCTGTGTATAGGAAGAAGCACGCTCTTGCTTTCTAGAGTCTCTAATAGAGCAAGAAACGTGAGGGTGCTCAGAAAAAAAGAATGGTGGTTCCTACACATACTGACCATAGCTAGTTCAACTCTGTTTCTGAAACTGATACAAACCACAAGTCATGTGACATCCAATGCTTTTCAGTTAAGAGCGAGAAACGTGTGAGCTTGGTAAACGATTTATATTCATTTCAGCTGAAAAGTGACTGAGTTTTCCTGAAATGATGTCTTGCTTGTAGGAAGACACAGAGCCTGGGATTTAACTCCATTTCTGAAGGGAAACACACAGCACAGTTCTCATCCTTGAAACACACTCTGCGTATAGGAAGAAGCACGCTATTGCTTTCTAGAGTCTCTAATACACCAGGAAACGTGAGTGTGCTCAGAACAAAGAACGGTGTTTCCTACACATATGGCCCATAGCTAGTTCAACTCTGCTTCTGAAACTGATACAAAGCACAAGTCATCTAACATCCAATGCTTTTCAGTTAAGAGAGAGAAACGTGTGAGCTTCGTAAACGATTTATATTCATTTGAGCTGAAAAGTGACTGCATTTAGCCTAAATGATGTCTTGCTTGTAGGAAGACACAGAGCCTGGAATTTAACTCCATTTCTGAAGGGAAACACACAGCACAGTTCTCATCCATGAAACACACTCTGTTTTAGAGCAAGAAGCACACTCTTGCTTTCTAAGAGTCTCTAATACAGCAGGAAACGTGACTGTGGTCAGAACAAAATAACGGTGTTCCCGACACATACGGACCATATCTATGTCAGCTCGTCTTCTGAAACTGATACAAACCACAGTTCCTCTAACATCCAATGCTTTTCAATTAAGAGCGAGAATCGTGTGAGCTTGGTAAACGATTTATATTCATTTGACCTGAAAAGTGACTGAGTTTACCTGAAAAGATGTCTTGCTTATAGGAAGACACAGAGCCTGGGATTTAACTCCATTTCTGAATGGAAACACACAGCACAGTTCTCATCCATGAAACACACTCTGCTTTAGAGCACGAAGCATGCTCTTGCTTTCTAGAGTCTCTAATACAGCCAGAAAATTGACGGTACTCAAAACAAAACAACGGTGTTTCCTACACATACAGACCATTGCTAGTTCAACTCTGCTTCTGAAACTGATACAAACCACAAGTCATCTAACATCCAATGCTTTTCAATTAAGAGCAAGAAACGTGTGAGCTTTATAAACGATATATATTCATTTGAGCTGAAAAGTGACTGAGTTTACCTGAAATGATGTCTTGCTTGTAGGAAGACACAGAGCCTGGTTTTTAACTCCATTTCTGAAGGGAAACACAAAGCACAGTTCTCATACATGAAACACACTCTGCTTTAGAGCAAGAAGCACGCTCTTGCTTTCTAAGTGTCTCTAATACAGCAGGAAACTTGACTGTGGTCAGAACAAAATAAAGGTGTTTCCTACACATACGGACCATATCTAGGTCAACTCTACTTCTGAAACTGATACAAAGCAAAGTTCCATTAACATGCAATGCTTTCAATTTAAGAGCGAGAAATGTGTGAGCTTCATGAACGATGTAGCTTCCTTTGCGTTGAAAATTGACTGAGTTTACCTGAAAAGATATCTTGCTTGTAGGAAGACACAGAGCCTGGGATTTAACTCCATTTCTGAAGGGAAACACACAGCACAGTTCTCATCCATGAAACACACTCTGCTTTAGAGCAAGAAGCATGCTCTTGCTTTCTAGAGTCTCTAATAGAGCCAGAAAATTGAGGGTACTCAGAACAAAAGAACGGCGTTTCCTGCACCTACAGATCATTGCTACTTCAACTCTGCTTCTGTAGCTGATACAAACCACAGGTCCTCTAATATCCAATGCTATACAGTTAAGAGCAAGAAACTTGTGAGCTACGTGAACGATGTAGCTTTGTTTGAGCTGAAAGCTGACTGAGTTTACGTGAAACGAAGTCTTGCTTGTAGGAAGATACAGAGCCTGTGATTTAACTCCATTTCTGAAGGGAAAAACAAAGCACAGTTCTTACGATGAAACACACTCTGCGTATAGGAAGAAGCACGCTCTTGCTTTCTAGAGTCTCTAATAGAGCAGGAAACGTGAGGGTGCTCAGAAAAAAAGAACGGTGGTTCCTACACATACTGACCATAGCTAGTTCACCTCTGTTTCTGAAACTGATACAAACCACAAGTCATGTGACATCCAATGCTTTTCAGTTAAGAGCGAGAAACGTGTGAGCTTGGTAAACTATATATATTCATTTCAGCTGAAAAGTGACTGAGTTTTCCTGAAATGATGTCTTGCTTGTAGGAAGACACAGAGCCTGGGATTTAACTCCATTTCTGAAGGGAAACACACAGCACAGTTCTCATCCTTAAAACACACTCTGCGTATAGGAAGAAGCACGCTATTGCTTTCTAGAGACTCTAATACACCAGGAAACGTGAGTGTGCTCAGAACAAAGAACGGTGTTTCCTACACATACAGAGCATTGCTAATTCAACTCTGCTTCTGAAACTGATACAAACCACAGGTCCTCTAACATCCAATGCTTTACTGTTAAGAGCTAGAAACGTGTGACCTATGTGAACGATATAGCTTTGTTTGAGTGCAAGGTGACTGAGTTTACGTGAAATGAAGTCTTGCTTGTAGGAAGATACAGAGCCTGTGATTTAACTCCATTTCTGAAGGGAAACACACAGCACAGTTATCCTCCATGAAACACACTCTGCTTTAGAGCAAGAAGCACGCTCTTGCTTTCTAAGAGTCTCTAATAGAGCAAGAAACGTGAGTGTCCTCAGAACAAAGGAACGGTGTTTCCTACACATACGGACCATAGCTAGTTGAACTCAGTTTCTCAAACTGCTGCAAAACACAAGTCATCTAACATCCAATGCTTTTCATTTAAGAGCGAGAAACATGTGAGCTTCGTGAACGATGTAGCTTCCATTGAGCTAAATAGTGACTGAGTTTACCTGAAAAGATATCTTGCTTGTAGGAAGACACAAAGCCTGGGTTTTAGCTCCATTTCTGAAGGGAAACACACAGCACAGTTCTCATCCATGAAACCCACTCTGCTGTAGAGCACTAGCATGCTCTTGCTTTCTAGAGTCTCTAATAGAGCCAGAAACATGAAAGTGTGCTCAGAACAAAAGACCGGTGTTTCCTACACATAAGGACCATTGCAAGCTCAACTCTGCATCTGAAACTGATACAAACCACAAGCCATCTATCATCCAATGCTTTTCAGTTAAGAGCGAGAAACGTGTGAGCTTCGTGAACGATGTAGCTTCCTTTGAGCTGAAAAGTGACTGAGTTTACCTGAAGACATGTCTTGCTTGTAGGAAGACACAGAGCCTGGGATTTAACTCCATTTTTGAAGGGAAACACACAGCACAGTTCTCATCCATGAAACACACTCTGCTTTATAGCAAGAAGAATGCTCTTGCTTTCCAGAGTCTCTAATAGAGCCAGAAACTTGAGGGTACTCAGAACACAAGAACGGTTTTTCCTACACATACGGACCATTGCTAGTTCAACTCTGCTTCTGAAACTGATACAAACCACAGGTCCTCTAACATCCAATGCTTTACAGTTAAGAGCAAGAAACTTGTGAGCTACGTGAACGATGTAGCTTTGTTTTTGCTGAATGGTGACTGAGTTTACGTGAAACGAAGTCTTGCTTGTAGGAAGATACAGAGTCTGTGATTTAACTCCATTTCTGAAGGGAAACACACAGCACAGTTCTCACGATGAAACACACTCTGCGTATAGGAAGAAGCACACTCTTGCTTTCTAGATTCTCTAATAGAGCAGGAAACGTGAGTGTGCTCAGAACAAAATAACGGAGTTTCCTACACATACAGACCATATCTAGTCCAACTCTGCTTGTGAAACTTATACAAACTACAGTTCCTCTAATATCCAATGCTTTTCAGTTAGAGCAAGAAACGTGTGAGCTTCCTAAAAGATTTATCTTTGATTGAGCTGAAAGGTGACTGAGTTTACGTGAAACGAAGTCTTGCTTGTAGGAAGATACAGAGCCTGTGATTTAACTCCATTTCTGAAGGGAAAAACAAAGCACAGTTCTCACGATGAAACACACTCTGTGTATAGGAAGAAGCACGCTCTTGCTTTCTAGAGTCTCTAATAGAGCAAGAAACGTGAGGGTGCTCAGAAAAAAAGAATGGTGGTTCCTACACATACTGACCATAGCTAGTTCAACTCTGTTTCTGAAACTGATACAAACCACAAGTCATGTGACATCCAATGCTTTTCAGTTAAGAGCGAGAAACGTGTGAGCTTGGTAAACGATTTATATTCATTTCAGCTGAAAAGTGACTGAGTTTTCCTGAAATGATGTCTTGCTTGTAGGAAGACACAGAGCCTGGGATTTAACTCCATTTCTGAAGGGAAACACACAGCACAGTTCTCATCCTTGAAACACACTCTGCATATAGGAAGAAGCACGCTATTGCTTTCTAGAGTCTCTAATACACCAGGAAACGGGAGTGTGCTCAGAACAAAGAACGGTGTTTCCTACACATATGGCCCATAGCTAGTTCAACTCTGCTTCTGAAACTGATACAAAGCACAAGTCATCTAACATCCAATGCTTTTCAGTTAAGAGAGAGAAACGTGTGAGCTTCGTAAACGATTTATATTCATTTGAGCTGA
Organism: Onychomys leucogaster; assembly: GCA_949786385.1. Lineage (NCBI taxonomy): Eukaryota > Metazoa > Chordata > Mammalia > Rodentia > Cricetidae > Onychomys > Onychomys leucogaster. Next base: position 2,289,982 of record CATKUP010000082.1, read on the forward strand.
AAAGTGACTGCATTTAGCCTAAATGATGTCTTGCTTGTAGGAAGACACAGAGCCTGGAATTTAACTCCATTTCTGAAGGGAAACACACAGCACAGTTCTCATCCATGAAACACACTCTGTTTTAGAGCAAGAAGCACACTCTTGCTTTCTAAGAGTCTCTAATACAGCAGGAAACGTGACTGTGGTCAGAACAAAATAACGGTGTTCCCGACACATACGGACCATATCTATGTCAGCTCGTCTTCTGAAACTGATACAAACCACAGTTCCTCTAACATCCAATGCTTTTCAATTAAGAGCGAGAATCGTGTGAGCTTGGTAAACGATTTATATTCATTTGACCTGAAAAGTGACTGAGTTTACCTGAAAAGATGTCTTGCTTATAGGAAGACACAGAGCCTGGGATTTAACTCCATTTCTGAATGGAAACACACAGCACAGTTCTCATCCATGAAACACACTCTGCTTTAGAGCACGAAGCATGCTCTTGCTTTCTAGAGTCTCTAATACAGCCAGAAAATTGACGGTACTCAAAACAAAACAACGGTGTTTCCTACACATACAGACCATTGCTAGTTCAACTCTGCTTCTGAAACTGATACAAACCACAAGTCATCTAACATCCAATGCTTTTCAATTAAGAGCAAGAAACGTGTGAGCTTTATAAACGATATATATTCATTTGAGCTGAAAAGTGACTGAGTTTACCTGAAATGATGTCTTGCTTGTAGGAAGACACAGAGCCTGGTTTTTAACTCCATTTCTGAAGGGAAACACAAAGCACAGTTCTCATACATGAAACACACTCTGCTTTAGAGCAAGAAGCACGCTCTTGCTTTCTAAGTGTCTCTAATACAGCAGGAAACTTGACTGTGGTCAGAACAAAATAAAGGTGTTTCCTACACATACGGACCATATCTAGGTCAACTCTACTTCTGAAACTGATACAAAGCAAAGTTCCATTAACATGCAATGCTTTCAATTTAAGAGCGAGAAATGTGTGAGCTTCATGAACGATGTAGCTTCCTTTGCGTTGAAAATTGACTGAGTTTACCTGAAAAGATATCTTGCTTGTAGGAAGACACAGAGCCTGGGATTTAACTCCATTTCTGAAGGGAAACACACAGCACAGTTCTCATCCATGAAACACACTCTGCTTTAGAGCAAGAAGCATGCTCTTGCTTTCTAGAGTCTCTAATAGAGCCAGAAAATTGAGGGTACTAGGAACAAAAGAACGGCGTTTCCTGCACCTACAGATCATTGCTACTTCAACTCTGCTTCTGTAGCTGATACAAACCACAGGTCCTCTAATATCCAATGCTATACAGTTAAGAGCAAGAAACTTGTGAGCTACGTGAACGATGTAGCTTTGTTTGAGCTGAAAGCTGACTGAGTTTACGTGAAACGAAGTCTTGCTTGTAGGAAGATACAGAGCCTGTGATTTAACTCCATTTCTGAAGGGAAAAACAAAGCACAGTTCTTACGATGAAACACACTCTGCGTATAGGAAGAAGCACGCTCTTGCTTTCTAGAGTCTCTAATAGAGCAGGAAACGTGAGGGTGCTCAGAAAAAAAGAACGGTGGTTCCTACACATACTGACCATAGCTAGTTCACCTCTGTTTCTGAAACTGATACAAACCACAAGTCATGTGACATCCAATGCTTTTCAGTTAAGAGCGAGAAACGTGTGAGCTTGGTAAACTATATATATTCATTTCAGCTGAAAAGTGACTGAGTTTTCCTGAAATGATGTCTTGCTTGTAGGAAGACACAGAGCCTGGGATTTAACTCCATTTCTGAAGGGAAACACACAGCACAGTTCTCATCCTTAAAACACACTCTGCGTATAGGAAGAAGCACGCTATTGCTTTCTAGAGACTCTAATACACCAGGAAACGTGAGTGTGCTCAGAACAAAGAACGGTGTTTCCTACACATACAGAGCATTGCTAATTCAACTCTGCTTCTGAAACTGATACAAACCACAGGTCCTCTAACATCCAATGCTTTACAGTTAAGAGCAAGAAACTTGTGAGCTACGTGAACGATGTAGCTTTGTTTTTGCTGAATGGTGACTGAGTTTACGTGAAACGAAGTCTTGCTTGTAGGAAGATACAGAGTCTGTGATTTAACTCCATTTCTGAAGGGAAACACACAGCACAGTTCTCACGATGAAACACACTCTGCGTATAGGAAGAAGCACACTCTTGCTTTCTAGATTCTCTAATAGAGCAGGAAACGTGAGTGTGCTCAGAACAAAATAACGGAGTTTCCTACACATACAGACCATATCTAGTCCAACTCTGCTTGTGAAACTTATACAAACTACAGTTCCTCTAATATCCAATGCTTTTCAGTTAGAGCAAGAAACGTGTGAGCTTCCTAAAAGATTTATCTTTGATTGAGCTGAAAGGTGACTGAGTTTACGTGAAACGAAGTCTTGCTTGTAGGAAGATACAGAGCCTGTGATTTAACTCCATTTCTGAAGGGAAAAACAAAGCACAGTTCTCACGATGAAACACACTCTGTGTATAGGAAGAAGCACGCTCTTGCTTTCTAGAGTCTCTAATAGAGCAAGAAACGTGAGGGTGCTCAGAAAAAAAGAATGGTGGTTCCTACACATACTGACCATAGCTAGTTCAACTCTGTTTCTGAAACTGATACAAACCACAAGTCATGTGACATCCAATGCTTTTCAGTTAAGAGCGAGAAACGTGTGAGCTTGGTAAACGATTTATATTCATTTCAGCTGAAAAGTGACTGAGTTTTCCTGAAATGATGTCTTGCTTGTAGGAAGACACAGAGCCTGGGATTTAACTCCATTTCTGAAGGGAAACACACAGCACAGTTCTCATCCTTGAAACACACTCTGCATATAGGAAGAAGCACGCTATTGCTTTCTAGAGTCTCTAATACACCAGGAAACGGGAGTGTGCTCAGAACAAAGAACGGTGTTTCCTACACATATGGCCCATAGCTAGTTCAACTCTGCTTCTGAAACTGATACAAAGCACAAGTCATCTAACATCCAATGCTTTTCAGTTAAGAGAGAGAAACGTGTGAGCTTCGTAAACGATTTATATTCATTTGAGCTGAAAAGTGACTGCATTTAGCCTAAATGATGTCTTGCTTGTAGGAAGACACAGAGCCTGGAATTTAACTCCATTTCTGAAGGGAAACACACAGCACAGTTCTCATCCATGAAACACACTCTGTTTTAGAGCAAGAAGCACACTCTTGCTTTCTAAGAGTCTCTAATACAGCAGGAAACGTGACTGTGGTCAGAACAAAATAACGGTGTTCCCGACACATACGGACCATATCTATGTCAGCTCGTCTTCTGAAACTGATACAAACCACAGTTCCTCTAACATCCAATGCTTTTCAATTAAGAGCGAGAATCGTGTGAGCTTGGTAAACGATTTATATTCATTTGACCTGAAAAGTGACTGAGTTTACCTGAAAAGATGTCTTGCTTATAGGAAGACACAGAGCCTGGGATTTAACTCCATTTCTGAATGGAAACACACAGCACAGTTCTCATCCATGAAACACACTCTGCTTTAGAGCACGAAGCATGCTCTTGCTTTCTAGAGTCTCTAATACAGCCAGAAAATTGACGGTACTCAAAACAAAACAACGGTGTTTCCTACACATACAGACCATTGCTAGTTCAACTCTGCTTCTGAAACTGATACAAACCACAAGTCATCTAACATCCAATGCTTTTCAATTAAGAGCAAGAAACGTGTGAGCTTTATAAACGATATATATTCATTTGAGCTGAAAAGTGACTGAGTTTACCTGAAATGATGTCTTGCTTGTAGGAAGACACAGAGCCTGGTTTTTAACTCCATTTCTGAAGGGAAACACAAAGCACAGTTCTCATACATGAAACACACTCTGCTTTAGAGCAAGAAGCACGCTCTTGCTTTCTAAGTGTCTCTAATACAGCAGGAAACTTGACTGTGGTCAGAACAAAATAAAGGTGTTTCCTACACATACGGACCATATCTAGGTCAACTCTACTTCTGAAACTGATACAAAGCAAAGTTCCATTAACATGCAATGCTTTCAATTTAAGAGCGAGAAATGTGTGAGCTTCATGAACGATGTAGCTTCCTTTGCGTTGAAAATTGACTGAGTTTACCTGAAAAGATATCTTGCTTGTAGGAAGACACAGAGCCTGGGATTTAACTCCATTTCTGAAGGGAAACACACAGCACAGTTCTCATCCATGAAACACACTCTGCTTTAGAGCAAGAAGCATGCTCTTGCTTTCTAGAGTCTCTAATAGAGCCAGAAAATTGAGGGTACTCAGAACAAAAGAACGGCGTTTCCTGCACCTACAGATCATTGCTACTTCAACTCTGCTTCTGTAGCTGATACAAACCACAGGTCCTCTAATATCCAATGCTATACAGTTAAGAGCAAGAAACTTGTGAGCTACGTGAACGATGTAGCTTTGTTTGAGCTGAAAGCTGACTGAGTTTACGTGAAACGAAGTCTTGCTTGTAGGAAGATACAGAGCCTGTGATTTAACTCCATTTCTGAAGGGAAAAACAAAGCACAGTTCTTACGATGAAACACACTCTGCGTATAGGAAGAAGCACGCTCTTGCTTTCTAGAGTCTCTAATAGAGCAGGAAACGTGAGGGTGCTCAGAAAAAAAGAACGGTGGTTCCTACACATACTGACCATAGCTAGTTCACCTCTGTTTCTGAAACTGATACAAACCACAAGTCATGTGACATCCAATGCTTTTCAGTTAAGAGCGAGAAACTTGTGAGCTTGGTAAACTATATATATTCATTTCAGCTGAAAAGTGACTGAGTTTTCCTGAAATGATGTCTTGCTTGTAGGAAGACACAGAGCCTGGGATTTAACTCCATTTCTGAAGGGAAACACACAGCACAGTTCTCATCCTTAAAACACACTCTGCGTATAGGAAGAAGCACGCTATTGCTTTCTAGAGACTCTAATACACCAGGAAACGTGAGTGTGCTCAGAACAAAGAAAGGTGTTTCCTACACATACAGAGCATTGCTAATTCAACTCTGCTTCTGAAACTGATACAAACCACAGGTCCTCTAACATCCAATGCTTTACTGTTAAGAGCTAGAAACGTGTGACCTATGTGAACGATATAGCTTTGTTTGAGTGCAAGGTGACTGAGTTTACGTGAAATGAAGTCTTGCTTGTAGGAAGATACAGAGCCTGTGATTTAACTCCATTTCTGAAGGGAAACACACAGCACAGTTATCCTCCAGGAAACACACTCTGCTTTAGAGCAAGAAGCACGCTCTTGCTTTCTAAGAGTCTCTAATAGAGCAAGAAACGTGAGTGTCCTCAGAACAAAGGAACGGTGTTTCCTACACATACGGACCATAGCTAGTTGAACTCAGTTTCTCAAACTGCTGCAAAACACAAGTCATCTAACATCCAATGCTTTTCATTTAAGAGCGAGAAACATGTGAGCTTCGTGAACGATGTAGCTTCCATTGAGCTAAATAGTGACTGAGTTTACCTGAAAAGATATCTTGCTTGTAGGAAGACACAAAGCCTGGGTTTTAGCTCCATTTCTGAAGGGAAACACACAGCACAGTTCTCATCCATGAAACCCACTCTGCTTTAGAGCACTAGCATGCTCTTGCTTTCTAGAGTCTCTAATAGAGCCAGAAACATGAAAGTGTGCTCAGAACAAAAGACCGGTGTTTCCTACACATAAGGACCATTGCAAGCTCAACTCTGCATCTGAAACTGATACAAACCACAAGCCATCTATCATCCAATGCTTTTCAGTTAAGAGCGAGAAACGTGTGAGCTTCGTAAACGATTTATATTCATTTGAGGTGAAAAGTGACTTCGTTTACCTGAAATGATGTCTTGCTTGTTGGAAGACACAGAGCCTGGAATTTTACACCATTTTAGAAGGGAAACACACAGCACAGTTCTCATCTATGAAACACACTCTGCTTTATAGCAGGAAGCACGGTCTTGCTTTCTAGGAGTCTCTAAACAGCAGGAAAAGTGACTGTGGTCAGAACAAAATAACAGTGTTCCCTCCACATACGGACCATATCTAGGTCAACTCTTCTTCTGAAAATGATACAAACCACAGTTCTTCTAACATACAATGCTTTACAGTTAAGAGCCAGAAACTTGTGAGCTTCGTGAACGACCTAGCTTCCTTAGAGCTGAAAAGTGACTTAGTTTACCTGAAACATGTCTTGCTTGTAGGAAGACACAGAGCCTGGGATTTAACTCCCTTTCTGAAGGGAAACACACAGCACAGTTCTCATCCATGAAACACACTCTGCTTTAGAGCAAGAAGCACGCTCTTGCTTTCTTAGATTCTCTAATAGAGCAGGAAACGTGACTGTGGTCAGTACAAAATAACGGTGTATCCTACACATACGGACCATATCTATGTCAACTCTTCTTCTGAAACTGATACAAACCACAGTTCCATTAACATGCAATGCTTTCAAGTTTAGAGCGAGAAACGTGTGAGCTTCGTGAACGATGTAGCTTCCTTTGAGCTGAAAAGTGACTGAGTTTACCTGAAGACATGTCTTGCTTGTAGGAAGACACAGAGCCTGGGATTTAACTCCATTTTTGAAGGGAAACACACAGCACAGTTCTCATCCATGAAACACACTCTGCTTTATAGCAAGAAGAATGCTCTTGCTTTCCAGAGTCTCTAATAGAGCCAGAAACTTGAGGGTACTCAGAACACAAGAACGGTTTTTCCTACACATACGGACCATTGCTAGTTCAACTCTGCTTCTGAAACTGATACAAACCACAGGTCCTCTAACATCCAATGCTTTACAGTTAAGAGCAAGAAACTTGTGAGCTACGTGAACGATGTAGCTTTGTTTTTGCTGAATGGTGACTGAGTTTACGTGAAACGAAGTCTTGCTTGTAGGAAGATACAGAGTCTGTGATTTAACTCCATTTCTGAAGGGAAACACACAGCACAGTTCTCACGATGAAACACACTCTGCGTATAGGAAGAAGCACACTCTTGCTTTCTAGATTCTCTAATAGAGCAGGAAACGTGAGTGTGCTCAGAACAAAATAACGGAGTTTCCTACACATACAGACCATATCTAGTCCAACTCTGCTTGTGAAACTGATACAAACCACAGTTCCTCTAATATCCAATGCTTTTCAGTTAGAGCAAGAAACGTTTGAGCTTCCTAAAAGATTTATCTTTGATTGAGCTGAAAGGTGACTGAGTTTACGTGAAACGAAGTCTTGCTTGTAGGAAGATACAGAGCCTGTGATTTAACTCCATTTCTGAAGGGAAAAACAAAGCACATTTCTCACGATGAAACACACTCTGTGTATAGGAAGTAGCACGCTCTTGCTTTCTAGAGTCTCTAATAGAGCAAGAAACGTGAGGGTGCTCAGAAAAAAAGAATGGTGGTTCCTACACATACTGACCATAGCTAGTTCAACTCTGTTTCTGAAACTGATACAAACCACAAGTCATGTGACCTCCAATGCTTTTCAGTTAAGAGCGAGAAACTTGTGAGCTTGGTAAACGATTTATATTCATTTCAGCTGAAAAGTGACTGAGTTTTCCTGAAATGATGTCTTGCTTGTAGGAAGACACAGAGCCTGGGATTTAACTCCATTTCTGAAGGGAAACACACAGCACAGTTCTCATCCTTGAAACACACTCTGCGTATAGGAAGAAGCACGCTATTGCTTTCTAGAGTCTCTAATACACCAGGAAACGTGAGTGTGCTCAGAACAAAGAACGGTGTTTCCTACACATATGGACCATAGCTAGTTCAACTCTGCTTCTGAAACTGATACAAAGCACAAGTCATCTAACATCCAATGCTTTTCAGTTAAGAGAGAGAAATGTGTGAGCTTCGTAAACGATTTATATTCATTTGAGCTGAAAAGTGACTGCATTTAGCCTAAATGATGTCTTGCTTGTAGGAAGACACAGAGCCTGGAATTTAACTCCATTTCTGAAGGGAAACACACAGCACAGTTCTCATCCATGAAACACACTCTGTTTTAGAGCAAGAAGCACACTCTTGCTTTCTAAGAGTCTCTAATACAGCAGGAAACATGACTGTGGTCAGAACAAAATAACGGTGTTCCCGACACATACGGACCATATCTATGTCAGCTCGTCTTCTGAAACTGATACAAACCACAGTTCCTCTAACATCCAATGCTTTTCAATTAAGAGCGAGAATCGTGTGAGCTTGGTAAACGATTTATATTCATTTGACCTGAAAAGTGACTGAGTTTACCTGAAAAGATGTCTTGCTTATAGGAAGACACAGAGCCTGGGATTTAACTCCATTTCTGAATGGAAACACACAGCACAGTTCTCATCCATGAAACACACTCTGCTTTAGAACACGAAGCAGGCTCTTGCTTTCTAGAGTCTCTAATACAGCCAGAAAATTGAGGGTACTCAAAACAAAACAACGGTGTTTCCTACACATACAGACCATTGCTAGTTAAACTCTGCTTCTGAAACTGATACAAACCACAAGTCATCTAACATCCAATGCTTTTCAATTAAGAGCAAGAAACGTGTGAGCTTTATAAACGATATATATTCATTTGAGCTGAAAAGTGACTGAGTTTACCTGAAATGATGTCTTGCTTGTAGGAAGACACAGAGCCTGGTTTTCAACTCCATTTCTGAAGGGAAACACAAAGCACAGTTCTCATCCATGAAACACACTCTGCTTTAGAGCAAGAAGCACGCTCTTGCTTTCTAAGTGTCTCTAATACAGCAGGAAACTTGACTGTGGTCAGAACAAAATAACGGTGTTTCCTACACATACGGACCATATCTAGGTCAACTCTACTTCTGAAACTGATACAAAGCAAAGTTCCATTAACATGCAATGCTTTCAATTTAAGAGCGAGAAATGTGTGAGCTTCATGAACGATGTAGCTTCCTTTGCGTTGAAAATTGACTGAGTTTACCTGAAAAGATATCTTGCTTGTAGGAAGACACAGAGCCTGGGATTTAACTCCATTTCTGAAGGGAAACACACAGCACAGTTCTCATCCATGAAACACACTCTGCTTTAGAGCAAGAAGCATGCTCTTGCTTTCTAGAGTCTCTAATAGAGCCAGAAAATTGAGGGTACTCAGAACAAAAGAACGGCGTTTCCTGCACCTACAGATCATTGCTACTTCAACTCTGCTTCTGTAGCTGATACAAACCACAGGTCCTCTAATATCCAATGCTATACATTTAAGAGCAAGAAACTTGTGAGCTACGTGAACGATGTAGCTTTGTTTGAGCTGAAGGGTGACTGAGTTTACGTGAAACGAAGTCTTGCTTGTAGGAAGATACAGAGCCTGTGATTTAACTCCATTTCTGAAGGGAAAAACAAAGCACAGTTCTTACGATGAAACACACTCTGCGTATAGGAAGAAGCACGCTCTTGCTTTCTAGAGTCTCTAATAGAGCAGGAAACGTGAGGGTGCTCAGAAAAAAAGAACGGTGGTTCCTACACATACTGACCATAGCTAGTTCACCTCTGTTTCTGAAACTGATACAAACCACAAGTCATGTGACATCCAATGCTTTTCAGTTAAGAGCGAGAAACATGTGAGCTTGGTAAACTATATATATTCATTTCAGCTGAAAAGTGACTGAGTTTTCCTGAAATGATGTCTTGCTTGTAGGAAGACACAGAGCCTGGGATTTAACTCCATTTCTGAAGGGAAACACACAGCACAGTTCTCATCCTTAAAACACACTCTGCGTATAGGAAGAAGCACGCTATTGCTTTCTAGAGACTCTAATACACCAGGAAACGTGAGTGTGCTCAGAACAAAGAACGGTGTTTCCTACACATACAGAGCATTGCTAATTCAACTCTGCTTCTGAAACTGATACAAACCACAGGTCCTCTAACATCCAATGCTTTACTGTTAAGAGCTAGAAACGTGTGACCTATGTGAACGATATAGCTTTGTTTGAGTGCAAGGTGACTGAGTTTACGTGAAATGAAGTCTTGCTTGTAGGAAGATACAGAGCCTGTGATTTAACTCCATTTCTGAAGGGAAACACACAGCACAGTTCTCACGAGAAAACACACTCTACATATAGGAAGAAGCACGCTCTTGCTTTGTAGATCGAAGAAACACAGTCTGCTTTAGAGCAAGAAGGACGCTCTTGCTTTCTAGAGTCTCTAATAAAGCAGGAAACGTGAATCTGCTCAGAACAAAAGAACGGTGTTTTCTACACATACGGACCATTGCTAGTTCAACTCTGCTTCTGAAACTGATACAAACCACAAGTCATCTAACATCCAATGCTTTTCAGTTAAGAGCGAGAAACGTGTGATCTTAGTAAACGATTTATATTCATTTGAACTGAAAAGTGACTGTGTTTACCTGAAATGATGTCTTGCTTGTATGAAGAAACAGAGCCTGGAATTTCACTCCCTTTCTGAAGCGAAACACACAGCACAGTTCTCATCCATGAAACACACTCTGCTTTAGAGCAAGAAGCACGCTCTTGCTTTCTAAGTGTCTCTAATACAGCAGGAAACTTGACTGTGGTCAGAACAAAATAACGGTGTTTCGTACACATACGGACCATATCTAGGTCAACTCTACTTCTGAAACTGATACAAAGCAAAGTTCCATTAACATGCAATGCTTTCAATTTAAGAGCGAGAAACGTGTGAGCTTCGTGAACGATGTAGCTTCCTTTAAGCTGAAAAGTGACTGAGTTTACCTGAAGACATGTCTTGCTTGTAGGAAGACACAGAGCCTGGGATTTAACTCCATTTTTGAAGGGAAACACACAGCACAGCTCTCATCCATGAAACACACTCTGCTTTATAGCAAGAAGAATGCTCTTGCTTTCCATAGTCTCTAATAGAGCCAGAAACTTGTGGGTACTCAGAACACAAGAACGGTGTTTCCTACACATACGGACCATTGCTAGTTCAACTCTGCTTCTGAAACTGATACAAACCACAGGTCCTCTAACATCCAATGCTTTACAGTTAAGAGCAAGAAACTTGTGAGCTACGTGAACGATGTAGCTTTGTTTGAGCTGAATGGTGACTGAGTTTACGTGAAATGAAGTCTTGCTTGTAGGAAGATACAGAGCCTGTGATTTAACTCCATTTCTGAAGGGAAACAAACAGCACTGTTGCACAATGAAACACACTCTGCGTATAGGAAGAAGGACGCTCATGCTTTCTAGAGTCTCTAATAGAGCAGGAAACATGAGTTTGCTCAGAACAAAAGAACGGTGTTTCCTACACATACAGACCATTGCTAGTTCAACTCTGCTTCTGAAACTGATACAAACCACAAGTCATCTAACATCCAATGCTTTTCAATTAAGAGCGAGAATCGTTTGAGCTTGGTAAACGATTTATATTCATTTGACCTGAAAAGTGACTGAGTTTACCTTAAAAGATGTCTTGCTTATAGGAAGACAAAGAGCCTGGGATTTAACTCCATTTCTGAATGGAAACACACAGCACAGTTCTCATCCATGAAACACACTCTGCTTTAGAGCACGAAGCATGCTCTTGCTTTCTAGAGTCTCTAATACAGCCAGAAAATTGAGGGTACTCAAAACAAAACAACGGTGTTTCCTACACATACAGACCATTGCTAGTTCAACTCTGCTTCTGAAACTGATACAAACCACAAGTCATCTAACATCCAATGCTTTTCAATTAAGAGCAAGAAACGTGTGAGCTTTATAAACGATATATATTCATTTGAGCTGAAAAGTGACTGAGTTTACCTGAAATGATGTCTTGCTTGTAGGAAGACACAGAGCCTGGTTTTTAACTCCATTTCTGAAGGGAAACACAAAGCACAGTTCTCATCCATGAAACACAGTCTGCTTTAGAGCAAGAAGCACGCTCTTGCTTTCTAAGTGTCTCTAATACAGCAGGAAACCTGACTGTGGTCAGAACAAAATAACGGTGTTTCCTACACATACGGACCATATCTAGGTCAACTCTACTTCTGAAACTGATACAAAGCAAAGTTCCATTTACATGCAATGCTTTCAATTTAAGAGCGAGAAATGTGTGAGCTTCATGAACGATGTAGCTTCCTTTGCGTTGAAAATTGACTGAGTTTACCTGAAAAGATATCTTGCTTGTAGGAAGACACAGAGCCTGGGATTTAACTCCATTTCTGAAGGGAAACACACAGCACAGTTCTCATCCATGAAACACACTCTGCTTTAGAGCAAGAAGCATGCTCTTGCTTTCTAGAGTCTCTAATAGAGCCAGAAAATTGAGGGTACTCAGAACAAAAGAACGGCGTTTCCTGCACCTACAGATCATTGCTACTTCAACTCTGCTTCTGTAGCTGATACAAACCACAGGTCCTCTAATATCCAATGCTATACATTTAAGAGCAAGAAACTTGTGAGCTACGTGAACGATGTAGCTTTGTTTGAGCTGAAGGGTGACTGAGTTTACGTGAAACGAAGTCTTGCTTGTAGGAAGATACAGAGCCTGTGATTTAACTCCATTTCTGAAGGGAAAAACAAAGCACAGTTCTTACGATGAAACACACTCTGCGTATAGGAAGAAGCACGCTCTTGCTTTCTAGAGTCTCTAATAGAGCAGGAAACGTGAGGGTGCTCAGAAAAAAAGAACGGTGGTTCCTACACATACTGACCATAGCTAGTTCACCTCTGTTTCTGAAACTGATACAAACCACAAGTCATGTGACATCCAATGCTTTTCAGTTAAGAGCGAGAAACATGTGAGCTTGGTAAACTATATATATTCATTTCAGCTGAAAAGTGACTGAGTTTTCCTGAAATGATGTCTTGCTTGTAGGAAGACACAGAGCCTGGGATTTAACTCCATTTCTGAAGGGAAACACACAGCACAGTTCTCATCCTTAAAACACACTCTGCGTATAGGAAGAAGCACGCTATTGCTTTCTAGAGACTCTAATACACCAGGAAACGTGAGTGTGCTCAGAACAAAGAACGGTGTTTCCTACACATACAGAGCATTGCTAATTCAACTCTGCTTCTGAAACTGATACAAACCACAGGTCCTCTAACATCCAATGCTTTACTGTTAAGAGCTAGAAACGTGTGACCTATGTGAACGATATAGCTTTGTTTGAGTGCAAGGTGACTGAGTTTACGTGAAATGAAGTCTTGCTTGTAGGAAGATACAGAGCCTGTGATTTAACTCCATTTCTGAAGGGAAACACACAGCACAGTTCTCACGAGAAAACACACTCTACATATAGGAAGAAGCACGCTCTTGCTTTGTAGATCGAAGAAACACAGTCTGCTTTAGAGCAAGAAGGACGCTCTTGCTTTCTAGAGTCTCTAATAAAGCAGGAAACGTGAATCTGCTCAGAACAAAAGAACGGTGTTTTCTACACATACGGACCATTGCTAGTTCAACTCTGCTTCTGAAACTGATACAAACCACAAGTCATCTAACATCCAATGCTTTTCAGTTAAGAGCGAGAAACGTGTGATCTTAGTAAACGATTTATATTCATTTGAACTGAAAAGTGACTGTGTTTACCTGAAATGATGTCTTGCTTGTATGAAGAAACAGAGCCTGGAATTTCACTCCCTTTCTGAAGCGAAACACACAGCACAGTTCTCATCCATGAAACACACTCTGCTTTAGAGCAAGAAGCACGCTCTTGCTTTCTAAGTGTCTCTAATACAGCAGGAAACTTGACTGTGGTCAGAACAAAATAACGGTGTTTCGTACACATACGGACCATATCTAGGTCAACTCTACTTCTGAAACTGATACAAAGCAAAGTTCCATTAACATGCAATGCTTTCAATTTAAGAGCGAGAAACGTGTGAGCTTCGTGAACGATGTAGCTTCCTTTAAGCTGAAAAGTGACTGAGTTTACCTGAAGACATGTCTTGCTTGTAGGAAGACACAGAGCCTGGGATTTAACTCCATTTTTGAAGGGAAACACACAGCACAGCTCTCATCCATGAAACACACTCTGCTTTATAGCAAGAAGAATGCTCTTGCTTTCCATAGTCTCTAATAGAACCAGAAACTTGTGGGTACTCAGAACACAAGAACGGTGTTTCCTACACATACGGACCATTGCTAGTTCAACTCTGCTTCTGAAACTGATACAAACCACAGGTCCTCTAACATCCAATGCTTTACAGTTAAGAGCAAGAAACTTGTGAGCTACGTGAACGATGTAGCTTTGTTTGAGCTGAATGGTGACTGAGTTTACGTGAAATGAAGTCTTGCTTGTAGGAAGATACAGAGCCTGTGATTTAACTCCATTTCTGAAGGGAAACAAACAGCACTGTTGCACAATGAAACACACTCTGCGTATAGGAAGAAGGACGCTCATGCTTTCTAGAGTCTCTAATAGAGCAGGAAACATGAGTTTGCTCAGAACAAAAGAACGGTGTTTCCTACACATACAGACCATTGCTAGTTCAACTCTGCTTCTGAAACTGATACAAACCACAAGTCATCTAACATCCAATGCTGTTCAATTAAGAGCGAGAATCGTTTGAGCTTGGTAAACGATTTATATTCATTTGACCTGAAAAGTGACTGAGTTTACCTTAAAAGATGTCTTGCTTATAGGAAGACAAAGAGCCTGGGATTTAACTCCATTTCTGAATGGAAACACACAGCACAGTTCTCATCCATGAAACACACTCTGCTTTAGAGCACGAAGCATGCTCTTGCTTTCTAGAGTCTCTAATACAGCCAGAAAATTGAGGGTACTCAAAACAAAACAACGGTGTTTCCTACACATACAGACCATTGCTAGTTCAACTCTGCTTCTGAAACTGATACAAACCACAAGTCATCTAACATCCAATGCTTTTCAATTAAGAGCAAGAAACGTGTGAGCTTTATAAACGATATATATTCATTTGAGCTGAAAAGTGACTGAGTTTACCTGAAATGATGTCTTGCTTGTAGGAAGACACAGAGCCTGGTTTTTAACTCCATTTCTGAAGGGAAACACAAAGCACAGTTCTCATCCATGAAACACAGTCTGCTTTAGAGCAAGAAGCACGCTCTTGCTTTCTAAGTGTCTCTAATACAGCAGGAAACCTGACTGTGGTCAGAACAAAATAACGGTGTTTCCTACACATACAGACCATATCTAGGTCAACTCTACTTCTGAAACTGATACAAAGCAAAGTTCCATTTACATGCAATGCTTTCAATTTAAGAGCGAGAAATGTGTGAGCTTCATGAACGATGTAGCTTCCTTTGCGTTGAAAATTGACTGAGTTTACCTGAAAAGATATCTTGCTTGTAGGAAGACACAGAGCCTGGGATTTAACTCCATTTCTGAAGGGAAACACACAGCACAGTTCTCATCCATGAAACACACTCTGCTTTAGAGCAAGAAGCATGCTCTTGCTTTCTAGAGTCTCTAATAGAGCCAGAAAATTGAGGGTACTCAGAACAAAAGAACGGCGTTTCCTGCACCTACAGATCATTGCTACTTCAACTCTGCTTCTGTAGCTGATACAAACCACAGGTCCTCTAATATCCAATGCTATACATTTAAGAGCAAGAAACTTGTGAGCTACGTGAACGATGTAGCTTGTTTGAGCTGAAGGGTGACTGAGTTTACGTGAAACGAAGTCTTGCTTGTAGGAAGATACAGAGCCTGTGATTTAACTCCATTTCTGAAGGGAAAAACAAAGCACAGTTCTTACGATGAAACACACTCTGCGTATAGGAAGAAGCACGCTCTTGCTTTCCAGAGTCTCTAATAGAGCAGGAAACGTGAGGGTGCTCAGAAAAAAAGAACGGTGGTTCCTACACATACTGACCATAGCTAGTTCACCTCTGTTTCTGAAACTGATACAAACCACAAGTCATGTGACATCCAATGCTTTTCAGTTAAGAGCGAGAAACGTGTGAGCTTGGTAAACTATATATATTCATTTCAGCTGAAAAGTGACTGAGTTTTCCTGAAATGATGTCTTGCTTGTAGGAAGACACAGAGCCTGGGATTTAACTCCATTTCTGAAGGGAAACACACAGCACAGTTCTCATCCTTAAAACACACTCTGCGTATAGGAACAAGCACGCTATTGCTTTCCATAGACTCTAATACACCAGGAAACGTGAGTGTGCTCAAAACAAAGAACGGTGTTTCCTACACATACAGAGCATTGCTAATTCAACTCTGCTTCTGAAACTGATACAAACCACAGGTCCTCTAACATCCAATGCTTTACTGTTAAGAGCTAGAAACGTGTGACCTATGTGAACGATATAGCTTTGAGTGCAAGGTGACTGAGTTTACGTGAAATGAAGTCTTGCTTGTAGGAAGATACAGAGCCTGTGATTTAACTCCATTTCTGAAGGGAAACACACAGCACAGTTCTCACGAGAAAACACACTCTACATATAGGAAGAAGCACGCTCTTGCTTTCTAGATCGAAGAAACACAGTCTGCTTTAGAGCCAGAAGGACGCTCTTGCTTTCTAGAGTCTCTAATAAAGCAGGAAACGTGAATCTGCTCAGAACAAAAGAACGGTGTTTTCTACACATACGGACCATTGCTAGTTCAACTCTGCTTCTGAAACTGATACAAACCACAAGTCATCTAACATCCAATGCTTTTCAGTTAAGAGCGAGAAACGTGTGATCTTAGTAAACGATTTATATTCATTTGAACTGAAAAGTGACTGTGTTTACCTGAAATGATGTCTTGCTTGTATGAAGAAACAGAGCCTGGAATTTCACTCCCTTTCTGAAGGGAAACACACAGCACAGTTCTCATCCATGAAACACACTCTGCTTTAGAGCAAGAAGCACGCTCTTGCTTTCTAAGTGTCTCAATTAAGCAGGAAACTTGACTGTGGTCAGAACAAAATAACGGTGTTTCGTACACATACGGACCATATCTAGGTCAACTCTACTTCTGAAACTGATACAAAGCAAAGTTCCATTAACATGCAATGCTTTCAATTTAAGAGCGAGAAACGTGTGAGCTTCGTGAACGATGTAGCTTCCTTTGAGCTGAAAAGTGACTGAGTTTACCTGAAGACATGTCTTGCTTGTAAGAAGACACAGAGCCTGGGATTTAACTCCATTTTTGAAGGGAAACACACAGCACAGTTCTCATCCATGAAACACACTCTGCTTTATAGCAAGAAGAATGCTCTTGCTTTCCAGAGTCTCTAATGGAGCCAGAAACTTGAGGGTACTCAGAACACAAGAACGGTGTTTCCTACACATACGGACCATTGCTAGTTCAACTCTGCTTCTGAAACTGATACAAACCACAGGTCCTCTAATATCCAATGCTTTTCAGTTAGAGCAAGAAACGTGTGAGCTTCCTAAAAGATTTAGCTTTGTTTGAGCTGAAAGGTGACTGAGTTTACGTGAAACGAAGTCTTGCTTGTAGGAAGATACAGAGCCTGTGATTTAACTCCATTTCTGAAGGGAAAAACAAAGCACAGTTCTCACGATTAAACACACTCTGCGTATAGGAAGAAGCACGCTCTTGCTTTCTAGAGTCTCTAATAGAGCAAGAAACATGAGGGTGCTCAGAAAAAAAGAATGGTGGTTCCTACACATACTGACCATAGCTAGTTCAACTCTGTTTCTGAAACTGATACAAACCACAAGTCATGTGACATCCAATGCTTTTCAGTTAAGAGCGAGAAACGTGTGAGCTTGGTAAACGATTTATATTCATTTCAGCTGAAAAGTGACTGAGTTTTCCTGAAATGATGTCTTGCTTGTAGGAAGACACAGAGCCTGGGATTTAACTCCATTTCTGAAGGGAAACACACAGCACAGTTCTCATCCTTGAAACACACTCTGCATATAGGAAGAAGCACGCTATTGCTTTCTAGAGTCTCTAATACACCAGGAAACGGGAGTGTGCTCAGAACAAAGAACGGTGTTTCCTACACATATGGACCATAGCTAGTTCAACTCTGCTTCTGAAACTGATACAAAGCACAAGTCATCTAACATCCAATGATTTTCAGTTAAGAGAGAGAAACGTGTGAGCTTCGTAAACGATTTATATTCATTTGAGCTGAAAAGTGACTGCATTTACCCTAAATGATGTCTTGCTTGTAGGAAGACACAGAGCCTGGAATTTAACTCCATTTCTGAAGGGAAACACACAGCACAGTTCTCATCCATGAAACACACTCTGCTTTAGAGCAAGAAGCACACTCTTGCTTTCTAAGTGTCTCTAATACAGCAGGAAACGTGACTGTGGTCAGAACAAAATAACGGTGTTCCCGACACATACGGACCATATCTATGTCAACTCGTCTTCTGAAACTGATACAAACCACAGTTCCTCTAACATACAATGCTTTACAGTTAAGAGCAAGAAACGTGTGAGCTACGTGAACGATGTAGCTTCATTTGAGCTGAAAAGTGACTGAGTTTACCTGAAAAGATGTCTTGCTTTTAGGAAGACACAGAGCCTGGGATTTAACTCCATTTCTGAAGGGAAACACACAGCACAGTTCTCATCCATGAAACACACTCTGCTTTATAGCAAGAAGCATGCTCTTGCTTTCCAGAATCTCTAATAGAGCCAGAAACTTGAGGGTACTCAGAACAAAAGAACGGTGTTTCCTACACATACGGACCATTGCTAGTTCAACTCTGCTTCTGAAACTGATACAAACCACAGGTCCTCTAACATCCAATGCTTTACAGATAAGAGCAAGAAACGTGTGAGCTACGTGAACAATGTAGGTTTGTTTGAGCTAAAGGTGACTGAGTTTACGTGAAATGAAGTCTTGCTTGTAGGAAGATACAGAGACTGTGATTTAACTCCATTTCTTAAGGAAAACAAACAGCACTGTTGCACGATGAAACACACTCTGCGTATAGGAAGAAGGACGCTCATGCTTTCTAGAGTCTCTAATAGAGCAGGAAACGTGAGTTTGCTCAGAACAAAAGAACGGTGTTTCCTACACATACAGACCATTGCTAGTTCAACTCTGCTTCTGAAACTGATACAAACCACAAGTCATCTAACATCCAATGCTTTTCAATTAAGAGCGAGAATCGTGTGAGCTTGGTAAACGATTTATATTCATTTGACCTGAAAAGTGACTGAGTTTACGTTAAAAGATGTCTTGCTTATAGGAAGACACAGAGCCTGGGATTTAACTCCATTTCTGAAGGGAAACACAAAGCACAGTTCTCATCCATGAAACACACTCTGCTTTAGAGCAAGAAGCACGCTCTTGCTTTCTAAGTGTCTCTAATACAGCAGGAAACTTGACTGTGGTCAGAACAAAATAACGGTGTTTCCTACACATACGGACCATATCTAGGTCAACTCTACTTCTGAAACTGATACAAAGCAAAGTTCCATTAACATGCAATGCTTTCAATTTAAGAGCGAGAAATGTGTGAGCTTCATGAACGATGTAGCTTCCTTTGCGTTGAAAATTGACTGAGTTTACCTGAAAAGATATCTTGCTTGTAGGAAGACACAGAGCCTGGGATTTAACTCCATTTCAGAAGGGAAACACACAGCACAGTTCTCATCCATGAAACACACTCTGCTTTAGAGCAAGAAGCATGCTCTTGCTTTCTAGAGTCTCTAATAGAGCCAGAAAATTGAGGGTACTCAGAACAAAAGAACGGCGTTTCCTACACCTACAGATCATTGCTACTTCAACTCTGCTTCTGTAGCTGATACAAACCACAGGTCCTCTAATATCCAATGCTATACAGTTAAGAGCAAGAAACTTGTGAGCTACGTGAACGATGTAGCTTTGTTTGAGCTGAAAGGTGATTGAGTTTACGTGAAACGAAGTCTTGCTTGTAGGAAGATACAGAGCCTGTGATTTAACTCCATTTCTGAAGGGAAAAACAAAGCACAGTTCTCACGATGAAACACACTCTGCGTATAGGAAGAAGCACGCTCTTGCTTTCTAGAGTCTCTAATAGAGCAGGAAACGTGAGGGTGCTCAGAAAAAAAGAACGGTGGTTCCTACACATACTGACCATAGCTAGTTCACCTCTGTTTCTGAAACTGATACAAACCACAAGTCATGTGACATCCAATGCTTTTCAGTTAAGAGCGAGAAACGTGTGAGCTTGGTAAACTATATATATTCATTTCAGCTGAAAAGTGACTGAGTTTTCCTGAAATGATGTCTTGCTTGTAGGAAGACACAGAGCCTGGGATTTAACTCCATTTCTGAAGGGAAACACACAGCACAGTTCTCATCCTTGAAACACACTCTGCATATAGGAAGAAGCACGCTATTGCTTTCTAGAGTCTCTAATACACCAGGAAACGGGAGTGTGCTCAGAACAAAGAACGGTGTTTCCTACACATATGGACCATAGCTAGTTCAACTCTGCTTCTGAAACTGATACAAAGCACAAGTCATCTAACATCCAATGATTTTCAGTTAAGAGAGAGAAACGTGTGAGCTTCGTAAACGATTTATATTCATTTGAGCTGAAAAGTGACTGCATTTACCCTAAATGATGTCTTGCTTGTAGGAAGACACAGAGCCTGGAATTTAACTCCATTTCTGAAGGGAAACACACAGCACAGTTCTCATCCATGAAACACACACTGCTTTAGAGCAAGAAGCACACTCTTGCTTTCTAAGTGTCTCTAATACAGCAGGAAACGTGACTGTGGTCAGAACAAAATAACTGTGTTCCCGACACATACGGACCATATCTATGTCAACTCGTCTTCTGAAACTGATACAAACCACAGTTCCTCTAACATACAATGCTTTACAGTTAAGAGCAAGAAACGTGTGAGCTACGTGAAAGATGTAGCTTCATTTGAGCTGAAAAGTGACTGAGTTTACCTGAAAAGATGTTTTGCTTTTAGGAAGACACAGAGCCTGGGATTTAACTCCATTACTGAAGGGAAACACACAGCACAGTTCTCATCCATGAAACACACTCTGCTTTATAGCAAGAAGCATGCTCTTGCTTTCCAGAATCTCTAATAGAGCCAGAAACTTGAGGGTACTCAGAACAAAAGAACGGTGTTTCCTACACATACGGACCATTGCTAGTTCAACTCTGCTTCTGAAACTGATACAAACCACAGGTCCTCTAACATCCAATGCTTTACAGATAAGAGCAAGAAACGTGTGAGCTACGTGAACAATGTAGGTTTGTTTGAGCTAAAGGTGACTCAGTTTACGTGAAATGAAGTCTTGCTTGTAGGAAGATACAGAGACTGTGATTTAACTCCATTTCTTAAGGAAAACAAACAGCACTGTTGCACGATGAAACACACTCTGCGTATAGGAAGAAGGACGCTCATGCTTTCTAGAGTCTCTAATAGAGCAGGAAACGTGAGTTTGCTCAGAACAAAAGAACGGTGTTTCCTACACATACAGACCATTGCTAGTTCAACTCTGCTTCTGAAACTGATACAAACCACAAGTCATCTAACATCCAATGCTTTTCAATTAAGAGCGAGAATCGTGTGAGCTTGGTAAACGATTTATATTCATTTGACCTGAAAAGTGACTGAGTTTACGTTAAAAGATGTCTTGCTTATAGGAAGACACAGAGCCTGGGATTTAACTCCATTTCTGAAGGGAAACACAAAGCACTGTTCTCATCCATGAAACACACTCTGCTTTAGAGCAAGAAGCACGCTCTTGCTTTCTAAGTGTCTCTAATACAGCAGGAAACTTGACTGTGGTCAGAACAAAATAACGGTGTTTCCTACACATACGGACCATATCTAGGTCAACTCTACTTCTGAAACTGATACAAAGCAAAGTTCCATTAACATGCAATGCTTTCAATTTAAGAGCGAGAAATGTGTGAGCTTCATGAACGATGTAGCTTCCTTTGCGTTGAAAATTGACTGAGTTTACCTGAAAAGATATCTTGCTTGTAGGAAGACACAGAGCCTGGGATTTAACTCCATTTCAGAAGGGAAACACACAGCACAGTTCTCATCCATGAAACACACTCTGCTTTAGAGCAAGAAGCATGCTCTTGCTTTCTAGAGTCTCTAATAGAGCCAGAAAATTGAGGGTACTCAGAACAAAAGAACGGCGTTTCCTACACCTACAGATCATTGCTACTTCAACTCTGCTTCTGTAGCTGATACAAACCACAGGTCCTCTAATATCCAATGCTATACAGTTAAGAGCAAGAAACTTGTGAGCTACGTGAACGATGTAGCTTTGTTTGAGCTGAAAGGTGATTGAGTTTACGTGAAACGAAGTCTTGCTTGTAGGAAGATACAGAGCCTGTGATTTAACTCCATTTCTGAAGGGAAAAACAAAGCACAGTTCTCACGATGAAACACACTCTGCGTATAGGAAGAAGCACGCTCTTGCTTTCTAGAGTCTCTAATAGAGCAGGAAACGTGAGGGTGCTCAGAAAAAAAGAACGGTGGTTCCTACACATACTGACCATAGCTAGTTCACCTCTGTTTCTGAAACTGATACAAACCACAAGTCATGTGACATCCAATGCTTTTCAGTTAAGAGCGAGAAACGTGTGAGCTTGGTAAACTATATATATTCATTTCAGCTGAAAAGTGACTGAGTTTTCCTGAAATGATGTCTTGCTTGTAGGAAGACACAGAGCCTGGGATTTAACTCCATTTCTGAAGGGAAACACACAGCACAGTTCTCATCCTTAAAACACACTCTGCGTATAGGAAGAAGCACGCTATTGCTTTCTAGAGACTCTAATACACCAGGAAACGTGAGTGTGCTCAGAACAAAGAACGGTGTTTCCTACACATACGGAGCATTGCTAATTCAACTCTGCTTCTGAAACTGATACAAACCACAGGTCCTCTAACATCCAATGCTTTACTGTTAAGAGCTAGAAACGTGTGACCTATGTGAACGATATAGCTTTGTTTGAGTGCAAGGTGACTGAGTTTACGTGAAATGAAGTCTTGCTTGTAGGAAGATACAGAGCCTGTGATTTAACTCCATTTCTGAAGGGAAACACACAGCACAGTTCTCACGAGAAAACACACTCTACATATAGGAAGAAGCACGCTCTTGCTTTCTAGATTGAAGAAACACAGTCTGCTTTAGAGCAAGAAGGACGCTCTTGCTTTCTAGAGTCTCTAATAAAGCAGGAAACGTGAATCTGCTCAGAACAAAAGAACGGTGTTTTCTACACATACGGACCATTGCTAGTTCAACTCTGCTTCTGAAACTGATACAAACCACAAGTCATCTAACATCCAATGCTTTTCAGTTAAGAGCGAGAAACGTGTGATCTTAGTAAATGATTTATATTCATTTGAACTGAAAAGTGACTGTGTTTACCTGAAATGATGTCTTGCTTGTATGAAGAAACAGAGCCTGGAATTTCACTCCATTTCTGAAGGGAAACACACAGCACAGTTCTCATCCTTGAAACACACTCTGCGTATAGGAAGAAGCACGCTATTGCTTTCTAGAGTCTCTAATACACCAGGAAACGTGAGTGTGCTCAGAACAAAGAACGGTGTTTCCTACACATACGGACCATAGCTAGTTCAACTCTGCTTCTGAAACTGATACAAAGCACAAGTCATCTAACATCCAATGCTTTTCAGTTAAGAGCGAGAAACGTGTGATCTTAGTAAACGATTTATATTCATTTGAACTGAAAAGTGACTGTGTTTACCTGAAAGGATGTCTTGCTTGTATGAAGAAACAGAGCCTGGAATTTCACTCCATTTCTGAAGGGAAACACACAGCACAGTTATCCTCCATGAAACACACTCTGCTTTAGAGCAAGAAGCACGCTCTTGCTTTCTAAGAGTCTCTAATAGAGCAAGAAACGTGAGTGTCCTCAGAACAAAGGAACGGTGTTTCCTACACATAAGGACCATAGCTAGTTGAACTCAGTTTCTCAAACTGCTGCAAAACACATGTCATCTAACATCCAATGCTTTTCATTTAAGAGCGAGAAACATGTGAGCTTCGTGAACGATGTAGCTTCCATTGAGCTAAATAGTGACTGAGTTTACCTGAAAAGATATCTTGCTTGTAGGAAGACACAAAGCCTGGGTTTTAGCTCCATTTCTGAAGGGAAACACACAGCACAGTTCTCATCCATGAAACCCACTCTGCTTTAGAGCACTAGCATTCTCTTGCTTTCTAGAGTCTCTAATAGAGCCAGAAACATGAAAGTGTGCTCAGAACAAAAGACCGGTGTTTCCTACACATAAGGACCATTGCAAGCTCCACTCTGCATCTGAAACTGATACAAACCACAAGCCATCTATCATCCAATGCTTTTCAGTTAAGAGCGAGAAACGTGTGAGCTTTGTAAACGATTTATATTCATTTGAGGTGAAAAGTGACTGCGTTTACCTGAAATGATGTCTTGCTTGTTGGAAGACACAGAGCCTGGAATTTAACACCATTTTAGAAGGGAAACACACAGCACAGTTCTCATCCATGAAACACACTCTGCTTTATAGCAGGAAGCACGGTCTTGCTTTCTAGGAGTCTCTAAACAGCAGGAAAAGTGACTGTGGTCAGAACAAAATAACGGTGTTCCCTCCACATACGGACCATATCTATGTCAACTCTTCTTCTGAAACTGATACAAACCACAGTTCCATTAACATGCAATGCTTTCAGTTAAGAGCGAGAAACGTGTGAGCTTCGTGAACGATGTAGCTTCCTTTGAGCTGAAAAGTGACTGAGTTTACCTGAAGACATGTCTTGCTTGTAGGAAGACACAGAGACTGGGATTTAACTCCATTTTTGAAGGGAAACACACAGCACAGTTCTCATCCATGAAACACACTCTGCTTTATAGCAAGAAGAATGCTCTTGCTTTCCAGAGTCTCTAATAGAGCCTGAAACTTGAGGGTACTCAGAACACAAGAACGGTGTTTCCTACACATACGGACCATTGCTAGTTCAACTCTGCTTCTGAAACTAGTACAAACCACAGGTCCTCTAACATCCAATGCTTTACAGTTAAGAGCAAGAAACTTGTGAGCTACGTGAACGATGTAGCTTTGTTTGAGCTGAATGGTGACTGAGTTTACGTGAAACGAAGTCATGCTTGTGGGAAGATACAGAGTCTGTGATTTAACTCCATTTCTGAAGGAAAACACACAGCACAGTTCTCACGATGAAACACACTCTGCGTATAGGAAGAAGCACACTCTTGCTTTCTAGAGTCTCTAATAGAGCAGGAAACGTGAGTGTGCTCAGAACAAAATAACGGAGTTTCCTACACATACAGACCATATCTAGTCCAACTCTGCTTGTGAAACTGATACAAACCACAGTTCCTCTAATATCCAATGCTTTTCAGTTAGAGCAAGAAACGTGTGAGCTTCCTAAAAGATTTAGCTTTGTTTGAGCTGAAAGGTGACTGAGTTTCCATGAAACGAAGTCTTGCTTGTAGGAAGATACAGAGCCTGGGATTTAACTCCATTTCTGAAGGGAAAAACAAAGCACAGTTCTCACGATGAAACACACTCTGCGTATAGGAAGAAGCACGCTCTTGCTTTCTAGAGTCTCTAATAGAGCAAGAAACGTGAGGGTGCTCAGAAAAAAAGAACGGTGGTTCCTCCACATACTGACCATAGCTAGTTCAACTCTGTTTCTGAAACTGATACAAACCACAAGTCATGTGACATCCAATGCTTTTCAGTTAAGAGCGAGAAACGTGTGAGCTTGGTAAACGATTTATATTCATTTCAGCTGAAAAGTGACTGAATTTTCCTGAAATGATGTCTTGCTTGTAGGAAGACACAGAGCCTGGGATTTAACTCCATTTCTGAAGGGAAACACACAGCACAGTTCTCATCCTTGAAACACACTCTGCGTATAGGAAGAAGCACGCTATTGCTTTCTAGAGTCTCTAATACACCAGGAAACGTGAGTGTGCTCAGAACAAAGAACGGTGTTTCCTACACATACGGACCATAGCTAGTTCAACTCTGCTTCTGAAACTGATACAAAGCACAAGTCATCTAACATCCAATGCTTTTCAGTTAAGAGAGAGAAAAGTGTGAGCTTCGTAAACGATTTATATGCATTTGAGCTGAAAAGTGACTGCATTTACCCTAAATGATGTCTTGCTTGTAGGAAGACACAGAGCCTGGAATTTAACTCCATTTCTGAAGGGAAACACACAGCACAGTTCTCATCCATGAAACACACTCTGCTTTGGAGCAAGAAGCACACTCTTGCTTTCTAAGAGTCTCTAATACAGCAGGAAACGTGACTGTGGTCAGAACAAAATAACGGTGTTCCCGACACATATGGACCATATCTATGTCAACTCGTCTTCTGAAACTGATACAAACCGCAGTTCCTCTAACATACAATGCTTTACAGTTAAGAGCAAGAAACGTGTGAGCTACGTGAACAATGTAGCTTTGTTTGAGCTGAAAGGTGACTGAGTTTACGTGAAACGAAGTCTTTCTTTTAGGAAGACACAGTGCCTGTGATTTAATTCCATTTCTGAAGGGAAACAAACAGCAGTGTTGCACGATGAAACACACTCTGCGTATAGGAAGAAGCACGCTCTTGCTTTCTAGTGTCTCTAATAGAGCAGGAAACGGGAGTTTGCTCAGAACAAAAGAACGGTGTTTCCTACACTTAGGGACCATTGCTAGTTCAACTCTGCTTCTGAAACTGATACAAACCACAAGTCATCTAACATCCAATGCTTTTCAGTTAAGAGCGAGAACGTGTGAGCTTCGTGAATGATGTAGCTTCCTTTGAACTGAAAATTGACTGAGTTTACCTTAAAAGATTACCTTGCTTATAGGAAGACACAGAGCATGGGATTTAACTCCATTTCAGAATGGAAACACACAGCACAGTTCTCATCCATGAAACACACTCTGCTTTATAGCACGAATCATGCTCTTGCTTTCTAGATTCTCTAATACAGCCAGAAAATTGAGAGTACTCAAAACAAAAGAACGGTGTTTCCTACACATACAGACCATTGCTAGTTCAACTCTGCTTCTGAAACTGATACAAACCACAAGTCATCTAACATCCAATGCTTTTCAGTTAAGAGCAAGTAACGTGTGAGCTTCATAAATGATATATATTCATTTGAGCTGAAAAGTGACTGAGTTTACCTGAAATGATGTCTTGCTTGTAGGAAGACACAGAGCCTGTGATTTAACTCCATTTCTGAAGGGAAACAAACAGCACTGTTGCACGGTGAAACACACTCTGCGTATAGGAAGAAGCATGCTCTTGTTTTCTAGAGTCTCTAATAGAGCAGGAAACATGAGTTTGCTCAGAACAAAAGAACGGTGTTTCCTACACATATGGACCATTGCTAGTTCAACTCTGCTTCTGAAACTGATACAAACCACAAGTCATCTAACATCCAATGCTTTTCAGTTAAGAGCGAGAAACGTGTGATCTTTGTAAACGATTTATATTTATTTGAGCTGAAAAGTGAAAGCGTTTACCTGAAATGAAGTCTTGCTTGTAGGAAGACACAGAGCCTGGAGTTTAACTCCATTTCTGAAGGGAAACACACAGCACAGTTCTCATCCATGAAGCACATTCTGCTTTAGAGCAAGAAGCACGCTCTTGCTTTCTAAGAATCTCTAATATAGCACGAAACGTGACTGTGGTCAGAACAATATAATGGTGTTTCCTACACAAATGGACCATATCTAGGTCAACTCTTTTTCTGAAACTGATACAAACCACAGTGCCATTAACATGCAATGCTTTCGAGTAGAGCGAGAAACGTGTGAGCTTTGTGAACGATGTAGCTTCCTTTGAGCTGAATAGTGACTGAGTTTACCTGAAAAGATAACTTGCTTATAGGAAGACACAGAGCCTGGGATTTAACTCCATTTCTGAAGGGAAACACACAGCACAGTTCTCATCCATGAAACACACTCTGCTTTATAGCAAGAAGAATGCTCTTGCTTTCCAGAGTCTCTAATAGAGCCAGAAACTTGAGGGTACTCAGAACAAAAGAACGGTGTTTCCTACACATATGGAACATGGCTAGTTCAACTCTGCATCTGAAACTGATACAAACCACAGGTCCTCTAACATCCAATGCTTTACTGTTAATAGCAAGAAACGTGTGAGCTACGTGAATGATTAGTTTGTTTGAGCTGAAAGGTGACTGAGTTTACTTGAAATGAAGTCTTGCTTGTAGGAAGATACAGAGCCTGTGATTTAACTCCATTTCTGACGGGAAACACACAACACTGTTGCACGATGAAACACACTCTGCGTATAGGAAGAGGCACGCTCTTGTTTTCTAGAGTCTCTGATAGAGCAGGAAACGTGAGTGTACTCAGAACAAAAGAACGGTGTTTCCTACACATAGGGACCATTTCTAGTTCAACTCTGCTTCTGAAACTGATAGAAACCACAAGTCATCTAACATCCAATGCTTTACAGTTAAGAGCAAGGAACGTGTGAGCTACGTGAACGATGTAGCTTTGTTTGAGCTGGAAGGTGCCTGAGTTTATGTGAAACGAAGTCTTGCTTGTAGGAAGATACATAGCCGTTGATTTAACTCCATTTCTGAAGGTAAACACACAGCACTATTCCCACGATGAAACACACTCTACGTATAGGGAGAAGCACGCTCTTGCTTTCTAGAGACTCTAATAGAGCATGAAACGTGAGTGTGCTCAGAACAATAGAACGGTATTTCCTACACATACGGACCATTGCTAGTTCAACTCTGCTTCTGAAACTGATACAAACCACAAGTCATATAACATCCAATGCTTTTCAGTTAAGAGCGAGAAACGTGTGAGCTTCGTAAACGATTTCTATTCATTTGAGCTGAAAAGTGACTGTATTAACCTGAAATGATGTCTTGCTTGCAGGAAGACACAGAGCCTGGAATTTAACTCCATTTCTGAAGGGAAACACACAGTACAGTTCTCATCCATGAAACACACTCTGCTTTAGAGCGAGAAGCACACTCTTGCTTTCTAATAGTCTCTAATACAGCAGGAAACGTGACTGTGGTTAGAATAAAATAACAGTGTTTCCTACACATATGGACCATATCTAGGTCAACTCTCCTTCTGAAATTGATACAAACCACAGTTCCATTTACATGCAATGCTTTCCAGATAAGAGCGAGAAACGTGTGAGCTTCGTGAACGATGTAGCTTCCTTTGAGCAGAAAAGTGACTGAGTTTACCTGAAAAGTTGTCTTGCTTATAGGAAGACACAGAGCCTGGGATTTAACTCCATTTCTGAAGGGAAACAGACAGCACATTTCTCATCCATGAAACACACTCTGCTTTTGAGCCAGAAGCATGCTCTTGCTTTCTAGAGTCTCTAAAAGAGGGAGAAACTTGAGGGTAGTCAGAAAAAAAGAACGGTGGTTCCTACACATAGAGACCATTTCTAGTTCAACTCTGCTTCTGACACTGATAGAAACCACAAGCCATCTAACATCCAATGCTTTCCAGTTAAGAGCGAGAAACGTGTGAGCTTCGTGTATGATTTCTATTCATAAGAGCTGAAAAGTGACTGCATTAACCTGAAATGATGTTTTGCTTGTAGGAAGACACAGAACCTGGAATTTAACTCCATTTGTGAAGGGAAACACACAGCACAGTTCTCTTCCATGAAACACATTCTGCTTTAGAGCAAGAAGCACGCTCTTGCTTTCTATGAGTCTCTAATACATCAGGAAACGTGACTGTGGCCAGAACAAAATAACGGTGTTTCCTACACATACGGACCATATCTAGGTCAACTCTTCTTCAGAACCTGATACAAACCACAGTTCCTCTAACATGCAATGATTTCCAGTTAAGAGCAAGAAACGTGTGAGCTTCGTGAACGATGTTGCATTCTGTGAGCTGAATAGTGACTGAGTTTACGTGAAAAGATGTCTTAATTGTAGGAAGACACAGAGCCTGGAATTTAACTCCATTTCTGAAGGGAAACAAACAGCACAGTTCTCATCCATGAAACACACTCTGCTTTATAGCAAGAAGCATGCTCTTGCTTTCCAGAGTCTCTAATAGAGCCAGAAACTTGAGGGTACTCAGAACAAATGAATGGTGTTTCCTACACATAC
This sequence comes from Onychomys leucogaster, assembly GCA_949786385.1. Lineage (NCBI taxonomy): Eukaryota > Metazoa > Chordata > Mammalia > Rodentia > Cricetidae > Onychomys > Onychomys leucogaster. The sequence continues at coordinate 2,319,995 of CATKUP010000082.1, forward strand.
GGTCCATTGCTAGTTCAACTCTGCTTCTGAAACTGATACAAACCACAGGTCTTATAACATCCAATGCTTTACAGTTAAGAGCAAGAAACGTGTGAGCTATGTGAACGATATATCTTTGTTTGAGTGCAAGATGACTGAGTTTACATGAAATGAAGTCTTGCTTGTAGGAAGATACAAAGCCTGTGATTTAACTCCATTTCTGAAGGGAAACACACAGCACAGATCTCAAGCGGAAGCACACTCTGCGTATAGGAAGAGGCACGCTCTTGTTTTCTAGAGTCTCTGATAGAGCAGGAAACGTGAGTGTACTCAGAACAAAAGAATGGTGTTTCCTACACATAGGGACCATTTCTAGTTCAACTCTGCTTCTGAAACTGATAGAAACCACAAGTCATCTAACATCCAATGCTTTCCAATTAAGCGCGAGAAACGTGTGAGCTTCGTGAACGATTTCTATTCATTTGAGCTGAAAACTGACTGCATTAACCTGAAATGATGTTTTGCTTGTAGGAAGACACAGAACCTGGAATTTAACTCCATTTCTGAAGGGAAAAACACAGCACAGTTCTCATCCATGAAACACACTCTGCGTTAGAGCAAGAAGCACGCTCTTACTTTCTAAGAGTCTCTAATATAGCACGAAACGTGACTGTGGTCAGAACAATATAAGGGTGTTTCCTACACAAACGGACCATATCTAGGTCAACTCTTTTTCTGAAACTGATACAAACCACAGTGCCATTAACATGCAATGCTTTCGAGTTAAGAACGAGAAACGTGTGAGCTTTGTGAACGATGTAGCTTCCTTTGAGCTGAAAAGTGACTGAGTTTACCTGAAAAGATAACTTGCTTATAGGATGACACAGAGTCTGGGATTTAACTCCATTTCTGAAGGGAAACACACAGCACAGTTCTCATCCATGAAACACACTCTGCTTTATAGCAAGAAGAATACTCTTGCTTTCCAGAGTCTCTAATAGAGCCAGAAACTTGAGGGTACTCAGAACAAAAGAACTGTGTTTCCTACACATACAGACCATTGCTAGTTCAACTCTGCTTCTGAAACTGATACAAACCACAGGTCCTCTAACATCCAATGCTTTACTGTTAATAGCAGGAAACGTGTGAGCTACGTGAATGATTAGCTTTGTTTGATCTGAAAGGTGACTGCGTTTACGTGAAATGATGTCTTGCTTGTAGGAAGGTACAGAGCCTGTGATTTAACTCCATTTCTGAAGGTAAACACACAGCACTGTTCTCACGATGAAACACACTCTACGTATAGGGAGAAGCACGCTCTTGCTTTCTAGAGACTCTAATAGAGCATGAAACGTGAGTGTGCTCAGAACAATAGAACGGTATTTCCTACACATACGGACCATTGCTAGTTCAACTCTGCTTCTGAAACTGATACAAACCACAAGTCATATAACATCCAATGCTTTTCAGTTAAGAGCGAGAAACGTGTGAGCTTCGTAAACGATTTCTATTCATTTGAGCTGAAAAGTGACTGTATTAACCTGAAATGATGTCTTGCTTGCAGGAAGACACAGAGCCTGGAATTTAACTCCATTTCTGAAGGGAAACACACAGTACAGTTCTCATCCATGAAACACACTCTGCTTTAGAGCGAGAAGCACACTCTTGCTTTCTAATAGTCTCTAATACAGCAGGAAACGTGACTGTGGTTAGAATAAAATAACAGTGTTTCCTACACATATGGACCATATCTAGGTCAACTCTCCTTCTGAAATTGATACAAACCACAGTTCCATTTACATGCAATGCTTTCCAGATAAGAGCGAGAAACGTGTGAGCTTCGTGAACGATGTAGCTTCCTTTGAGCAGAAAAGTGACTGAGTTTACCTGAAAAGTTGTCTTGCTTATAGGAAGACACAGAGCCTGGGATTTAACTCCATTTCTGAAGGGAAACAGACAGCACATTTCTCATGCATGAAACACACTCTGCTTTTGAGCCAGAAGCATGCTCTTGCTTTCTAGAGTCTCTAAAAGAGGGAGAAAATTGAGGGTAGTCAGAAAAAAAGAACGGTGGTTCCTACACATAGGGACCATTTCTAGTTCAACTCTGCTTCTGAAACTGATAGAAACCACAAGCCATCTACCATCCAATGCTTTCCAGTTAAGAGCGAGAAACGTGTGAGCTTCGTGAATGATTTCTATTCATAAGAGCTGAAAAGTGACTGCATTAACCTGAAATGATGTTTTGCTTGTAGGAAGACACAGAACCTGGAATTTAACTCCATTTGTGAAGGGAAACACACAGCACAGTTCTCATCCATGAAACACATTCTGCTTTAGAACAAGAAGCACGCTCTTGCTTTTTATGAGTCTCTAATACATCAGGAAACGTGACTGTGGCCAGAACAAAATAACGGTGTTTCCTACACATACGGACCATATCTAGGTCAACTCTTCTTCAGAACCTGATACAAACCACAGTTCCTCTAACATGCAATGATTTCCAGTTAAGAGCAAGAAACGTGTGAGCTTCGTGAACGATGTTGCTTTCTTTGAGCTGAATAGTGACTGAGTTTACGTGAAAAGATGTCTTAATTGTAGGAAGACACAGAGCCTGGAATTTAACTCCATTTCTGAAGGGAAACAAACAGCACAGTTCTCATCCATGAAACACACTCTGCTTTATAGCAAGAAGCATGCTCTTGCTTTCCAGAGTCTCTAATAGTGCCAGAAACTTGAGGGTACACAGAACAAATGAATGGTGTTTCCTACACATACGGACCATTGCTAGTTCAACTCTGCTTCTGAAACTGATACAAACCACAGGTCTTATAACATCCAATGCTTTACAGTTAAGAGCAAGAAACGTGTGAGCTATGTGAACGATATATCTTTGTTTGAGTGCAAGATGACTGAGTTTACATGAAATGAAGTCTTGCTTGTAGGAAGATACAAAGCCTGTAATTTAACTCCATTTCTGAAGGGAAACACACAGCACAGATCTCAAGCGGAAGCACACTCTGCGTATAGGAAGAGGCACGCTCTTGTTTTCTAGAGTCTCTGATAGAGCAGGAAACGTGAGTGTACTCAGAACAAAAGAACGGTGTTTCCTACACATAGGGACCATTTCTAGTTCAACTCTGCTTCTGAAACTGATAGAAACCACAAGCCATCTAACATCCAATGCTTTCCAGTTATGAGCGAGAAACGTATGAGCTTCGTGAATGATTTCTATTCATAAGAGCTGAAAAGTGACTGCATTAACCTGAAATGATGTTTTGCTTGTAGGAAGACACAGAACCTGGAATTTAACTCCATTTGTGAAGGGAAACACACAGCACAGTTCTCATCCATGAAACACACTCTGCTTTAGAGCAAGAAGCACGCTCTTGCTTTCTATGAGTCTCTAATACATCAGGAAACGTGACTGTGGCCAGAACAAAATAACGGTGTTTCCTACACATACGGACCATATCTAGGTCAACTCTTCTTCAGAACCTGATACAAACCACAGTTCCTCTAACATGCAATGATTTCCAGTTAAGAGCAAGAAACGTGTGAGCTTCGTGAACGATGTTGCTTTCTTTGAGCTGAATAGTGACTGAGTTTACTTGAAAAAATGTCTTAATTGTAGGAAGACACAGAGCCTGGAATTTAACTCCATTTCTGAAGGGAAACAAACAGCACAGTTCTCATCCATGAAACACACTCTGCTTTATAGCAAGAAGCATGCTCTTGCTTTCCAGAGTCTCTAATAGTGCCAGAAACTTGAGGGTACTCAGAACAAATGAATGGTGTTTCCTACACATACGGACCATACCTAGGTCAACTCTGCTTCTGAAACTGATACAAACCACAGGTCCTATAACATCCAATGCTTTACAGTTAAGAGCAAGAAACGTGTGAGCTATGTGAACGATATATCTTTGTTTGAGTGCAAGATGACTGAGTTTACATGAAATGAAGTCTTGCTTGTAGGAAGATACAAAGCCTGTGATTTAACTCCATTTCTGAAGGGAAACACACAGCACAGATCTCAAGCGGAAGCACACTCTGCGTATATGAAGAGGCACGCTCTTGTTTTCTAGTGTCTCTGATAGAGCAGGAAACATGAGTGTGCTCAGAACAAAAGAATGGTGTTTCCTACACATACGGACCATTGCTAGTTCAACTCTGCTTCTGAAACTGATAGAAACCACAAGTCATCTAACATACAATGCTTTCCAATTAAGCGCGAGAAACGTGTGAGCTTCGTGAACGATTTCTATTCATTTGAGCTGAAAAGTGACTGCATTAACCTGAAATGATGTTTTGCTTGTAGGAAGACACAGAACCTGGAATTTAAATCCATTTCTGAAGGGAAAAACACAGCACAGTTCTCATCCATGAAACACACCCTGCTTTAGAGCAAGAAGCACGCTCTTACTTTCTAAGAGTCTCTAATATAGCACGAAACGTGACTGTGGTCAGAACAATATAAGGGTGTTTCCTACACAAACGGACCATATCTAGGTCAACTCTTTTTCTGAAACTGATACAAACCACAGTGCCATTAACATGCCATGCTTTCGAGTTAAGAACGAGAAACGTGTGAGCTTTGTGCACGATGTAGCTTCCTTTGAGCTGAAAAGTGACTGAGTTTACCTGAAAAGATAACTTGCTTATAGGATGACACAGAGTCTGGGATTTAACTCCATTTCTGAAGGGAAACACACAGCACAGTTCTCATCCATGAAACACACTCTGCTTTATAGCAAGAAGAATGCTCTTGCTTTCCAGAGTCTCTAATAGAGCCAGAAACTTGAGGGTACTCAGAACAAAAGAACGGTGTTTCCTACACATACAGACCATTGCTAGTTCAACTCTGCTTCTGAAACTGATACAAACCACAGGTCCTCTAACATCCAATGCTTTACTGTTAATAGCAGGAAACGTGTGAGCTACGTGAATGATTAGCTTTGTTTGATCTGAAAGGTGACTGCGTTTACGTGAAATGATGTCTTGCTTGTAGGAAGGTACAGAGCCTGTGATTTAACTCCATTTCTGAAGGGAAACAAACAGCACTGATGCACGATGAAACACACTCTGCATATAGGAAGAAGCATGCTCCTGCTTTTTAGAGTCTTTAATAGAGCAGGAAACGTGAGTTTGCTCAGAACAAAAGAACGGTGTTTCCTACACATATGGACCATTGCTAGTTCAACTCTGCTTCTGAAACTGATACAAACCACAAGTCATCTAACATCCAATGCTTTTCAGTTAAGAGCGAGAAACATGTGATCTTTGTGAACGATGTAGCTTCTTTTGAGCTGAAAAGCGACTGAGTTTACCTGAAATGATGTCTTGCTGGTAGGAAGTCACAGAGCCTGGGATTTAACTCCATTTCTGAAGGGAAACACACAGCACAGTTCTCATCAATGAAACACACTCTGCTTTAGAGCAAGAAGCACACTCTTGCTTTCTAGAGTCTCTAATACAGCAGGAAACTTGACTGTGGTCAGAACAAAATAACGGTGTTTCCTACACATACGGACCATATCTAGGTCAACTCTACTTCTGAAACTGATACAATGCACAGTTCCATTACATGCAATGCTTTCAATTTAAGACCGAGAACGGGTGAGCTTCGTGAACAATGTAGCTTCCTTTGCGCTGAAAAGTGACTGAGTTTACCTGAAAAGATGTCTTGCTTGTAGGAAGACACAGAGCGTGGGATTTAACTCCATTTCTGAAGGGAAACACACAGCACAGTTCTCATCCATGAAACACATTCTGCTTTAGAGCAAAAAGCACGCTCTTGCTTTCTAAGAGTCTCTAATATAGCACGAAACGTGACTGTGGTCAGAACAATATAATGGTGTTTCCTACACAAACGGACCATATCTAGGTCATCTCTTTTTCTGAAACTGATACAAACCACAGGTCCTCTAACATCCAATGCTTTACTGTTAATAGCAAGAAACGTGTGAGCTACGTGAATGATTAGTTTGTTTGAGCTGAAAGGTGACTGAGTTTACTTGAAATGAAGTCTTGCTTGTAGGAAGATACAGAGCCTGTGATTTAACTCCATTTCTGAAGGGAAACACACAACACTGTTGCACGATGAAACACACTCTGCGTATAGGAAGAAGCACACTCTTGCTTTCTAGAGTCTCTAATAAAGCAGGAAACGTGAGTGTGCTCAGAACAAAAGAACGGTGTTTCCTACACATACGGACCATTGCTATTTCAACTCTGATTCTGAAACTGATACAAACCACAAGTCATCTAACATCCAATGCTTTTCAGTTAAGTGCGAGAAACGTGTGAGCTTCGTAAATGATTTCTATTCATTTGAGCTGAAAAGTGACTGTTTTAACCTGAAATGATGTCTTGCTTGTAGGAAGACACAGAGCCTGGAATTTAACTCCATTTCTGAAGAGAAACACAGCACAGTTCTCATCCATGAAACACACTATGCTTTAGAGCAAGAAGCACACTCTTGCTTTCTAAGAGTCTCTAATATAGCACGAAACGTGACTGTGGTCAGAACAATATAAGGGTGTTTCCTACACAAACGGACCATATCTAGGTCAACTCTTTTTCTGAAACTGATACAAACCACAGTGCCATTAACATGCAATGCTTTCGAGTTAAGAACGAGAAACGTGTGAGCTTTGTGCACGATGTAGCTTCCTTTGAGCTGAAAAGTGACTGAGTTTACCTGAAAAGATAACTTGCTTATAGGATGACACAGAGTCTGGGATTTAACTCCATTTCTGAAGGGAAACACACAGCACAGTTCTCATCCATGAAACACACTCTGCTTTATAGCAAGAAGAATGCTCTTGCTTTCCAGAGTCTCTAATAGAGCCAGAAACTTGAGGGTACTCAGAACAAAAGAACGGTGTTTCCTACACATACAGACCATTGCTAGTTCAACTCTGCTTCTGAAACTGATACAAACCACAGGTCCTCTAACATCCAATGCTTTACTGTTAATAGCAGGAAACGTGTGAGCTACGTGAATGATTAGCTTTGTTTGATCTGAAAGGTGACTGCGTTTACGTGAAATGATGTCTTGCTTGTAGGAAGGTACAGAGCCTGTGATTTAACTCCATTTCTGAAGGGAAACAAACAGCACTGATGCACGATGAAACACACTCTGCATATAGGAAGAAGCATGCTCCTGCTTTTTAGAGTCTTTAATAGAGCAGGAAACGTGAGTTTGCTCAGAACAAAAGAACGGTGTTTCCTACACATATGGACCATTGCTAGTTCAACTCTGCTTCTGAAACTGATACAAACCACAAGTCATCTAACATCCAATGCTTTACAGTTAAGAGCAAGGAACGTGTGAGCTACGTGAACGATGTAGCTTTGTTTGAGCTGGAAGGTGCCTGAGTTTATGTGAAACGAAGTCTTGCTTGTAGGAAGATACATAGCCGTTGATTTAACTCCATTTCTGAAGGTAAACACACAGCACTATTCGCACGATGAAACACACTCTACGTATAGGGAGAAGCACGCTCTTGCTTTCTAGAGACTCTAATAGAGCATGAAACGTGAGTGTGCTCAGAACAATAGAACGGTATTTCCTACACATACGGACCATTGCTAGTTCAACTCTGCTTCTGAAACTGATACAAACCACAAGTCATATAACATCCAATGCTTTTCAGTTAAGAGCGAGAAACGTGTGAGCTTCGTAAACGATTTCTATTCATTTGAGCTGAAAAGTGACTGTATTAACCTGAAATGATGTCTTGCTTGCAGGAAGACACAGAGCCTGGAATTTAACTCCATTTCTGAAGGGAAACACACAGTACAGTTCTCATCCATGAAACACACTCTGCTTTAGAGCGAGAAGCACACTCTTGCTTTCTAATAGTCTCTAATACAGCAGGAAACGTGACTGTGGTTAGAATAAAATAACAGTGTTTCCTACACATATGGACCATATCTAGGTCAACTCTCCTTCTGAAATTGATACAAACCACAGTTCCATTTACATGCAATGCTTTCCAGATAAGAGCGAGAAACGTGTGAGCTTCGTGAACGATGTAGCTTCCTTTGAGCAGAAAAGTGACTGAGTTTACCTGAAAAGTTGTCTTGCTTATAGGAAGACACAGAGCCTGGGATTTAACTCCATTTCTGAAGGGAAACAGACAGCACATTTCTCATCCATGAAACACACTCTGCTTTTGAGCCAGAAGCATGCTCTTGCTTTCTAGAGTCTCTAAAAGAGGGAGAAACTTGAGGGTAGTCAGAAAAAAAGAACGGTGGTTCCTACACATAGAGACCATTTCTAGTTCAACTCTGCTTCTGACACTGATAGAAACCACAAGCCATCTAACATCCAATGCTTTCCAGTTAAGAGCGAGAAACGTGTGAGCTTCGTGTATGATTTCTATTCATAAGAGCTGAAAAGTGACTGCATTAACCTGAAATGATGTTTTGCTTGTAGGAAGACACAGAACCTGGAATTTAACTCCATTTGTGAAGGGAAACACACAGCACAGTTCTCTTCCATGAAACACATTCTGCTTTAGAGCAAGAAGCACGCTCTTGCTTTCTATGAGTCTCTAATACATCAGGAAACGTGACTGTGGCCAGAACAAAATAACGGTGTTTCCTACACATACGGACCATATCTAGGTCAACTCTTCTTCAGAACCTGATACAAACCACAGTTCCTCTAACATGCAATGATTTCCAGTTAAGAGCAAGAAACGTGTGAGCTTCGTGAACGATGTTGCATTCTGTGAGCTGAATAGTGACTGAGTTTACGTGAAAAGATGTCTTAATTGTAGGAAGACACAGAGCCTGGAATTTAACTCCATTTCTGAAGGGAAACAAACAGCACAGTTCTCATCCATGAAACACACTCTGCTTTATAGCAAGAAGCATGCTCTTGCTTTCCAGAGTCTCTAATAGAGCCAGAAACTTGAGGGTACTCAGAACAAATGAATGGTGTTTCCTACACATACGGTCCATTGCTAGTTCAACTCTGCTTCTGAAACTGATACAAACCACAGGTCTTATAACATCCAATGCTTTACAGTTAAGAGCAAGAAACGTGTGAGCTATGTGAACGATATATCTTTGTTTGAGTGCAAGATGACTGAGTTTACATGAAATGAAGTCTTGCTTGTAGGAAGATACAAAGCCTGTGATTTAACTCCATTTCTGAAGGGAAACACACAGCACAGATCTCAAGCGGAAGCACACTCTGCGTATAGGAAGAGGCACGCTCTTGTTTTCTAGAGTCTCTGATAGAGCAGGAAACGTGAGTGTACTCAGAACAAAAGAATGGTGTTTCCTACACATAGGGACCATTTCTAGTTCAACTCTGCTTCTGAAACTGATAGAAACCACAAGTCATCTAACATCCAATGCTTTCCAATTAAGCGCGAGAAACGTGTGAGCTTCGTGAACGATTTCTATTCATTTGAGCTGAAAACTGACTGCATTAACCTGAAATGATGTTTTGCTTGTAGGAAGACACAGAACCTGGAATTTAACTCCATTTCTGAAGGGAAAAACACAGCACAGTTCTCATCCATGAAACACACTCTGCGTTAGAGCAAGAAGCACGCTCTTACTTTCTAAGAGTCTCTAATATAGCACGAAACGTGACTGTGGTCAGAACAATATAAGGGTGTTTCCTACACAAACGGACCATATCTAGGTCAACTCTTTTTCTGAAACTGATACAAACCACAGTGCCATTAACATGCAATGCTTTCGAGTTAAGAACGAGAAACGTGTGAGCTTTGTGAACGATGTAGCTTCCTTTGAGCTGAAAAGTGACTGAGTTTACCTGAAAAGATAACTTGCTTATAGGATGACACAGAGTCTGGGATTTAACTCCATTTCTGAAGGGAAACACACAGCACAGTTCTCATCCATGAAACACACTCTGCTTTATAGCAAGAAGAATACTCTTGCTTTCCAGAGTCTCTAATAGAGCCAGAAACTTGAGGGTACTCAGAACAAAAGAACTGTGTTTCCTACACATACAGACCATTGCTAGTTCAACTCTGCTTCTGAAACTGATACAAACCACAGGTCCTCTAACATCCAATGCTTTACTGTTAATAGCAGGAAACGTGTGAGCTACGTGAATGATTAGCTTTGTTTGATCTGAAAGGTGACTGCGTTTACGTGAAATGATGTCTTGCTTGTAGGAAGGTACAGAGCCTGTGATTTAACTCCATTTCTGAAGGTAAACACACAGCACTGTTCTCACGATGAAACACACTCTACGTATAGGGAGAAGCACGCTCTTGCTTTCTAGAGACTCTAATAGAGCATGAAACGTGAGTGTGCTCAGAACAATAGAACGGTATTTCCTACACATACGGACCATTGCTAGTTCAACTCTGCTTCTGAAACTGATACAAACCACAAGTCATATAACATCCAATGCTTTTCAGTTAAGAGCGAGAAACGTGTGAGCTTCGTAAACGATTTCTATTCATTTGAGCTGAAAAGTGACTGTATTAACCTGAAATGATGTCTTGCTTGCAGGAAGACACAGAGCCTGGAATTTAACTCCATTTCTGAAGGGAAACACACAGTACAGTTCTCATCCATGAAACACACTCTGCTTTAGAGCGAGAAGCACACTCTTGCTTTCTAATAGTCTCTAATACAGCAGGAAACGTGACTGTGGTTAGAATAAAATAACAGTGTTTCCTACACATATGGACCATATCTAGGTCAACTCTCCTTCTGAAATTGATACAAACCACAGTTCCATTTACATGCAATGCTTTCCAGATAAGAGCGAGAAACGTGTGAGCTTCGTGAACGATGTAGCTTCCTTTGAGCAGAAAAGTGACTGAGTTTACCTGAAAAGTTGTCTTGCTTATAGGAAGACACAGAGCCTGGGATTTAACTCCATTTCTGAAGGGAAACAGACAGCACATTTCTCATGCATGAAACACACTCTGCTTTTGAGCCAGAAGCATGCTCTTGCTTTCTAGAGTCTCTAAAAGAGGGAGAAAATTGAGGGTAGTCAGAAAAAAAGAACGGTGGTTCCTACACATAGGGACCATTTCTAGTTCAACTCTGCTTCTGAAACTGATAGAAACCACAAGCCATCTACCATCCAATGCTTTCCAGTTAAGAGCGAGAAACGTGTGAGCTTCGTGAATGATTTCTATTCATAAGAGCTGAAAAGTGACTGCATTAACCTGAAATGATGTTTTGCTTGTAGGAAGACACAGAACCTGGAATTTAACTCCATTTGTGAAGGGAAACACACAGCACAGTTCTCATCCATGAAACACATTCTGCTTTAGAACAAGAAGCACGCTCTTGCTTTTTATGAGTCTCTAATACATCAGGAAACGTGACTGTGGCCAGAACAAAATAACGGTGTTTCCTACACATACGGACCATATCTAGGTCAACTCTTCTTCAGAACCTGATACAAACCACAGTTCCTCTAACATGCAATGATTTCCAGTTAAGAGCAAGAAACGTGTGAGCTTCGTGAACGATGTTGCTTTCTTTGAGCTGAATAGTGACTGAGTTTACGTGAAAAGATGTCTTAATTGTAGGAAGACACAGAGCCTGGAATTTAACTCCATTTCTGAAGGGAAACAAACAGCACAGTTCTCATCCATGAAACACACTCTGCTTTATAGCAAGAAGCATGCTCTTGCTTTCCAGAGTCTCTAATAGTGCCAGAAACTTGAGGGTACACAGAACAAATGAATGGTGTTTCCTACACATACGGACCATTGCTAGTTCAACTCTGCTTCTGAAACTGATACAAACCACAGGTCTTATAACATCCAATGCTTTACAGTTAAGAGCAAGAAACGTGTGAGCTATGTGAACGATATATCTTTGTTTGAGTGCAAGATGACTGAGTTTACATGAAATGAAGTCTTGCTTGTAGGAAGATACAAAGCCTGTAATTTAACTCCATTTCTGAAGGGAAACACACAGCACAGATCTCAAGCGGAAGCACACTCTGCGTATAGGAAGAGGCACGCTCTTGTTTTCTAGAGTCTCTGATAGAGCAGGAAACGTGAGTGTACTCAGAACAAAAGAACGGTGTTTCCTACACATAGGGACCATTTCTAGTTCAACTCTGCTTCTGAAACTGATAGAAACCACAAGCCATCTAACATCCAATGCTTTCCAGTTATGAGCGAGAAACGTATGAGCTTCGTGAATGATTTCTATTCATAAGAGCTGAAAAGTGACTGCATTAACCTGAAATGATGTTTTGCTTGTAGGAAGACACAGAACCTGGAATTTAACTCCATTTGTGAAGGGAAACACACAGCACAGTTCTCATCCATGAAACACACTCTGCTTTAGAGCAAGAAGCACGCTCTTGCTTTCTATGAGTCTCTAATACATCAGGAAACGTGACTGTGGCCAGAACAAAATAACGGTGTTTCCTACACATACGGACCATATCTAGGTCAACTCTTCTTCAGAACCTGATACAAACCACAGTTCCTCTAACATGCAATGATTTCCAGTTAAGAGCAAGAAACGTGTGAGCTTCGTGAACGATGTTGCTTTCTTTGAGCTGAATAGTGACTGAGTTTACTTGAAAAAATGTCTTAATTGTAGGAAGACACAGAGCCTGGAATTTAACTCCATTTCTGAAGGGAAACAAACAGCACAGTTCTCATCCATGAAACACACTCTGCTTTATAGCAAGAAGCATGCTCTTGCTTTCCAGAGTCTCTAATAGTGCCAGAAACTTGAGGGTACTCAGAACAAATGAATGGTGTTTCCTACACATACGGACCATACCTAGGTCAACTCTGCTTCTGAAACTGATACAAACCACAGGTCCTATAACATCCAATGCTTTACAGTTAAGAGCAAGAAACGTGTGAGCTATGTGAACGATATATCTTTGTTTGAGTGCAAGATGACTGAGTTTACATGAAATGAAGTCTTGCTTGTAGGAAGATACAAAGCCTGTGATTTAACTCCATTTCTGAAGGGAAACACACAGCACAGATCTCAAGCGGAAGCACACTCTGCGTATATGAAGAGGCACGCTCTTGTTTTCTAGTGTCTCTGATAGAGCAGGAAACATGAGTGTGCTCAGAACAAAAGAATGGTGTTTCCTACACATACGGACCATTGCTAGTTCAACTCTGCTTCTGAAACTGATAGAAACCACAAGTCATCTAACATACAATGCTTTCCAATTAAGCGCGAGAAACGTGTGAGCTTCGTGAACGATTTCTATTCATTTGAGCTGAAAAGTGACTGCATTAACCTGAAATGATGTTTTGCTTGTAGGAAGACACAGAACCTGGAATTTAAATCCATTTCTGAAGGGAAAAACACAGCACAGTTCTCATCCATGAAACACACTCTGCTTTAGAGCAAGAAGCACGCTCTTACTTTCTAAGAGTCTCTAATATAGCACGAAACGTGACTGTGGTCAGAACAATATAAGGGTGTTTCCTACACAAACGGACCATATCTAGGTCAACTCTTTTTCTGAAACTGATACAAACCACAGTGCCATTAACATGCCATGCTTTCGAGTTAAGAACGAGAAACGTGTGAGCTTTGTGCACGATGTAGCTTCCTTTGAGCTGAAAAGTGACTGAGTTTACCTGAAAAGATAACTTGCTTATAGGATGACACAGAGTCTGGGATTTAACTCCATTTCTGAAGGGAAACACACAGCACAGTTCTCATCCATGAAACACACTCTGCTTTATAGCAAGAAGAATGCTCTTGCTTTCCAGAGTCTCTAATAGAGCCAGAAACTTGAGGGTACTCAGAACAAAAGAACGGTGTTTCCTACACATACAGACCATTGCTAGTTCAACTCTGCTTCTGAAACTGATACAAACCACAGGTCCTCTAACATCCAATGCTTTACTGTTAATAGCAGGAAACGTGTGAGCTACGTGAATGATTAGCTTTGTTTGATCTGAAAGGTGACTGCGTTTACGTGAAATGATGTCTTGCTTGTAGGAAGGTACAGAGCCTGTGATTTAACTCCATTTCTGAAGGGAAACAAACAGCACTGATGCACGATGAAACACACTCTGCATATAGGAAGAAGCATGCTCCTGCTTTTTAGAGTCTTTAATAGAGCAGGAAACGTGAGTTTGCTCAGAACAAAAGAACGGTGTTTCCTACACATATGGACCATTGCTAGTTCAACTCTGCTTCTGAAACTGATACAAACCACAAGTCATCTAACATCCAATGCTTTTCAGTTAAGAGCGAGAAACATGTGATCTTTGTGAACGATGTAGCTTCTTTTGAGCTGAAAAGCGACTGAGTTTACCTGAAATGATGTCTTGCTGGTAGGAAGTCACAGAGCCTGGGATTTAACTCCATTTCTGAAGGGAAACACACAGCACAGTTCTCATCAATGAAACACACTCTGCTTTAGAGCAAGAAGCACACTCTTGCTTTCTAGAGTCTCTAATACAGCAGGAAACTTGACTGTGGTCAGAACAAAATAACGGTGTTTCCTACACATACGGACCATATCTAGGTCAACTCTACTTCTGAAACTGATACAATGCACAGTTCCATTACATGCAATGCTTTCAATTTAAGACCGAGAACGGGTGAGCTTCGTGAACAATGTAGCTTCCTTTGCGCTGAAAAGTGACTGAGTTTACCTGAAAAGATGTCTTGCTTGTAGGAAGACACAGAGCGTGGGATTTAACTCCATTTCTGAAGGGAAACACACAGCACAGTTCTCATCCATGAAACACATTCTGCTTTAGAGCAAGAAGCACGCTCTTGCTTTCTAAGAGTCTCTAATATAGCACGAAACGTGACTGTGGTCAGAACAATATAATGGTGTTTCCTACACAAACGGACCATATCTAGGTCATCTCTTTTTCTGAAACTGATACAAACCACAGGTCCTCTAACATCCAATGCTTTACTGTTAATAGCAAGAAACGTGTGAGCTACGTGAATGATTAGTTTGTTTGAGCTGAAAGGTGACTGAGTTTACTTGAAATGAAGTCTTGCTTGTAGGAAGATACAGAGCCTGTGATTTAACTCCATTTCTGAAGG